>JAKTSN010000004.1:600000-1058665 GCA_030580235.1 Suhomyces sp. yHMH580 | reverse complement strand
CACTCATATGGAAACATCCTAGCACTCATATGGAAACATCCTAGCACTCATATGGAAACATCCTAGCACTCATATGGAAACATCCTAGCACTCATATGGAAACATCCTAGCACTCATATGGAAACATCCTAGCACTCATATGGAAACATCCTAGCACTCATATGGAAACATCCTAGCACTCATATGGAAACATCCTAGCACTCATATGGAAACATCCTAGCACTCATTATGAAATCAAACCAAGTTGTTTATTGTTATAAAGACATATATTACGATGTAACCATCAAATCAAGTAATAGTAACTTGCTCTTTCTGTGCGCTAATTATCCTCACAACAACTTCCATCCATACCAATCCTACCGTGTTAGGTTTTATACTCTTTAATGTAGATTTTGGTAAAGCTAAGCTACTTAATGAATTTCTAGACAGAAGAGAATCGAAGCACTACTTATATTCACTTCGGAACCAACTACGGGTAACCAGTTTAAGAGGTTCCACGTTGTATTCTTATCGGTTGCATAGAAGTTAATTACACCGATAAGTAGAACCATTTGCACCTTCCAATTGGTCCTATCAATTTTAAAAAGCCTTGTTGATTGTAATGCGGTTGCAAAGAGCCTTATTGGCTGTATCAAGTCTCGTCGATTATGATAAGTCGAGTTATTGCGAGGCTTTGGCAGAAATGGGTCTACAGCATTCCCAGTACCTCTGGTCTCTTTCACCATTAGTCGTGACATGATTAACAATAAAGTTTCTCTTGACGTTGGTACTTTCATTGCCACCGCCACCACCATTACTGTTAATCATGGTTCTAAAAGCTAAAATCAAACTGGCAAAGGGCCCGTACTACATGCATGAGAATCAGCTGCTAAACTAACCAATGCAACTTTTAGCTTCATAACCCAGTATAGTCGTGATTGTCAACATCAGAGTCACTAACATTGAATAGTGTAAGGAGGTATTGGGTAGCACGATTTCTTGAAGAATTGGTTAAACGAACAGTTGTGACAACTATAGTGAGTAATAATGTTAGATCGATAAAAGTTGCCAACTTATTTGTGTTATCTGCGAAACGTATCATGTTATGTAAGGTTTAAGAGTGTGTATTTCAATAGTGATACGAAAGTCCTGAGGGATTAATAGAGAGAATTGTGCGACTACTTATACGCGCCAGGCACCTCAAGGGGTATCACTGAGAGGGTTTCTTTAGGGCCGCGTCTCAGCGGGGCCGTGAATACGCTATTTCGCAATGAGGCATAATTATGGGGCTCAAACTCTTTGACCAAGTTTGTTTGGGCCAAGTCACTAGCTTTTTAGTTGAGAGAATTAATCACTATTTATAGCCGCTTGAATCCGATTATAGGTAACAAGTGTGGAATGTGCCGTATAGGTGTGTTATCGGCTGCGTAGTAAGGTTTATCACATTGACAAGTCCAATCGATTGTAATAGGTGCTATCGATTGCGATAGGTCGACTTATTGCGAGGTTGTGGCAGAATTGCGTCTAAAGCATTCCCAGTACCTCTGAACCTTTCACGCGGTTAGAAATGGGAAGGTTTTTGCAACAAATCAGAAACATGCAAAAACACTGTCTGCCATTGATCGTGACATGATAAACATTCTGAGCTAATACTACCGGTAGAGGGATAGACCTAAAGCTAGAGTATACCTATGGAGATGGTTATCATCACATTATTCACACGGGAAGATCATACCGTCGAGAGCAATTTCTAATCATACTAGGATCATGTAATGCGGCAAGTTATAGATGGAATATTTTTCATTATCGAAGCCACTATCCATGTATATGCAGAAAAAGTAATTACTAGAACACTATACCTCTCATCGCACCCTCAAAGAACGCGCATTGTACAATTCTTCTATTTTTTGACAATATTTCAAAATAATTCAAACTACTGAAGATACATAATGCACAAACCGCTACAGATCCAAGGCAATCCTCGCAAATTGTGAAATTTTATCGAGACAAGTAATATTACAATCACAGATTTTCTAGTAGAAAAGAAGTAAAATATCTTGGATATCACATAGCACTCCAATGGATATTAATCTGATATGTAACAAGCTCAATGAGTGCTAGGATGTTTACATTAGCTTGTTCTCTCTAGTGAAAAATTGTTCCTGTTCATCCTCGACTCTTTTCAAGCTTTGGTTGCAATTTTTCTTGATCACCTTTCATACACCTGTGATGTGGCCATATAACTGACACTACAGTTGAGCTACCTCGATTACTTTTCAATATCGTTTTCGCAGCAGGCTGGCCATTTATCGTCACACGATAACTAACATTTATTATCCCTGAAAACCGCAAAGTCCCCTCTGATCTTTGTCAAGGCACGCTAGATATGCTACAGTTAAATCTCTCTTAACTTTATCGACTATGTATTCACCTCCATCGGCCCTCTTCAGTTTAATCATATCTACATCTGAACCAACAAAGCTAATTGGCCATTCCATAGTCGGATCGTCTACAGGCGGTAAGTAATCTGGACCTAGAGACAGGTACAGTGCGTCTTCATTGTCCACTGCTTCAATTGGTTGGTCTGGAGCGACCACTATAAAAAATTCCCCATTACAATAAGCATTCCTCAATTGTCAACTGGTTCTGCTCTGTATAATTCTTATTTTGGTCAAAACGTAATTCCCAATGGCCTTCAGTCGATGCATATAGTTTTGCAGAAATGTTATACCTTTCCACACAGCCATCTAACCTTAGTTTTGCTTCATCGAATTGAGTCTGATTGTCATATCTCTGTATCAACGAACAATTCAGCAACGATAAATACATTAATGTGATCACTATTAGCCTCAACTTTATTGGTATCATTTTGATGAAATTAAATTACGTTGCTGCCCTGACAGTATGTATAAATCCAGTTACAAACCCAATCTTGACAATTTTCCGTCCACCGTACTATTTATTTTACTAAAGTTGCTTGCGGGATCAAACTAGGGGAATTGTGCGACTAATTATACATGCCAGGAGCTTGCGCGTAACTACTGCGGGAGTTTTTCAAAGGGTAGTCTTATCAAGGAGGCACAGATTTGGGGCTGTTTTTTGCAACCTTGCTTAGAGAGGCTATTCTGTAGGTGAAAGACTAGGGTGACTATTTGGGGGGACGGATATGCGCCATTTGATGGCGAGGCATGTTTTGTGGGTCTCATGCAGTCCTGGTACGAGGGGTACAAACCATAATAAAAAATATCGAGCAAACTGTAAACAACTTTAAAATGATATTTATAGAAGCCTCGTGCTTATTCATTTAAAAACGACTTTGACTGGCCCAGCGAACACCATGCTACGATTCAGTTTTGAGCTGCATATAATTCATCGTTAGTTGACAGATTGCAGATAGTGAAGCATCTTGCGCATTACCGTTTTGGGAAAAACCCTTGATATCTGGATATCAGTATACTTGTAGTTTCTGACTCATTAGTCAGTTAGATAAAGCTAAGCTACTTACTAGGTTTTATTTACAAAGAATTGGGCCGCTATTGATATTTACGTCGACACGGGACCTACGGTATGACTCATGTGGGAAGTTTCGTTGTAGACGATGACTCGTGTGGCAGATTCGGCTCTCATGCAGTCCTAGTACCTTTGGTACCTTATCAATACTTTTCCGTCGCACTACTGTGGCCGCATATAAAGTGCATGTACGTATTGCTTGACAGCTTGCTTATCGACCATGTCAAGTTTAACCGTAGCTACGAAGGCGAATTTTATCGCATACCCAAGCTTGATTGCTGTGGGACTCGTCAACAATAATATCAGAGGAGTGTCTATAGCTATTGAGTTTGTTGATGATAAGACAATCAACGCCAAAAGTGCCAGTATCAAGTTGGTAACTGAAGTAGGTCGTACCTATTACGACCAGTTGGACGCTTTAAATTATTTGGCCGCTACGTATCCAGAAGCTATACCATATAAGGTTGAATCTGAGGATTGGGCCAAGTTTGCATTGGGAAAGTTGGCTAACACCAATTTTAAGGAAATTGCCGAAAATTTGGAAAAGTTGGATTCTTATCTCAACTTCAGAACATTTTTTTTTGATTTTCACGTCAGCTTAGCGGATATCGTCACATTTGGCGTTTTGAGAGCTGACCCCGTAATGGGATCTGTACTCAAGAGTGGAACTTATGCCAATGTATCGAGATGGTACCAATTCTTGGCTTCCGACAAGCAGATCGAAAGTATCTTAGAAAATGTAGGCAAGTCTGTGGTAGAATCGCGGAAGTCAAGTAAAAGCTCAAAAGGGTCCAAGAAGGAAACGCATCGTGCTAGCTTTGAAATTAACTTGCCAAATGCCAAAGTTGGGGAAGTTGTCACCCGTTTTCCACCAGAACCGTCAGGATACTTGCACATAGGACATGTCAAGGCTGCGATTTTGAACGAATACTTTGCTCACGCGTATAAAGGAAAGTTGATAATTAGGTTTGATGACACTAATCCCACCAAAGAAAGAGTCGAGTTTCAAGATGCCATTATTGACGATTTGGCACTCTTGGGAGTCAAAGGAGATATGGTTACTTATTCTTCAGACTACTTTGACCAGATGTATGAATTGGCTGTAAAATTGATCAAGCTAGGAAAAGCATACTGCGACGATACTCCATTGGAGAAAATGAGAGAAGAAAGAATGGTGGGTGATGCATCAGCAAGAAGAGAAAGAACTATTGAAGAAAACTTGAAGGTTTTTACCGAGGATATGAAGAATGGCACTGAAGAAGGTCTCAAGAATTGCCTTAGAGCCAAAATTGATTACAAGGCTCTCAACAAAACCCTTCGCGACCCGGTGATTTTCCGAACTAACTTGACTCCTCATCATCGAACCGGATCCACTTGGAAAATGTACCCAACCTACGATTTCTGTGTACCTGTTGTAGATTCGATCGAAGGTATAACCCACTCGTTGAGGACCAACGAATACCGCGACCGTAATGCTCAATACGAGTGGATCTTAAAAGCACTAGATTTGAGGCACGTTGATATTTGGGACTTTGGTAGGATCAATTTTGTCAGAACTTTACTTTCGAAGAGAAAACTTCAGTGGTTCGTCGACAAGAAGTACGTTTCTAATTGGGACGATCCAAGGTTTCCGACTATAAGAGGTGTTAGAAGAAGAGGTATGACAGTTGAAGGCTTGAGAAACTTTATCATGTCCCAAGGCCCTTCAAAGAACATCATTAATTTAGATTGGTCTACTATTTGGGCTTTGAACAAAAAGATTATAGATCCTGTTGCTCCCAGGTTTACTGCAGTTGATTTGGCTAATTGTGTCGAGGTCAACTTGATAAACTGTTCATCCGAGATCAAAACTCAAGACAAGCCAAAACATAAAAAGAATTCTGATTTGGGTTCAAAGAGAGTTGTCTTGGCTAGCAAAATCTTGATTGACCAAGCAGATGCCAATAGTTTTGATGATCATGAAGAGATCACTCTTATGGACTGGGGTAATGCCATCATCAAAACCATCATTCGGGAAAATGGTGTTGTCAAGTCTATAGATGCCGAACTTCACTTGGATGGTGATTTCCGCAAAACTTCCAAAAAAATCACATGGTTGGCCAATACTTCCGACAAAGTTACCGTCGATTTAGTAGACTTTGACCATTTGATAACTAAGGACAAGTTAGAGGAAGACGACAATTTCGAGGACTTTATCACGCCACAAACCGAGTTTTATTCTCAAGCGTATGCCGATTTGAATATCAGGAGTTTGAAAGCTGGCGATATTATTCAATTCGAGAGAAAAGGTTATTTTATAGTTGACCAACCATACTCTAAAGGAAAAGCTGTCTTTTTCACGATTCCTGACGGTAAGACGGTTTCCAGATATGGGGTGAAGCAGTGATTATAATAAGAAGAATGAATTTTATTACAACTTCCATAGGCTGCGCACAAACTTTAGTATAGATAGGTCAAAAACAGAGGCTTTCAACTGTAAAACATAAACACCTTTGTTTCAACAGTGGGTTTCACATATACTGTCCTATTATATACGTACATTGACTTGAAAAAAGTTCAACAAGTCTCTATTTATTCTCTTGACTCTACTGAAACCATGGCAATATCTGTACCTTCAAGTGGCACTTTGATAAGCATTGCAATTCACAAGTGCTAAAGCGATGGACAATACCACCATAAGAACAACAAGATTTCTTCGCATTTTTAGTAACAAGAATTAGCTGGTATAATAACAGTATAAATATCAATGAGTTATCTTAAGCTTTAGATAAAGATGGCACTGATTTATAATGCAAAATTAGCAATTTCAGACTGGCCCTTCACCTTTGAGGGAAGGAGAGATAAATCAGCTTTCCCACTTTAAGCTTGTGGGGATCTTGATACTTTGCGCCAATTTTATATCATTAGATAAGAAAAATGGTTGGATACCATTCCAGCAGTAAAGAAGTAGCTACGATGGAAGGTCGCAGTCCCCACCCTTGAATTACCTTCGGGAAATTAACATGTCCCACAATATCTGTAGAGAAATCTTGTGTGACACCCTTGGAAGAAGCCTGGTGTCAATTTTTTGCTTAGACCGTGATCAAAAAGCTGTTTAACATCACAATGTACCCCGAGACACTCAACTGTCTCGGAGCTCAAAATCCTTTATTATGGCTAGTCGTAAAATTCAATCAAAATACATCAAGCACTCGTCAGAGCTGTGTAATCATATGCAGGACCTAATTTGATGCCATCAATTTTGCTTGACTATTTCGTGAATGAGTCGCAACGGCCTAGTCCATTAAGGCGTACTTGAGGGAGCGACCCAACAGTATGCTTCGATAGAATGATATATGCGTTTTTCTGACGAATATTTTCGATGGAGACAAAACAAATGTTGAGTCCAAAGATGTTAATTGAGGCATACTGTAAGGGGTGACCCAACAGAATTATACTGGATTTTTACGTATACGTTCTCCTTGAACTCTTTATAGAGACGGGACAGTAGCTGAGTGCTCTTTCGACACTATTTCGCTATTCTAGTGTTTATTATTTCAGCTCTATTCTCATTATTTTTGTATGCTTTTCTTTTACTCGACGACTCACTCGCGACTCAGAGTCATCTGACTCACTGCGACTCAGACTTGCCGAAAAACTTATTTTTGAAATAATTAATTAATACAAGGAAACCGTTGGGTATTGTTGAGTTCGGAACAAGTATATAAGGGAATCGATTTCTCGTCTTTTCTGGACCCTTTTTCAAGTCAAAAGAAATCAACAATCATGAAAGCTTCTTCTTTGAGCGAATCTAATAAGCCGGAAATCGATCCTCAGGAGACTAGCAGTCATGACGATGAGATCAGTATTGGCTCAGGTCCTGAGCATTTGGATGCCAAGAGGTTAGACAAAATTTACCGTAAATTGGACTTGAGAATTATTCCTGCCTTATGGTGTATGTATTTCTTGACTTCTTTTGGGTCTAGTTGTTACGGTTTGACGTTGACCATGAATACCGCGCAAGGGCATTCCATTATTCAGCAACTTAATTTGAGCAGCCATGATACTTCTACAGCATCAGCTCTTTATTATGTCGGTTACATTATTTTTGATTTACCAATGAACTTGATTATGACTAAACTCAGTCCTCAATCGTGGCTTGCAAGAATAGTTATTACTGTTGGTACTGTCTACACTTGTTACCATGCATTGAAGAATTCTCAAGGTCTTATTGCTATTCGGTTCATATCTGGTTTAGTTGGTGCTGGAACTTGGCCAGGTATGAGTTACTACATCTCGTTGTGGTACCCTAATGATCGGTCTACCAGGAGAATTGGGTACTACTTCACCGCTGCCCAAATATCTGCGGCAGTCGCTGGGTTGGTTAGTGCTGGTGTTCAAAAAATGGATGGTGTGAAAGGCTACACGGGATGGCAGTGGATGTATTTGATCTATGGTGTGGTGACCATAGCGGTGGGTATTCTGTTATTATGGTGGTTGCCTGACAGACCTTTCAAAACCGTCGAGGAGTCCAATTCTAAGATTATGGTGTGGTATAACAGATTTTGCACCCCCAGCCATCCGCTTAATCAAGCTGACCGTGCTATACACCGCCAGGACATTGAATACAGATACAAGTTGCTCACTTGGGGCTGGAAGGATTTGGTCGAAATTATTACCGACTTGCGCATCTGGCCGTTGATCATCATGTACTTCGGAGTAGTGGGATGTGGTTTTGGTCTTGCCGTATTTGGCTCAACTATCATCGCAGTTAATAACCCGCGTCTCTCGTCTATTCAAGTCTCGTTGCTCTATGCGCCTATTTGGTTATTCGACTTGGCAGGAATCTTGATAATCACTCCCTTTGCCGACAGATATAAGAGATTGAGAGCTCCCATCTTTTCGTTCGCATGTCTCATCATCATTACTGGGTTATTTGTCACTACATTTGCCCATGGTTCATGGAAAAGATACGGAGGACTTCTTATTGCTGGGTTCGGTTTAGGTCCCACCGTCCCTATCTGTATGTCGTGGTCCGCTGAAATCTTTCAAGCTCGCTACGGGGATGTGGGAACCGCTGTGAGCGCGGCTTTGGTGAGTGGTCTCGGAAACCTTGGTTCGGTCACCGCCACCTACGCACTTTACAGGGGGTGGCCCGCTGACAGAAAGAGATTATACCGTAACTCCAATATGATGCTTGTAGTCATGGTAGGTGTCAGTATTTTAGCGTCAGGAGTGTGCCACTTTTTAAGGAACAGAGTACGTCAACCTGTCTCGAACTAGCGGCGTAATATATTTAACATGTCTCATAAATAACCTAATACTTAATACAAATCCAAAAGGCCTTTTCGCCAATTATTAGCAAAAAAGAAAAAAAATCAACAGTGGAGCCATGCAACGCATCGACTGCAACAGTATTTGTGGTGTATTCACAGTCCTGTCGTCTTTGTGTTGGAAACGTCGAGCATGGTTGAACTTCTATGTTGAAGATTTGCAGCTTGAGTATTGACGTACGTGTACGAAAGAGTTTTGTATACGCCACGCGTATAGTACTGGTCTTGGTGAACAATACACAGATCTAATTCAAAACCACCCAAACCTTGTTAATAGCAGCGGATGTCCTCGAGCATTGGCCAGGATAAACATAATGTACTATAGTATATAAAGAATATAGGTTCAGTATGGCAATTATCTTGAGTATTACTACTCTCCTTATTGAAACTAAGTAGTAGTTCAAAGACACATATCTCTATAAAGGGTTTGCTGTAAGAGTTTCACCTTACAAATAGCACAAACCCCGGAGCATGAATAAGCTGTCATGTCAAATTAGATTCACATTTGTGAGTAAATCAACAGTAAAATAAACCCGCTTGAAGTATTTTTCAGCTAATGCATAAATTACTTTTTTGCAGCAAGATTCGCATACACGAGGGCTACATTAGGAAAGCGAATTACGCATCCATCATTTTTGCGGTGAAGCCTTTTGCTCATATATACCAATAGTGGCGACGTTTCATTGATAGAAAAATTTACCCGACAATGTGCTCAATGCAGGTATTTGGTTTTGCCATTGATTAATACTTTAAATTTCTGATATAAATGTCCAAGCTATACTAACAGTTCGGGAATATAAGACTGCTGCTCTTGGACTAGCTCCAAACCAAGACTGATCAACTCCTGAATGGTCTCCAAGACAGCACCGGATTGCTCTCTAGCCAATATATCATTGTCATTATCATGAACATACCTCAAGACATTCATCACTTTTTCTCGGTAGTGACTAGGAAATGGCACCGCTGAAGACTCCGAAGTACCTAATATCAAATCATGAATTAAAACAATAGCTGATCTTCTCATAATTGCACTGTCCTTGGAAGTTTCCAATTGGATAATACCGATTGCGCAATCCAAAATATCATCCAAAGAATCGACAATTCCGATGGGATTGACCTTGCACATGGTTCCCAACAAAGACATACTTGACATCCGGATCCTGTTATCTTGAGAATCATCGGAGTTTTTAGGAACCCTGATCATACTGAGGGTAGCATCGACGATTGTCCTAGCAGATTTACCGGAAAAGAACTGATTTGAGTCTTGAATGTAACCCAAAATAGCTTCACCAACCTTGAGTCTCTCATCCAATTCTGTATCATTATTTCTATTGACATAAACATCCGTCAAGTAATCAATGGTTTCTTCCGGATGTAAGTCCATTAGGCTACGTAGACCTTTGATAACATTCAAGTATATGTAGGGTTCGGGGTCTTTGAGCTGAACTAAGTGAAGATTCAACACGAAGGCCAAACTAACCACCTCGCTGTTTTGGATAATGAGTTCCTTCAATAAATAGAGTCCATGGGCTCTTATAGGAACCAGGGGATCATTTAAACTGGTGATGGCTCGCTTCAACTGCTGGGCATCTTTATCCTTTTGAGTTGTAGTAGGCAGGTTACCATTCAATAAAGTTGTGATTCTTTCACTTAAAGCTTGGCACGAGTTTTTGCAGGTTTCGTTGATGGGCAAATTTACCAATTCAACTAAAGAGTCCTTAATTTCTCTTATTAGCTTCACACAAATATCATCAAAAGTAGGAGTTTCCGAAAGTATGGCAGAGACAAGTTCGAGTAGAACAGGTAATAGTTGTAGATGATCCTCGTCCTCGTCTTCGTCATCCGAGTCAACCACTTGAGCAGAAGACGGTGGAGAGGTGACCCGGTTCCCAGTACCATGCGCTGTTATCTCGGCCTTTAAAAAGTCATTAACGATTAATAAAATTTCAGAAGGAGTATTGGCGAGTATATCTTTAAACTGTTGGCCGATTTGCTCCAAAAGTCTTAAGTCGATTAACATAAAAAAAGGATTTGAATCAATGGAAGTAGAATTTCCCTGATTCAACCATCTTTTGAGCAAATGGATGAAGATACCTTGAACCATGGCATTATCCAACTGCTTTAAAAGCTCAACTAGGTAGCCGCAAACTCGATCCAAATCGTTGATGAACGTATTCATCTTGGAGTCTTTGCTTCTAGAGTCAATTTGGTTTGCGTGCTCAGCTATCTGAACCAATCCGTTTGGTCCCATTTCGTACTTCCAAGTATCCGATTCCCATAACAAGTTTTTGGTGATGGTGTCCAAACCTTCCGAACTGCTAGTTACTGTTAAGTAACCAACCAAAATACCCATGACCACCTCAGCTTGTTTCTCATTCTTCTGAAGAAAGACTATATACGTCCATAAGGGTAAAAGAATCGGCTCGACGAGATACCGTGTCAACTCAGGGTCCAAACCTCTTTTAGTTAAGGAAAGTAAGACATTAATATTGTTATTCACTTCCGCTTCTGATATAAGAACCTTTGACAGCTTCAGACCCTCGGGATTAAACCGATTCCAGATCTGTTTAAAGAAGAAGTCTCGTACTATGGCCTGATTCTTGTACCACAATTTCTCGATTAAGTATCCTATACAGCTGGTAATCGTGGGACGATTGATATTGACAAGAAGGGTATAGGAGTCTTGGCCGATTTTTGTGAAATAATCCATTGCAGACACTTCTTTGGGCTTTTTGAGGATGACGTTTGCGACTTGTTCGAATTTCTCCATGCTTATATCGTCGTGATCTCTCAAACCAAGCACAAACTCAATTAGGGTAACAAGCCCGTCGCCGTTAGGTGCATTGTAGTGCAACATTGTGAGCTGGTTCATGACATACAGCTTGAAGTATGCAGGCGATGCCGTCGCTATCAAGAGTGAATATGTCTGAAATAACTCGTAAGTTTCTGGGATAGAAATTACACTAGGAAACTCGCTGGCATACCTTTTCTTATCAAGATCCAGGCCAATGTAAGGGCAGGTTATTAGAGCTATAGATATCACCAAGTAATCAGAGAAGCCCGTTCCTTTTACCAAGAGATCTTTCACGTCCGAGTCTGTAGAGAAGATGAGCTTGAATTTCTCGTAAATCAAGACTAGTAATTTGTAATGAGGCTGGTATCGCTTCGAAGGTTCGGATATTGCAGGTAGTTGTGTGAGATTTAGTTGGCTGGGTGTTGAAAAATTATTCATTTGTCTTTTCTCGATGGGAATACCAATATTGAAAGTACTTAACACGGGATATATGCCGTGAATGAGCACCAAATTAACCACCTTACTGAAAGTCTTGATGTCATGCAACGATATTTTGATCAATTTGGAGTCTGTCATCACATTTTGTTCAGAAAACGTTTGAATATCGACCAAGTCTTGGAGAAGCCGTTCAATTACCAAGTATCTCTGATCGGATTCAGAAATGCCAGAGCCGTTGAACATTCTCTGATAAAGATCAGGTATGCTCAAACGGTCCACTGGTCCATCCAACTCCTTTTCCAATTGCTGAAACTTGACATCGATAGGCTTGTTCCCTACGTTCTCTGGCTTGTGAAGACCTTTGCGCTCCGGGTACACCTCCAGGGCTTCCCGTTTCACCGTTGTCTTTTTCGGCTTGACCTCAAAGGGATTGCGCCGTGGCTTGCTAGGTATCTCTTCAATCTTAGGAGCCATTGCTGCCTTCAATTACCAGTTAGTTGCCTTTCCGTTGGTGCCCTTCCATTAGTCACTGAAAATATCACGTGATGCTCATCTCCAAGCTATCAAAATTTGGCCCCGATAAAGACGTAGCAGTGATCAAGTAAAAATGGCAGAACCCGTGGTATTGACGCAAGAAGAGAAGGACTGTGTGATTTACGACTCGCGCGAGGGAGATTTAGACACCTTGAAGGAGATTTTTACCGAGATAGATTCCAAGCTTCTCCTTACCATCAAAGACGATATCACCTTAACCACACCAGTGCATGCGGCTGCCGGAAATGGCCACTTAGAAACCGTCAAATATCTTCTTTCCATTGTATCGAAAGAAGACGCCAAAGCATTGGCTAGTCAGCCAAACGAAAGTGGCAATACCCCACTCCACTGGGCTGCCTATAACGGCCACCTTCCAGTGGTCCAGCTCTTATGTGACGAATACGAGGTAGATCCTTTCACCAAAAACGGGTCGGGACACGATGCTATCTACGAAGGCGAAAGCAATGGCCAAACCGAAGTAGAAAACTGGTTTTTGAACAAATACGCCGTGGAAGACGATTTCAAGGTCGAGGAAGATGGTGAGAATACCAAAGTTACGTACACCCCCGGCTCCGAGAGCAAAGAAGCCGAAGAGAGAGCAAAATTGGCCGCGGTGGAAACCCAGACCAGCGAACTCAAGCTCAATTAGGCGTGCCCAGCACCCCCAGCCCAGCCTGGTTCCTCCAGGTCTTGTATATTACATAGTGAGTAGTGCACGCACCAAAAGTACCGTGATAAAATTTTTCTCAACCACCAAACCAAAGTCTATTACCAACTTGACCACCACGTAAGCAAACAGCCGCCCAGATGAGTGATTTAGGATTTGACCCCAGTCTCAAAAAGAAAAAGAAGGTCAAGAAGACCGAGGAAAGCGAATCGCCTGCCCCCGAGGCCGGATCAGATGACATGTTTGCCGGCATGAAAAAGAAGAAAAAGTCCAAAAAGACCGACGACAGCTTGGCAGATGGTGTCGAAGCTGACGAGAGCTTGACCTCCGAATTCAGCGACCTTTCCATCAAGAAGAAGAAGAAGAAATCAACCAAAAACTTGGAAGCATCCGACTTTGACCAACAATTGGAGCAAGCAGGAATCGAAGACAACGTTGCCGCCAAAGTGGACAGTCCACTTGACGACAGTGACTCCACATCGCCATCAGCATCCGTATCTGCCGCCGCTGGAGAAATGCCATACGAAACGTTATTGTCGCGTTTTTTCACCGTGTTGAAGACCAACAACCCCGAGTTGGCCGGAGACAGATCCGGACCCAAGTTCAGAATCCCCCCACCTATATGTCAAAGAGAAGGAAGCAAAAAGACGTTGTTTTCCAACGTCCAAGACATTGCCACCGTATTACAAAGAAACCCCGAGCATCTTATACAGTTCTTGTTTGCCGAATTGGGTACTTCAGGTTCCATTGATGGTGAAAAGAGATTGGTGTTGAGAGGTAAGTTCCAGCCGAAACAGATGGAGTCGGTGTTGAGAAGATACATCATTGAATACGTGACATGTAAGACATGTAAGTCGATGAACACCGAGTTGAAGAGGGAGTCGGCCAACAGATTGCATTTCTTGAGTTGTAAGGCGTGTGGATCCACCAGATCGGTATCCTCCATTAAGACTGGTTTCCAAGCGCAGATCGGTAGAAGAAAGAGAGCATAAATGTACATTATCAAACATTATCTGATGAAGTGTAGAATTCAAGAGACAAAGTAAGTTTAAATCAATTCACTCTATTGAATACATCTAATGAATATAAATGGATATTTGGAATAATTTGGGATGTTGATATACAAACTTTATATTGATTATATAAACAATTTGATCATTTGTAACAACCTCTGAATTTGTATTTACATCTATTGCATTAATCAAATGATGTTGTGTTTCTTCAAGTTTATAGTACAGAAATTATCATATTATGCTATTAGGTGAACCCCGAACTATTAAAAAAGATCCATGCAACACCTTTTGCTAACCAAGTGATAGTAAATATGTAATACATTGCTTTAACTATTACCTCATGATCGAGTAAATTAACTGCAACTCTGGTATTTTGGGAAGTGTGCGAAAAAAAAGAGTAGCTCTAGAACAACAGCTTTTCGAATCATTTCACTACTGTAGACTATTTGGCATTATTTGAGACCTCCTAATATCTTTTTCAACGGGGAGCACCATCCACTGACCCCGTCATGCAAAACCATATACTCTACGACCTCTTTTTGCACTTCTTTCAAGGCACGATTTTCATTCTGGGCCCTTGTGCAAATGCTGTTTACAAAAATTAAGTGCACAGGTTCTAATTTTGGAATACCAGCGCGAATCCTCTGGCCATAATAGTCCAATTCTCTCTGCGGAAGAGTAGTGGGCTGTTGAAGAAGCTGTTCGATTTGTTCGAGGACAACTTCGGGGTTGATTTCGACACCTATCTCGGACAAATTGGATCCTGAGTCATTTTCTTTTGCTTCAACATTTTTGGTAGTCAAATCGGAGCTTCTATCGGTGCTCAAGGATTTGGATTTAGAGGATCGCGAGCCAAGCGAACTCGTGCTGGAGTTTTTGGTTAGCATCAAGGGCGGGCAGTCGTTCCACCCCTCCATCAGATCACCCCTCTGGTACTTTGTAAGCGTCATGGCCGCTAGTGTTGAACAGCAGTCGTTGGTTGTTATGGCGTGGAGAAGCCAGAAACATCGTGGTCACGTGACAGCATTGATAATGATCTGGCGGCGCACGACTGGGTGATACAAGCAAGCCGATGGCAAGAAGCATGGCAGCAAGAGGGAATGGCGTTTCGACAGGGGGCGCTCACCGATGAGCAGCGCAAGCGAATAGTAAGTGACTCCATACATGATGTGACAGGCTATCATACTAACGCACAGGAAGCAAACCGACAGAAAGCACTTCAGCGAGTGAGACAACGAAATGGCGAATCTGCTCCATCGCATTTTCAACCAGAGCAGAGACAAGCACCTGTTCCCACGACACAGATGAATCAGATCAGAAATGGATTTGAAATACCGGCCGAATATAAAAGAAACACTCCAAATGAGCCATCACCAAAGCGACCTCGTATAGAGCTTACACCCGAGCAGCGTGCCCGAATAGAGGCTAATCGCCAGAAGGCATTAGAAATTCGTAAAGACTTGGCTCGCAATAATCGTGACGCCACCGATACAAATCGTGTAGCCGGCGCACAAACTACTAGTGCCAGCGCGGGTACGGGGCCTAGTGGTGCTGGCGCGGGAACTAGCGGTGCTTCTGCGAAGTCGCGGTACGAACCTCCGTCTATACGGCGACAGGACTATATCGAGTTCGATTTTGCAACCATGAAAGACTCACGAGGTGGTTTCCTCAACACCGAAGAAACCAGTGTCGCACCTACTGCCGACTCCACCAGTCTTGAAGAATGGAAAGAAAAACAAAAGAAACTTATGCTAGTGAAAGAACTCCCTCCTCCTCTAGACATAGACAACGCACCCAAATGCCACGAGTGCGGCTCTCTCGAACTTGACCCCAACCTCTACACCAATTTTCGTCTTGTGCGCGCGTGCAGGAAATGTGTCAAGAGCAAGCCAGATAAGTACGCATTGCTCACCAAGACAGAGTGCAAAGAAGACTATCTCTTAACAGACCCCGAACTCAAAGACACAGAATTGCTACCGCGGATCGAAAAACCCAACCCGCATGGGTATTCACGAATGCAATTGTTCTTGCGGTTTCAAGTCGAAGAGTATGCTTGGAAAAAATGGGGTTCTGCGGACGGACTTGATCAGGAATGGGAACGCCGTGAGTCCATGAGAATCAAGCGACGTGACAAGAAGTATAACGAGCAGTTGAGAGAAATGCGTAAGAAAACGAGAGCAGAGGAATATACTAGAAAACTACGCAACGGCGACAATCTCGGCGACCGCCACGTGCACGACTGGTCGGCCCCTCTTAGTATACCGGGCCAGGAGAACATGATCAAGAAAAGGTGTATTGACTGTGGTGTCGAGACCGAGGAGTATGTATTTCAGTAGTAACATCTATCAAGGTTTTATTTGCAGCCTTTTTGTCGTGCGCGACACACATGGAAGCCCATGGAAAATTCGACACAAGCGTCGAAAATTTGCAACAAATAACTATTTAAGTGAACAGGCGCACACAATTTCGTGCCTTTGATTCTCAACCATTATAGCCCAAGATGTCTGACGTTAAAGCCGAAACCCATGAGTTCACAGCTGAGATCTCTCAGTTGATGTCCTTGATCATTAACACTGTCTACTCCAACAAAGAAATTTTCTTGAGAGAGTTGATCTCCAACGCCTCCGATGCTATCGACAAGATCAGATACGAAGCTTTGTCCGACCCATCCAAGTTGGACACTGCTCCTGATTTGTTCATCAGAATCACCCCAAGACCAGAAGAAAAGGTTTTGGAAATCAGAGATACCGGTATTGGTATGACCAAGGCCGAATTAGTCAAGAACTTGGGTACCATTGCTAACTCTGGTACTAAATCTTTCATGGAAGCCTTATCCGCAGGTGCCGATGTCTCCATGATTGGTCAATTCGGTGTCGGTTTCTACTCCTTATTCTTGGTTGCCGACCACGTTCAAGTCATCTCCAAGCACAACGACGATGAACAATACATCTGGGAATCCAATGCCGGTGGTAAGTTCACTGTCAAGCTCGATGAATCAGGTGAAAAATTGGGCCGTGGTACCGTTTTGAGATTGTTCTTGAAGGACGACCAATTGGAATACTTGGAAGAAAAGAGAATCAAGGAAGTTGTCAAGAAGCACTCCGAATTCGTTTCTTACCCAGTCCAATTAGTTGTGACCAAGGAAGTCGAAAAGGAAGTCCCAGCTGACGAAACTGAAGAAGAATCCAAGGACGACGAAGACAAGAACGCCAAGTTGGAAGAAGTCGAAGATGAAGAAGACAAGAAACCAAAGACCAAGAAGATCACCGAAACCGTGACCGAAAACGAAGAATTAAACAAGACCAAGCCTTTGTGGACCAGAAACCCATCCGAAGTCAGCCAAGAAGAATACAATGCTTTCTACAAGTCAATCTCTAACGACTGGGAAGACCCATTGGCTGTTAAGCACTTCTCCGTCGAAGGTCAATTGGAATTCAGAGCTATTTTGTTTGTTCCAAAGAGAGCACCATTCGATGCTTTCGAATCCAAGAAGAAGAAGAGCAGTGTGAAGTTATACGTTCGTCGTGTTTTCATCACCGACGAAGCCGATGACTTGATCCCAGAATGGTTGAGTTTCGTCAAGGGTGTTGTCGACTCTGTTGACTTGCCATTGAACTTGTCCAGAGAAATGTTGCAACAAAACAAGATTTTGAAGGTCATCAAGAAGAACATCGTCAAGAAATTGATCGAAACTTTCAACGAAATTGCTGAAGACCAAGAACAATTCGAAAAATTCTACAGTGCCTTCTCCAAGAACATCAAGTTGGGTGTTCACGAAGACCAACAAAACAGAGCTGCCTTATCCAAATTGTTGAGATACTACTCTACCAAGTCTACTGAAGAATACACTTCATTATCTGACTACGTCACCCGTATGCCAGAACACCAAAAGAACATCTATTACATCACTGGTGAATCCATCAAGGCTGTCGAAAAGTCCCCCTTCTTGGATGCCCTCAAGGCTAAGAAGTTCGAAGTGTTGTTCTTGGTTGACCCAATTGATGAATACGCCATGACTCAATTGAAAGAATTTGAAGACAAGAAATTGGTTGACATCACCAAGGACTTCGAATTGGAAGAATCCGAAGAAGAGAAGGCTCAAAGAGAAAAGGAAATTGCCGAATTCGAACCATTAACCAAGGCCTTGAAGGAAATCTTGGGTGAACAAGTCGAAAAGGTTGTTGTTTCCCACAAATTGGTCGATGCTCCTGCTGCTATCAGAACCGGTCAATTCGGTTGGTCCGCTAACATGGAAAGAATCATGAAAGCTCAAGCTTTAAGAGATACCACCATGTCTTCATACATGTCTTCCAAGAAGACCTTCGAAATCTCTCCAAAATCTTCCATCATCAAGGAATTGAGAAAGAAGGTTGACGCCAATGGTGCTGAAGACAAGACCGTCAAGGACTTGACTACCTTGTTGTACGAAACCGCCTTGTTGACCTCCGGTTTCTCCTTGGATGAACCATCATCATTCGCTGGAAGAATTAACAGATTGATTTCTTTGGGTTTGAACATCGATGATGACGTTGAAGATGATGTTGAAGCCGAACTCGGTACTTCCACCACTTCTACTGAACCAGCTGTTGAATCTGCCATGGAAGAAGTTGATTAAACGAAGTTATGTGTTACTTATTCTATACAGTAATAGGGAAACCTAATAAATGTAGTAAAATGTACAAAGAAAAAATATGAATCGAAGAACAATTTTTGTAAATACCTTAACAGCATCAAAGCTACATTTGATGTGTATTTTGAGCGTTTTCACCAAGCTAGCTTCTCTATGTAACACCCCAAACTCTCATTCTTATTTTTTCCATCGTCTTCTTTGAATCAGCACGTGCGCAGCAAGCCTTTTTCATAGCCTTGCGCGCTTTATTTTACAGCCTTGCAAACTACATGAAATTGATTTTGGCGAGTTCATTCTTTCAACCGTAACCAATTGATTCACCATGGGACTTTTCATACCTGTCAACAAGTTGGAGAACTTGAGATTGTACAAGTACTCATCAGTTGATCACTCGGTCATTTCCAAGTTTGTTTTGAAAGCATGGTGGAACTACTTTGTTAAAGTGTTCCCGCTCTCCATGGCGCCTAATGTTATTACATTGTTGGGCCTTGTATTTATTTTAATTAATTTGGCATGTGTATTTTACTTCGATCCAAGTCTTGAAAGCGGCGAGACTCCAAGATGGTGTTACTTCTTCTATGCCTTTGGCTTGTTCATGTACCAAACGTTTGATGGATGTGATGGGTGTCATGCCAGAAGAACCGGCCAAAGTGGGCCATTGGGTGAGTTATTCGATCATTCCATTGATGCTATCAACACCAGTTTGGGTGCTATTGTGTTTGCTTCGGTTTTGAGAATGGGCTGGGGTTATCTCTTGATGTTGTCTCAATTTGCAACCGTGTGCAACTTCTACACCTCGACTTGGGAGGAATATCATACTCATACTTTGTACTTGTCTGAGTTTAGTGGTCCTGTAGAGGGAGTATTGATGATCTGTGGTGTTTATTTGGTGACGGGAGTTTTTGGTCCAGATATCTGGAGCATCAAGCTCGCTGAGTTGGACTTGAGTGCTTTGGGACTTAGTGATTCGGTTGAAATATCGTCTTCTATCATCTACGTAGTTCTTGGCTTGGGCTCATTGTACTTCAACATAGCTTCTGCCATGAAAAACGTCAGCAAACACTACGATGATCAGTACAGAGACTCAGAAAAGGCCGGTAAAAAGGCTGACAACGCTTACATGGGATTGGTGCCATTTTTTGGCTACTATGCCACGGTCGTTTTGTTGGTATGGGTGTATCCTGAAATCATCAACCAGACAGGATTTGCCTTGGTTTTGTCGATTTGTTGCACCATTGCATTCAGTGTTGGCAGAATTATCTTGGCGCATTTGACGATCCAGAGTTTCCCATTCATCCAAGTTCCAATGGTTGTGCCATTATTACAGCTTATCATTGCCAAATTCACCATTGCTTTTTATGGTCTCGATAAAGATTTGGTGTTGCATTCAATCAGTTGGTTGGGACTCGGACTTACTTTGGGTATCCACTCAGTATTCGTTTTTGAAATCATCTACGAAATTACAACCTACTTGGACATTTATGCATTGTCCATTAAACACAAGAAAGCATAATAGACTTTTTTTTTTAAATATTAGACTAGTTGGCATTTGTGTATTGATGCATGAGATCATTAATATATACATGTGAAAAATTGTAACTTAAGCTTCTGGTTTCTTTTCAGTAGCATCAACACCTGAAGCTAACACATCTTGAGCACCTGGCTGTAAAGAAAGCTGGTTTTCCATTTCCTGTAATTGGGTTTCTGCCAAAATAGCCAATGACAATGGAACTCCCAACAACAAGGCAGACGAGGTAAGGCCCCACAAAAGAGATCCACCTCTGTTCAATGCACTATTGGCGTATGACTTCAAGTTCTCTGTGAACGAAACAATCTTTACTCTTTGTTCTGGGGCAATTATATCTTTCAATGCCACGATTCTGTCGTAGACAGTTTCGTTTTCGTAGTCGAAATCGTCATCGACGTCCGATTCACTGTCTGATTCGCTTTCGCTGTAAGTTTCAGTCTTTGGAACGGTATTTCCTGGAGCAGCCTTAAAAGCGGCGTTGGCTTCGTCGTCGATTTGTGTTAATTTAACCATGTTCTGTGTTGTAAAGAATAGACTACCACGCTTGCCGTCGTTGCTGCTTTTCGGTTTTCAGTGCTCGATGAAAATTTTAGTGGTCGGCGCACGCAATAATATGAGTGCCCGATAACGTCACCGACTAGCTGCAAATAGCCTACTACTTGTCTACTGAATTAATGGATTACTGATATTATATATTCGTGTCTACCAGTATACATCCTCGTCGTCGCTCAAGCTGAGGAGGGGGATGTCGTCCTCAGAGCCTATTTCGTAGCCTAGCAATTCCATTTCGGTGCGGTAATTGCGCACGTTGTAAAACTGGAGGAGCGCTCGGAGTGAGATTTCCTGATTGTAGGAATTGTTGAAATCGCTTTCCAAATCTTTCCCACTGAGCCAATTATCTTTGAGACTGAGCGACAACTTGAGGTAGATTTGCGATATAAGATCCATGTTGACCGACTTCCATTTACGGCCTTGATAGGGGATCAATTTCTTGAGGATCTTGAGGATAGGCTTGGTTATGTGGGGATTTTCGTAGTTCATAAGAATCATTTTGTAGAGTTCCGACGGTTTGAGTTCGTTCAAAGTGAATACTCGCTGTGATATGTTGTTGATGAGGATCTTGTTGGTAATCTGGAGCAAGTTGGTCAATATAAAACTAAAGTTTTCGTTGTAGTTTTTGATGTATGTATTGCTGACGCCATTTTCGTCGATGATCTTGGGAAGTTGCAGAATCAAATCCTTGTTGATAAACTTGTAGGTATGGTCTTTGGGAAATTGGCCCAAACAATTGTTGAAAAACTCAAAGTGTGGGAGACTTATGCGCGGGTTCATAAGATTGTTCTGGTTGACAATTGATTCATACTCGCTCGTTTCGCTGTCTTTCGCAAAACTCTGAAGATTGGTGTTATTAAAGCTTCGACTGATATAGTCCAACGTGACAGAAAGCATTTGGTGGTCAAACAAAATCGACGACAAGTAGTAATATTTCATGACGTGGTTGATCTTGAACCACTTGATGAGCATTATGATTATTCCTGTCGATGCCTTGGCTGTCAATTCCTTGATATTCAACACTTCGAGCTGCAGCATCAACACAAAATCGATTTTGCTTTTGGTACTGGGATCAAAGTTTGACGAATCTGATGCTTTCACGTACGAAGTCTCGGGATTAAGTTCCCACTCGGCAAAGTTGAGATTGTAATCTAGCTTGTTGGATTTAATTGCCTCCACAAGCACCTGGATAAACGTATTGAGACGAATGAGGTTGTTTTTGTAGAACTTCTCAACCCTTTCGATAGACTTGATAAAGGGCAAATAATCCTTTTGGTCCTCTTTTTCTTTTTCTTCTTCTGTTTTGGACTTTATGTCAAGTTCATTGCGTATATCTGCTAGCACCTCAAGATCTAATCTCCCTTTGCTCTTTTTATACTCACTGACGTATCCCCTTTCCTGTTTCATGAACTTCTGCCGCTCTTCCCACAACCGTTTGGTCGAATAACTCTCATACAACGAGCTCTTTAGTATGTTGTCGGCCTCTTCGATAGCAAAAGGGACCTTGACTTCACTAGGATAAATAAACGGCATTGACTGGTTAATCTGGTACGACCGTTTTATCTTTTCTCCCCCTGACATGTAATCTGAAGCCATCAAGGTGGGCGAAGGCACGGGCGTAGCTATATGAACGGGCTGGGTGGGCAATTGGCTCAAGACTGTATGGGATTTGTAGGTCTTTGGCGATTCAATGAGGTTTGAAAGCGAGTTAGAATAGGTGTTCATGGCCATAAACTCCTTGAACTTAGTCTCCACTTCAACCTCATCTACACTTTTTTTGAAGTCGTCAAAGTCGTATACCTTCAAGTCTTTTTGGTGAAAGAGAGGATACTTATCGTGGATATCTTCTCTGAATGTAAAGTAGTCTAGTGGAGAGCACGAAAGCTTGTTTTTATCCTTAGCATGCTTGTTTTTTATATTGTAATTCTTGTTCAAGTACTCGTCACAAGCACTTACGTGAGATGAATCGCCCATTTCGAGCAATATCAACTTCCATACCATAAGTATGAGATACCTGACTCTGTAAAAGTGGTTGGGGTTCCATTTCCAGTGCTCAATAAACTTTATCAATGTCGAAACCAAGTCGGTTTCATCAAGATAGTCTCGAAACGCCTCATCGTTGGAGCTAAGACTGACGTTTATCATAAAGTATAATAGCGTCAACACCTGGAAATAAATGGTTTCTACCGCCTCGACCATTTCTACCTTTTGGGATGACTTTTCTTTCGAAATTACCGACTCAATGAACTTTTGAAGTGAATCAATCAACGGCTCGTAGATTTTCTTTTCGATCAATTTTTTGTTGTTCTGAACTATGTTCCGTAACTGTTCTGACCTGATCTGACACTCACCGTACTTTCCAAACGAGTAGTAGATCAACACATTGAGGTTTTGGCGTAATTGGTCGTCGCCTGCGAACATCTTTGTGGCCAGAACACTCGAAGCGTCTTCAATAAAAGTGGAATTTTCGGAGGAGTTTTCAGTCGATACTGCAAATTTACCCTCCAAATCGTCTAGTCTCAACACCTGGAGATCATTGTAGGTGAACCACTCACTTAGTTCTCGATCCAATTCAAGATAATCTCTGTGCTTGTAGTCCAAGTGTGACTTATTGATAAGAAACTGGTAGTTGACGTTCTGGTTGTTGCCACTATTATTGGAATCTTTTCGTACATTGCCATTGATCTCGTATTGGTTGGACTTGATCTGTTCGGCTCGAGCATTCAATTTGTTCTGGAACGTCTCATCCAACGATGTGTTTTGGATCTCTCGCTTGGTACAGTCATCGGGATGATCTATGATTTGATCTTCGAGTTTGTCGATCAGAATAAGCTCATCCTGCATTATTGACACAAGTAAATGATAATATCGTTGCTACGATTATATACCACCACTTTGTCGTAATGTAAAAGGTTGCCACCTGATGTGGAGCTCGTTATATGGTGGTAGTATGCAGGAAGTATTCATATAGTGCTAGGATGTTACAAATTTCAGCCGAAACAAAACCGGAAGAAGGATGGGGAACTAGGTACTGTAGTGGTAAGAAGGTTATGGGGAGGATGTTGAATCTACTAAGTTCTACGATCAAACTTTGTTTTCGAATTTTTTTATAATTTTGCAATTACTCTATTATAATTGAAGATGCAACATTTGAAGTATGAGAGCTCGTAAGTTCACAACGTATTGCTTCAGAAAGAGACATTACCTCTATTCGCATCGAGGCGACACTTTTGTGGTCTTCACTAGAACTAGAATAAGTCGTAATTTAGGTTGGGTTGATGGATATTGTATATCGAGGGTTCATTCGAGGCCCTCAAATCTTTGTTTACATTCATCTAAATATCCGTTTTCTAAATTTATACAACTAAAAACGGGACTAATATATACAAAACAACTGGGGCATGAGATGAATATCGTAAGATACTCTATTGGAGGGATGATATTGGTTCTCATAGTTACCCCCGATCATTGGCACTTAGTATGGGATAGCACCACTTTGTTGCATAACTTCGGCGATCTTTTTGGTTAACAAAGGATCTTCCTTGATACGCTTTTGCATCTTGGTAGCTTCAGCAAATGAAGTGGCTTGAACCTTTTCATCAAAGCTTCTAGCGAGATCAGTAGACTCTTCAAACAATTCGATGGCTTCATCAACCTGCTCCTTTTGCAATTTGATTTGAGCTAACGTAAGTTTAGCCAATTCGGATTTTGGATCCAATTGACACGCTTTGACCAAAAGTTCTTCGGCTTCATCCATCTTTTCAACACTTTCTCTGGAGATACAGGTGGCCTTGTTAATCAAAGGTAATCCACCAACAGAGAAAGTTTTCAAGCTCTCTTGTAATCTGGCAGCAACATCGAATTGGTGACAGGCACCTTCAATGTCACCACGATCAGCCAAGATTTCACCATAGTAGTTTGGAACTTCTGGAGAAGTAGCGAACTTCAATTTTGCTTCGGTGAACTTTTCAATAGCATCTTCGAATTTTCCGTTCTTATAAGTTATACAAGCCAATTGAATGTATGCATAGACGTTATCAGGATTCAAGATCTTGGCTTGGTTGATGTTGGCTTCAGCATTGACCAAGTCACCAGTGAGATAGTGCAATTGACCCAAGTGGTAAAACAAGTCAGGGCATTTTGGATCCATTTCTTGAGCCTTGGCGAAATCTTGAATGGCATCATCGTATGATTGTTTGTCGGCATTGATCAAAGCTCTGAAGATGTACGATCTAGGTCTAGGTTTCAAGGCAATAGCTTTGTTGATACCGCTAGCAGCCTTCAAAGGTTCGTTCTTGAGGAAACTGAATGCAGCGGCGTACTCCAACGCAACCGCAGCAGGACCGGCTTCAGGTGACGAAGGACTCAATTCTTCAACGTTGTAAGCCTCCACGGCCTGGTTGAACAAGGAGTCAGCGTTGTCGTAACCTTCTTGAGTGTTGGCGTTTATGTTGACCGATGCTTGGTACAAATATTTATCAGCAGTAGATTCAGAGTTTTCACTGACACCCTCTGGGTTATGTTCTTCAACAAAAGCACCGAAGAAGGAGCCAATGGTAGCAGCAGATGGCAAGTTGTGGGTTTTTGGCTTGGATTCGACAATTTTGATGGAGTGCTTTCTCAAAACTCTTTCCAACACAACTTCAATCGACTTGTTGCTGAAGCCTCCATAGATGGTCAAAGCAGTCAAGTCAAACATAGCGTCCTCGTATCTTTCAATGGTTTCGTACGAGGTGGCACGACGCAACACACACTTGGTGTAGTCCGGCTTGATTTTGATGGCCTCGGTGGTGTCTCTAATGACGGCTTCGTGATCGTCCAAAGCAGCGTAACAGGCTGATCTGTTGGAGTAAAAGATAGGGTCTTTCTTCAACTGCAAGGCAGCACTGTAGTAGGCAATGGCAGGGTGATAGTTTTTGCTCTTGAATTCGGTGTTACCGTCTTCCTTCAAAGCCAAAGCCCATTCTTCTTTTTGCTCGGCGGTCAATCCGTCGATGATTTCCTGGGTAAGCTCGGGCAATCCTTCACTATTTGTAGGGTAAGCTGGTTTAGTAGGTGATCCTGAGGTTTTCTTGCCGGAAGGTTGTTCGGAAGATGAGGATTCGGACTTTTTAGCCTTCTTTTTCGACTTCTTTTTCTTCTTGCCGCTCTGGTCGTCACCCAGGCCAGAGACTTGATTGCTATAGTAGTAATAGTATGCACCGGCAGCAGAAAGACCTGCTACCACGGAGGTCACTGCGATGGCGGTACGATTGCGGCCAATAAAGCTGCTGGCGTTGTCCATTCCGCTCATATCTTTGTCGTGGTGAAAGAGAGTTGCCATCAGATTTTGTCAAGTTTTTCACTGGTCAACAACAAGGTCACGTGAAAATTAGCGAGACGGGAGTTAGTTCCCCCTAGCGAGAGCCCCTAGCGAGGACATTTCACAAAATATGCGAAAGCGATCCCAAGGATCCTTCCGGTTTTACTTTAGGTGCAGGCCTGAGCCAGCAACGCCAATGCCTCCTGCCGGGCCTGCACGATTATTCAGATAAGCATCTAGCTGGGGGCTCAAGCCATCAAATGTTCTGCTACCGCTTGTGCGTTTACTCCAGAAGCACTGGCGAGAGATCGGGCGAGGCAACAAAAAGTAATAGCATAGAGTAGACTTATAGAGAATGTAGAAAATTATGGTACAAGTCTAGTAGAAGCATATTAAATTAAAGTGTCGTTATTCATTCTACATACGGTATATCTAGTGACTTGTCTATTCGTGCTGCTGGTATTAGCGGCGCGCACGGTGGTGCTCAGAAGTGTCTGGGTAGGACGACTCAAAAACGGCATCGTCATATGTAGGAAGTTGCTGAGGTGCATCGACACTAGAAACATAACTGGAGGACACTTCGGGCCCCGCAGGACGTGTTGGCAGTTGTGCAGGGTTAGCGGCTTGTGTATCTGCTGGAGGCGCACTCGGAGGGGGACCAGAAGGACGGGCATAAGCGGGTGCATTTCCATCGATATCATAATTCTGCTTCTTGTCATTGGGGTAGTTGTTGTAGTTCTGCAACTTAGGTGGTGGTGTATCACCTAGACTAGTCTTTGATGACGAGTGTGGTTCGCTGGTCATGGAAAGACCGCTCAAGATCCTGATGTCAGGACATTGGAGTTCAACCGTCTTGACCATTCGAGACACATCTTTCGGGTTTTTCACCTCGCCGACTTTTTCACTCGAAAAGCTGCCTACGATAAACAACGTATACTTGCGAGTAATGTTACAAGTCTGGAACGACGGGGACACGTTTTCGGGCAAAACACAGTTGGAAAAGTACTTGCGAGGAATTTCGAGTTCATACGCTTCACCGGAGAGGTCACTAGCACTGGTTGTAGAAGAGTTTTTGGCAGGGCGGCAGTTTTTAAGGTCCAATTTGAGATCCTGGAATGAATTGTTACAGATTTCAATGTCATTTTCATGCAGTGAATGGTGGTACAAGTCCGTGCCGAGCCCTTCTGTCTGAAGGACCAGTGTCAAGGTGGTGCATCGCAACGATACCACGAGACCTTGCATGTACACCACGCCCAAACCGTTGGTATCGTCGGGGCGTCCGTAGCGCGCCAAACTGTAACGAGTGGGCTTGTGGTGCAGGACCAAGTAAAGCTTGAATGAGGGAGACTTGTCAGGAACCAAAAACGCCGGGTGTCTAAAACGAACCTCAAATGCAAACGGCACTTCTGTGGCTTCGATCTCAGCATAGTGGTCGCTCGACTTGGATTGAAGGGGCCCGGCAGTTGTAGGAGAGCCCGAAGCACCTGGATCAAATAATCGTGAAAGAAATCCCTGTTTTTTCGGTGCCTGGGGCAATTTTGGTAATGCTTTTTTCATCTCCATGCCAGTGCCCTTTTCGCCCTTTCCCGCCACAGGGACGCCCACTATATCGGGGATACGATCAGCAAACACCACATCTTTGCGCGCGAACACCTCGCGATACTCGCCTCCCTGCAAAATGTGCTGCACATCCGAGTCCAATGGCAAAAACACAAACGGATCAAAGCCTCGTCCACTGGACTTGAGGAACGACGACCGTTTGGCGGTCACTTTGACGAAATATTCAATGGAAGCACAGCTTCTGTTGTCATTGAGTGATGGCGGAAGTGGAGTGGTGATGTGATAGTCTTGGGTATGGTGGTCTGGCACTGGAATGTCGCCGTTCAAGTAGTTCTGGATCCTCAGTGTGGCACTATTTCGGAATACTAGTGAGTTGAAATTGCCATTGTTGATAAAAACATCAAGGTTTTTCTTCACTTGCACCTTGTTGGTGATGCCCAGTAGCTTGACGCACGAGTTAGTGAGCGGAATTTTGAATTCAAACGGGTACGTATGGTTTCCTGGGCCCAAAGTATAATCCTTTGCCTGCGATACTTGGCGGATATTCTCGGGTGGGAACACCACACTGACGTCGTAGAGCAACTTGTGCACGTCCTGGATGTTTCGATACTCCACTTTTCTATTCCTATGGATAGGCACCCGCATCAGGGTTCGAGACACACCTTCGAGCTTGACTTGGACATAGTTGAGACTGACCGACTTGGTCACCACCAACGTAACCAAACCTTTGATAGTATCGTTGTTGGTGAAGGTGCTCGTTTGTGACCGATCAATCTCGATTTTGATGTCAAACCCACCCATACTGTGTTGGATTATTTGGTGTCTGGCAATGCCTGTCAGTTTATACTTCGTAGCTTATCGATTACCCGCTGTGCGGCGCAGCCAGCTCAGCATTAGCCGCTTAGTCAGATGGTAAATCACCCTGCACACACCGCCCTATTTATTGTCTCTTCCTGCATACTTTTGTTGCTCTTTATTTTTCTCATCATGTTAAGTATCTTACGCCGTCCCGCTCTAGCTTTTCCTCGAACACAGGCTAGATTCTATTCAAATATGTCCACTACTCAAATTGAAGTTTTACGAGAAGGTGACGGAAAGACCTTCCCTAAAGTCGGTGACTTGGTCACCATCCACTACACCGGTACTTTGGAAAACGGCAAGAAATTTGACTCCTCCAGAGACCGCGGCAAGCCTTTCCAATGTACCATTGGTGTCGGTCAAGTCATCAAGGGTTGGGATACCGGAATTCCTAAGTTGAGTGTTGGTTCCAGATCCAAGTTGACTATCCCAGGCCACGAAGCTTACGGTCCAAGAGGTTTCCCAGGTTTGATTCCTCCTAATGCCACTTTGATCTTTGATGTTGAATTGATTGGCATCAATTAAGTAAATGCAATTGATTATGACTGTCTATTATAAATTGAAAGTTATTTGTAAATGTATAACTTTGAATATATGTCAATAGCTTAACCTTCTTAAGTACTCAATAATCTATCAATACGAGAATTTGCTGAAGCGCCAATTGAACTTTTTCAATGAATAGCAAAGCGATGATTAGATAACAACTAGAGTAGAAATCAGAGCAATTGATCTAAACAATGAAAAGGTATGTATGAATTGATCCTGAATTTCCAAGCAAAATGAAGTGAAGTGCCATGAACAAAAGTGTGTAGACAAAATGGATCACTTCTAATACCCATCAATATTACTAATCTTATATAGTTGCAAACATAGCTCCAACTTCTCCTGATATTTCAAATATTGATGATAATCAACTTCATCCAAAGGCCCAATTGAAACTACCAATGCCTATTACAATACACTATTCAGATTCTCGATGAGTATCTTACGATTTTTAGAGTGCTTTGACATCAATCAATAGGCATAGAGAGATGACGAAGTAAATTATTATGAATGGTAGGTGCGCAGACGACCAATTGAATGGGATGAATAGAGAGCTAGACTTCAGGCGAACTAGCATATTTATTACAGTTTACACGTTTAACCAGTGAGAAAAAGAGCCCAGTCCAGTGCCATCTACCTGAGCCATGGGCTTTTGTACTGTCTACGCCCATTTGATGATGGGTATTATAATTGCTTACCCGCTCAAAAAGTTGGTGATTATGAGTGCTAGGATGCTACTTCTTTGGTTATTAATGGAGTGGTTAGTTAATTTTGTTCATTTTGCAAATTAGTCTAATTCATGATAATCTTGTCAATTGCCTAATTCTTATCTTTTCTATTCCAGAGGATCTTTCTGTCCCGATACTCAAGTTCCGAGGACGTTGAAAGAGGAGGCAAGCCCACCTTAAATTGCACATCAAACACCTTGAGCAAGGGAAGAGAGGTGGCGGAGGGATCATAGTTGCCATAGAACTCCATCACATGGCGAGAAAACGGCAAAACTGGAAACGCAGGCTGTTTCAAAGGAACAATGTTGCGGGCATTAGTGAATCTCCAGTCTTCAGTGTCGTCCAATTGGGTAGCAAACGTAAATATTCTAGAGGTGGGGTTTTCGATGATATAGGAAATAATCGCTAAATCTTCTTCGGTCCGCAAATCTACAAGAACACGAGGATCCGACATCGGCAACACCATCTCCCACTCCTCGAAACGGTACTCATTGACCACACTGCTTCCTTGCCTCTTCCACTCAACGGTAGCTGCGATAACAACACCAGCGTTTCGATGAGAAAACCCGCTTTTGCTCTTGGTGGTGAGCAATTGGCCAATCAGTTGGGCACCACCTTCGACCAGACGCACAGATTCCACCATCAACTCCGGGTTCTTGGACTTGATAGCTATCTCTGTACCCAAAATATTAATGGCTTCGCTTTTGGTCGTGATATTCACCTCAGCAAGCCAAAGACGGATGGGCAGTGGCATCGTACCTGTGTCTGATACAAGAAACGGAGAAGGCATGTGGCCGTCCTGGTACCGAGGACTTAAGGTACACGAACTTGCAAACGCAGTCTTTAACACCGGAATCACATACGTCTCTACATCGTACACCGCCTCCTCCTCTTCCTCCTCTTCCTCCTCTTCCTCTTCCTCTTCCTTTTCCTCAGATACCATCATACGCAAATTAACCTCTACACTTGCCCGAACTTGATCGTGGAACCGTCCGTTCGGAGGACTGTGAAGCGTCACATTCAAGTAGTGGGTACTTTTATGGCCATTTACCAAATCTCTCAAGTCCAATTCATTGTCGTCTTTCAACTCGTCCCAGCAAATTTGGGTCACTACGTCCAAATCCACATCAGTTTCATACCGGATTCGTGCCGACGGTGCTACTGATAGTTTTAAATACCGAAGATTCAGGTTATGTGGCGGGTTATACTGGATTTTCACCGGGATCGACACCTTTTCACCAAGCACTATATCCTTTATTTCGTCGATGTCAAAGGTTATATCAGGCTTCAAAGGCGAGATTCGAACGAGTCTGGCATTGGCAGTGCTGGTTTTAAATCGACGTCTTACTAATTCGCTAATACTGCTAGGACTAGTGCCTGGAATTTGTGAATAAAACACATTTTCGTTGGCAGAAACAAGACGCTGGTTGTCGTAGTGGCATTCCTCGTGCTTGGTCAATTTGTAGGTGCTATTTTGGCTACTGATTTCAATGCATATACGGCTTTTGACCGACCTAATTTCGTACATGCCAGGCTTGTGGAACCGCTGCACAAAGTCCACCACCTTGACTGCTCCTTGACTGCCTACGTTCATATTGACCGTGCCCTTATAATGGTTATTAGAAGATTCTAGAGAGGCCGACTCCAATACAGCGAAACTGGCACTGGGGTCGTGTTGTATCACCACTATTCTCTTGCTGGAATCTCTCCCATCTAGCCTATTGATCTGAATTTCGAGTTCTTCAACGTAAACCTTAACCAGAGAATCGGAAGGAAGTCTTTGCTGCAAAACATTGACGTCAAACATATTTTTCAACATCAACTGCACTCGACACTCGTCGAATATATATGTTTCAGACCCAGCATATATAATTCCTTGAACCGATAACACTGCGCCCAAGTTGGTGACGTTCTCGTCTAGTGTACTGGTACTTTCCAAATGGTCAAGCAACTTTTCATTGTGGTCAAGATCAATATTCCCACCTAATTTGCAAAGCTTCAATATGCTGTAGAGCTCATTGACACTGTCTCCCAACTTGGAGTAGCATTGCACCAACTTACGAGCTATATATTCCGATCCCCACTTGCCCCCATAGGCCAACGAAGCTTCGTAAAACACAACTGCTTTCTTTATACTGTCTATGGCGTAGTGCTCTTCGGCAATCATCCAGTTGATGTACAGTAGAAACGACTTCAGTTGAGTGGGAGTCTGGCCCTTTAAGTTCGAGTCGCCTATACACCTTGCTGCAGCCTCAAGTAATTGTATAATATGGTTTGTTCTTTCGGTACCATCCACGTACAAATAACTCAACATCGGTATTTGTTTTCCCACCAAAGCCAGTTTTTTCAAGTGTTCTACAGCTTTCAAATACACCAAACTGGGCAGAGTGATCAAATCGTACGAATACGGACCTTGTATACGGATTCCTCCATGATACAGGTACATTTTTGCGTTTTTTGTCTGCTTGATATCAGCCAAATTCAACTTAGAGATGATGGACGCAGGCAAAAACTGCATCAACTGCGCCAACCACTCATACTGGATGGAAGCCCAGTTGTTATTATATGCAGCTACCTGTGCATTTCCTTCAGTCCACACGATATTGAGCACGTTGGCGATATGGGTCTTGTGTTTCTTGAGAGCCACCACCGGATCCTCGAGTGAAAAGTAGCCTCTAACAATGTGAAATGCAATTATATCGGCAAGCTGACGGTACTGTAAGTACATTTTGGCGTCGTGAGCAGAGATGTTGATTTGTTCAATACTCTGAAGTTTTTCACCAAAATTATCATACATGATTTCTATTAAATTCTGGTACGCAAGCTCAAGCAACTTGAGACTCTGATCCAAGTTGTATGGGTTGCAAAACTGGTTGATAAGTGCCTGTTTTACCAAGTTCCTGGTCTCAAGAGCCTTGGGAGTGATCTCTATAGCTGTATCTATATCCTCTGTGGAAGGACACGAATAGTACTTTTTGTTGCGAAGCTTGATTTTGTTTTCGATACTGGCATAGAAATCGGTGGCAGAGTTTTTGATGTTGGATAAGAGAGTGGTTATGACCAAATCGGAATCTCTTCCTAGCGTCTCGGGTGCGCTATGAAGATGAAGTAGGCCGGTCAATCGGGGTAGATTTGTCTGCTCTCGTATAGTAGAGACCCGTCTACTAATATTCTCGAGCTCCTCTTCCCTACTTTCCAAATTATCGTTATCTTCCTTGCTCACAAGAATCACCACAAACTTAACGTTGTAGGAATTGTAGTACTTTTTTGCAGTATTTATGGTGCGAATGAGCATCGAGTCTTGTTCTACGTTGTCTGGCAACACCAATGTCTTCAAAAATGCAAATGGGAGCTCCTCCACATATTTGGTGAACCAGGCAGTGGATAAGATTCCGTTGGGGAACAACTCTGAATCCACATTGAACGGCGATAATATCGAGTGTTCTTCGGTTCTTTTGCCCTTGTGCGACGGCAAATTGGACACTTGGTCCGACTCATTGATCACTTTCACAATATACTTCATATTCAGAAGCCTGTTCTTGATAATGCAGTTGTCCCATGTCTTGCCAGAGATGTCGAATTGGGTTATATGTGCGGTCAAATGACGGGCAATATCAGTATTTTCAATTTCCCGCCCAATCTCTAGCTTCACTAGCGGCGCTACCTGCTGTATTAATACTTTTGGATACCTTTCCATAATGTAGTGGTGTCGGCGGCAACCCCACCACTCACCATATAATAGTACTTAGATCAGAGCCCAGACCACGTGATCTATAAATCACATGACCACTGATATACTTATTTAGTGATTTTTAATATGTCATCTTGACCACAAACGATAAGATGTCGGACCCTATTAATGCCAACCCGACGGTTATAGATGTGTCGAACCTCCCTACAAGGGACAGCAAGGCTGAAATCAGCAAGAATGACGACGTTGTGCTGAAAATCACCTCGTTGTCGCTCTTGACCCCAAAAGTCCATCAGGCTCCTCCACAAGCAGTGCCTGAGTTGGTCTCGGACACCGAGATGGAATATTCCACTGAAGAAGAGTTGGTTGAAGAAGACGAGGATGAAGAAGAGGATGTGATAGATGCACAGGAAATATTCGACCTAATTTCCACCATTTCTGACCCTGAACATCCACTCACTTTGGCTCAGCTCGCAGTAGTCAACTTGTCCGATATCACAGTGACGTTGGGTGCCAATAAACACAAAGATATTTCCGAAGTGCTTATCAAGATCACTCCCACCATCACCCACTGTTCGTTAGCCACATTGATTGGCTTGGGCATCAGAGTAAGGCTCGACAGATGCTTACCGGCCCGGTTCCGGACCCGAATTCTAATCAAAGAAGGTACTCACCAGTCGGAAAACCAAGTCAACAAACAGTTGAATGATAAGGAGAGGGTGGCTGCTGCGTGCGAGAACGACCAGTTACTTAGTGTCATTCTGCAGATGTTAAGCACATGTAAATAATTATTTGGATATTGAAAAGTTTTATACGAATAAAATGAAAGGAAAATGAGCAAGTGTTCTTAGTGAACTAGTCAAGCAATGATCAGGGTTATGCCCAAATATGATTTGTTTTACTGCAAGCTAAATATTGACTAGATAGATTGCAGTAATGCTGACAAGCTATTACCTTTGAGAGAAACGGAAGGTCGATTTATATACTACCCTTGTTAGTATTACGTGCTGATAAGTGATCATACTTATAGCCTGTTGGTGGATGAATAAATATATTATATCAGTCTGGTGTTAACTCCATGTCTGTAGGGGTGTTTTCGATTATCTGATAAATTTGTCTTTCGGAGATGATATGTCTGTAAATTGAAATGTAATGGTTATAGAACACAAATTGAATTGAATTATCGCAAGTTGTAGAAGCTAAAAGCCTTTAACTGGGCGTAGTCGAGAATCATCTGGGAAATGTCAATGATGATGAACTTGATGACTTTCTTTTTGAGGTATTCAACGAATTTGACCACATTGACTTGGGGATCCGAACCAGTATTGATGGCATGGTTGATGATGTTTTGAGATGTTTCTGTGAGTTTGATCAACTGCATGTAGTAGTCGTACTTACACTTTCTGTTCTCCAGGCGTTGTTCCTGCGTTAGCAAGCTGAACGGAGGCGACTGTGGTTTTTGTTGTGAAGCAATATAGCGAGACTCATTGATATCGGGAGAGGTAAACGTGGAGCTGCCTCTTCTTCTAGAGTTGTTGGTGGACGTGGTGTTGGTGGTACTAATACTGTTTCTATTGCTGTATGTAGACGGCACTGAAGATGAGGAATTGATGGAGCTCGACAGTTCTCGATGCTTTTTTATTTTGTTATAAATTCTAGACTTGGCAAGCAAACTGTTCAACACCTTCTTGTTTTCGTCCTCCGGTTCGTTAAAATTACTATTATGATGGGTTTGGTTATGATTGATAGACCCGGGAGTGGTTCCGCCCAGGGGCACATCTTGGCCCATCATGGCCAGAAACCGTTTACGTTGAGCTACCAACTCTCGCGATAATGCCGAAATACGCTTGTGGTTGGTGTTATTGGAGGCAGAAGATTGGATTGAGTTGTGCTTATTGGAGTTGAAAGACTTCTTTTGGGAGCTAGTCGAAGACTGGTCGGAGCTGGTCCGTACTATCAGTTTTGTATCATATTCCTCGCTGGTTGAGTTGCCTTCTTCATCTTCCTCTTCTCTGAGTGATAATTCTGGAGGGGTGTAAACAGAAGAAGCTGGGGACGAGCGCACAGGTAAGTCATAGCCCTTATAGGCATTGAGAAGCTTATCGTAGTAGTTCAATATATGGTCATCAAAGTTGATAGTCAGCACGTTCTTTTTTGATAATTCACGTTCTATCATTGTGTTAACCTCTAGAAGCATGGCGGTCTTAATTTTGACGTCTCGAATGCACAAGTCGTCTTTGACCCACAAATCTGGAGGGAACGAGATGTTGGGCAACAAATCAAGGGTCTCGACAAACGTAGCCAGCAGTACATCGACTTTTGCGGCCAAAATTGCGTCTGGTCTGGCCAAATTCAATATCTGCGATAAAAAGACTGGGATAAACGTATAGTTTTTGGCGTCTACCGGTATAGCGAGCGAGAGCCGCTGGAACGACGATGAGGGTTCATCCGGTATGCCTCTGGAATCCTCAAAGACCGACATGACCACAAATAGACTCAAGTGATTGAATAAGGTAAGAAAGAAGTACTGCGGTGTTGTTATGAGGTGTTCTTAAGAGGTGGTGCAAGTGTTTTTGGTTTGTTTTGGCGTAAACGGCTACATCGCTAACGGTGGCTATACGCAGGATTCCAGGGAGACGAGACGCATCGGGTAGCGAGCGACGCGCGTTGCAAGGTAATATTAGACGGGCGAAGGTTTTGGCCATTGAGGTCCCTGAAGTGACGAGCTATTGTAGTCGTTATCGAGACAAGACTTGGCTAAACGTGATTTGACTTGATATGCCCACGAACGCTCACCCACTTGAATGATACTAATATGTCTAAGACAAACCTTGCGAGACAGCCCGCGACTGGTGGCGTCACTCGCTAAACATCCTAGCACTCGCTCCGTCACAAGACTAACGATACGCGCTCATACTTTACGAACTTACTCATTTATACTCACATACTATAATTCTATAATCTTTCATAGGACTACTTTGTACCACCCTCATACTCTACATACTACATACTCAGATATAGCTTATTCACATATCGAAAGATCAAGTGCAAACAGAAGCACCGTTCAATATCTTAAGGGTACAGGATAGAGGCCAAGTCCTCATAGGTTAGTGGAGCCTTGTGAGTAGTCCATGCTAAAGGCAATACTCTAGTACCCTATACATACTTCATTTTACTCGAGGTTGTACGTCAAATCACACCACTTACGATACCGGGTGATCTTAGATCTAATCTGTATAAGTTCAGTCTGCGGGGCCTCGCCGGGACTGTCAGGCTGCTCTTGACCCGCGCATCATCAATATCCGCACTTACCTATTCCTCCAACTCAAGTCTTGATGTACCTTAGCGATTTCAACCCGTACCACCTCTTGCCACGAGTGGTAGGATCAACCATACTTTATAATGAGTCCAACAATCATAACAATCAATTTCATCACTCGCTCAATTTCCTCGCTCACTTCGCTGACTGTCTTCCTTCTCTCACTTCACTCTCTTTTCCTTCTCTCACACCATCTTTTCTTACGCGCTTTCTCTACTTTGTTTACTCTTCACCATGAGCTCGCTAGTCAAGACATTGACTCTCAAAAGAGTCGAATCGTGCTTGCCATACCTTAATCCGGTCCAGTGGTCCGATAACCAGCAGTTGGCCATCAACAATGGCTGGCAAATAACTATTTTGGACCCCAAGTTGCCGTCGTTCAATCTGTCCATCAACCAGGTCGAAGAGGTCACTGTGCTAGACCCCAAGACCTTATTTCAAGTAACTAACGTGCTTCACGGCGAGATCCTTGATACGCTACCTCTTCGGAAACTTAACAACGTCACGGTTGAAACGTTGGACGAATCTTTCAGCTTTGGGCCCATCACAGACGTCAACATCGTATCGCATCAATGGTCGGCTTCAGATCCTTCTACAAGAGATAACTTCTTGGGAGTGTTATTCAATACTGGCGAACTACTTATATTTGAACGTGACACTATCTATATCGACCGCCTTAAGGTCAAAGTTTCGGTGCTTGAGTTCTTGTGCAACGAATACAACGTGAGCTTGGCAAATCTAAACGACATTGTAGTCACAAATGCTCAATTGCAGTCTATAAAAATCAACTCCTTCTCCTTCACACATCTTCCCAACTTGTCAAATACCTTGATTTTATCGCTCACTACCAATGCTGGCTCGTTGTTGTTCTACGAGCTTGGCTCCTCGTGCTCCGTTGCCAACCAAAGGGGCCTCGTTAACTCAAACTCTCTTGTATTGAAGGGGAAAACCGACCTATCGGAGTTGGCCTCCAATGAATATGGTGCTAGAATGCTCGGCTACGAAATATTGAAGCAAAATTGGTCATCTTGGTCTCTGTTACCGGATGGTACTTACACTGCGTATGTCGTGTTGACGTTTTCAAACAATCTGGTGGTGCTATACCACCTTAAATACGACACTGCTGGTATCCACTGCCTTCAGCACCAAATCGTGTCGCCAAAATCGAGGTTTTTGGTGCAGAAGCATGTCTTGTTGGCCCACAACAACCAAACATACGTTGTGTCAGGATCCACAGGACGTGTCTCTGTATTTGAGATCAGCTCTGGTCGAAAATCTACCCACAAATTGACCAATTACACCTCTATTACTGATATAAACAATATTCCCGTTGATTCCCAAACCGTCAAAATCAATGTCAGCTTTGAAAACGGCAAATTCGAAGCATTCACCTTAAATTTGGCTCAACTAAGCTTGTCTCCACAACCTCCTCACCACCTGTTGACCTCATTTATTAAAAGGGCATTATACTCCTACCAATTGTTAAACACAGACGAAGACAACGACGACGATGTCCAGGTTGTCAAGCAAGAAGACGATCTTTCTGTGCCAGAAACTGGATCTCTGGCTTCGGAAGGTTCGTTTATATGCTACGGGTGCAAAGTAAACCCACATGGAATTGTAACATTGGTGTTTAGAATAGTACCCAAAGACGTATTATACTACCAAATATCTTCTAAAAAGGAACTTCAGGTGGCATTTATCAAGGTGGATGATTTCCGGAGTGAATCTCTCGATTTTGCACCCAAAACTTCCATTGGGTACCTTAACGAATACTGGCTTAAAGAACCTAGTCTCATTCCCATCTTCCCTGGCTCCAACAACCTTGATGAGTTGCCTCCTGTGGAACAATATCATATATTCATAGAGAGAATCAAAGTCATAAAAGCCCGGGATTTTGCTTTAATTCACGACACGTCTGTGCCAGTGCACGAAAGCTTAACTGACAGGCTTATTGACCTGTTCAACCAAAGTATTGCAACCAAAAAGCTACAGACCCTATACAATTTGAACACCATGATACTCACATCTTTATCATCGGTTACAATTGAAGATGCAGGGATCACTGAATACAAAACATTGGTGACTGAAGAAAATGCCCTGTTGGTACGCCAGCTAAATCTTTCCCTCATCAAGCACTTCATCGAATATTACAAAACCAAAGGAGCTGCTTCATCTCAGGTTGCTAAATTTGTAGTTATTCAGTTCTACCAAAGTTTAAAAGAATTGGATCCCGAATATGCCGCTCTGATAGAGACCATTATTCCCGACGTAAGTGATATCACCATCAAAACAAGGTTTTTCGAAGAGCTGTTTAAAGCCACCACCAGCGATATGGTGACTGACCAAAGCACTCTTCTCAACTCCACCACAAACCACAAATGGTCAAAATGTACCCTCACAAATTTACCATTGCTTCAGCTCAACAACAAAAAAGACGAGTTGGGCTTGTTGAACTATATTCAATACGATTCAACGTTGATGGAAGATGAAGAGGATATGGTTGTTCAACTTCTCATGGCCGTGCAGTACTGTTTTATCACAGGAAACAAGACCTACATTGTAAAATAATGTATAAATTTAAAAATAGATGTAATATGAAGACCTTCTCAAGTACCTCAACTAACCAAAGAAAATCATGTCTATTGTTTCCAAGAGTATGAGAGAAGGCTAATTCAGCAGCAGCTTCTGCTTCATCAAAGATATCTTAATGAAAAACAGGAAGTTATCAGATATATAATTCAGATCATAGTGCTAGATGCTGAAAAGTGTTTTAATTGAAACTTGTATTTGTTTTAAAGCAAAATAATGGAAACAACTTGTAAATTTATATGCAAAGTATTGAAGGTTTGATGAGCTAATCTTGAGCAAGAATGAATGAGCCTGGGAACCCAACGTACGGATCATCGACAAAGTCACCGTTGATGACAGAATGTACTTTTCTCCAGATCAATTGGGTTTCGGACCAATTTATGAGTTGGTTTGTGGTTGCGGGTGGCTCTTCCGTTAGCTTGGTGATTAAATATCCCATGTTTAATTGGGCAAAGGTGTAAAACAATACGGCTAGCTGGGGAAACTTATTAATCAATAAAAAGTTGAATAATCCAAAGCCAAATAAAAACCCTTCTCTTGACTGATACCACACCTTTCTTTCGAAAGTCGTAAAGTTGACTCTGTGAAAGTAGGCTAGCAAGAGGTCTTTGGACAAATTGGTACTTCCATAGAAAGTAGCCAAAATCGTACCTGTATGGTGGGATGGCAAGAAGTTAAGTATGGTGATGAGGATCAACGAAGGGATTGAGCCGAGTTTACCAAGGAAAGTTTGGAAAGAAATGAAGCCAAGTAAGATTGACGAGATTTTGCTGGGGAATAAAATCAATCCATAAATAACCAAATTGAATAAATAGTAGTTGGTGTATCTTTTGATAAAATGCTTAAAATAGAGGGAGTTGCTGGTGTGTAACTTGAGCATCGAGTAAAAGTTGTTATTGAAAATTACTCCAAACGTATTGTGCACCGGTTGGGGAACATCAGAAGATGGAGGCACACCCACTCCGCCTTCAACACCTTTGTGATAATGCACATCACCAACCAATTTCTTATTGGGCAAAGCATTCAAGTTTTTGTGGTAGTTGGTAGAGTTGATTTGATCACTGAATTTGATATTGAGCATGAACAACTCATCAGAATTGGCATCAAAGTAGTTCACAAACGTGATGAGAAAGACATTTAAGTTCAAAAACGTATGGAGAAAGTACTTCAGGTTCGTCAAGAGTAGCCTGCTATTTACATCTATGAGACCAACGTAATTGCCGCAAAAAATAATGGTTTTGGTAATAAAGAATGGAGCATTCAGCACCACATAAAATAGCAATGATAGCTTGATAGTCTTGACCATAAATGGACAGTAGGTCGAGTGGTATTGTATGGAGGGATTTTGGAGTGATCTATACGTGCTGAGTAGGGCAAACTGGATCCCTCTTAGCACTAGCCATATTGAAAACGACTCAGAAGGCTTTGAAATAAATATTGGCGATGCCATCGCTCTCGATAGCAATCAACTGTATTTGTGAAAAGGAAGGCTAGTACTAATAACTTGAGGCGAATCAACAAACAAATGCAATTCAGGATGGATATAAACGAATGGATCCACTTTTTACTAAAAATTTTATTTAATAGATGGTGACCATGTGCTCTATCTGTATAACGCTTCTAGACAACACAGTTACACTGGCAGCATGACACGTCGGTCACGTGAGTGATCTATCTGATGTAATCCTCCCACCCTACAATGTGTCAGGGCGGCATGATTGTGCAGCGCGGGGCCAACGTTTTAAGTCAGTTTTTGGATCAACGCGTAGAAGCAGAGACATCTTTTTTCCTGGGGTTGCATCAGGGATGTAAGGCGTTTTAGAGTTAGGTATTATGGAACCTCGTGGGTGTGGCGGATATCCAGGCGTTGGGGACCCACCACTGCGCCATTTTTTTTTCTTTTGTTGACTGGGGAGATCGGAACTCTAAGCCCGATGCTATCCCCTCCTGGCTTTTTAACTCTGCTTTTTGACTCTATTGCCTGACAGAGTCGCGCTACAGAAGTCGGAGTCATAGTTGGCCGTACTCCTCCCGGTAGCTGCGAAGTCAAATGTTTCCTCATCGAGTTTGTGTAGAGCAGCCAAAAAAAAAAAGTTTAACTACATTACGCTTTGAGCCCCCCAATGCTTTTGATAAATACTTGTAGAATCCTGGAGTATTGAATTCTTTGAATTCAAATACCACGAAAGTTGAGAGCCTGCAAATTTACTTATCTCTTGAGTCAGTTTCATTCAGTAGTTTTTGCAGTCGCCTTACGTAATGTCCTCATTGAATTTGCAGTCTAATGGCACCTTGCCTCAGGCCCACGTCAAGACCAGTTTGACCGAAGTAACCAACCTGCTTCCTATGAAACCTCCATGCAGAATACTCTTGAAGAATGAGATGGAGCAACCTTCAGGAAGCTTCAAATTAAGAGGTATTGGTAACCTCATCCACAAATCAATAATTGACGCAAGAAAGAATAATCCCTCCAGTGAGATTCATGTTTTCGCATCCAGTGGAGGCAATGCTGGGTTGGCTGCTGCATACCTGGCATGGTTTTATAGAGTGAAGTGTACCGTGGTATTGCCTGTCATTTCCAAGCCAATTGTTCGGGAAATGCTTAAGAATTTTAATGCCGAAATCATTCTTTTCGGTAACTCCATCAACGAAGCCGATAAGCATTTGAGAAACATCATCACATTACTTGACACCGATAATGTCACTCCTATTTATTGCCATCCTTTCAGTCATCCGCTAGTATGGAAGGGCCACTCTACATTGGTTGATGAAATCGTAGATCAATTGTCATCTCCAGAAGTGTCCAAAATTCGTGGGATGGTATGCTCTTGCGGTGGGGGTGGTTTGTACAATGGGATTTACCAAGGTTTGGTGGACAACAACATTCATGACTCGGAGATTCTTTTGCTTGAAACCACCCAAGCGCCTACATTATCCGAAACGATCAAAGCTGATAAGATTATAACATTGAATTCAGTCAATTCATTAGCAACTTCGTTGGCATGCTCATACTCCACATCGGAATCATTGAATAATTTCAAAGATAACTCTAAAGTGACCACCAAATTGGAGTTAATCGATGACTTGGATGCTCTTAGAGCATGCATAAACTTTGAAAAGGACTTCAAAAAAGTGGTGGAACCCGCTTGTGGTGCTGCATTATCGGTACTTTATGGAAAAATAGACTTGTTGTACAAGTCTTTTGGGCATTTTAAAGAGGACGATATAGTGGTTATAGTAGCATGCGGAGGCTCCTGTACCACCTCCGAAGACCTAACCCAATTTGCTCAATTGGTTAAGAGAAGTGATAACAGACTATAGATGGATTTTGCACCCAAGCGATGACTAATACATGCTAACGAGATTAGAAAAAATGTAGAAAAATGTAGAGGTGTTGAAGTTTATGTACCAGGCTCTTCGATCAAAATACTGTATGACAGCGTCATTAGCCATCTACCTTATCATTCCCCAGTATTCACAGTTTATGCTGTAGTAGGTCTCGTGACCGTTACTTGATAACTATCCCCCAATTTAAAGCGTACACATAGAAGTACTTCCATAGCATTGTGTGGGCACCCTCAAATATGCTAGATGATTCTAAAGCTTGCCCAATGAGCTACTTTCACCTTTCATAAAGCCTTCTCCAGACCAAACGTCTTCTTGATGCTACTGATAGCTTCTTATGTGGCGCGCTCTATGCAGGTACTGATAGCCGCGATAGAAATACTGACTGTTTTTGTTGTGTTGCTTCACTAAAGATCCTTGCAAGTAAAGAGGATCCAAGCAGTTTTCACATAAGAGTACCAGTCAAGTGATAGTTGGTAGGCACAAGATTTCTGGACTACTTGTTATTTGTGCAACAAAACACCCCCACAGGCTCCCCCATTCTTCGATACTTTATACTGAAGGCGCTCTACTATGGATGATCATTTGTTTGAAGACATAGAACAAGATAACAATCCTTCGTTTTATGGAAACCAATCAATTCTAAGTGATCCTTATGGGCAGGGTCGTGATGCAGTATCGTCAGTACAAAACACAGAATTTTTGGGCCATTCCAACTTGGATCTTAGCTCCGTAGCTTACTCGTTGCCTCCCAACAATGACTTGGTTAACAGCTCCATTGGCTTATCGAATCAAATCCAGCAGCTCATAAATGATTCCAACTTGAAAATCGATTTAATATCCAGTGAAAAGTTAGCCAATTCTCTGGTCATAGTGTATTCCATTCAGCTATCAATAGAGAACAAGTCTGATAGCTCAGGTCAGACAACTTTGGCTGGATCTGTAAATAATGAAAATCAGGACAATAACACTAACACCATAATTGTTAAAAGAAGGTACAGCGAGTTCAAGTCTTTAAGAGACAGTTTGGTCAAGCTATACCCCACACTCATCATTCCACCCATCCCGGAAAAGCACTCGATTTTCAGCTTTATTGTCAACTCTATCAACAATTCTAACGAAATCAATATTATCGACATGAGAAAGAGATATTTCAAGAACTTTTTGAACGATTTGATCTTTGATTCGTCGCCCCAGTTACGAAACTGTGTTTTAGTTCACAAGTTTTTAGATCCTAACTACGAGTTGTGCTGGTACAATGCTCTCAATGAACCACCGGTGAACTTGATACCAAACAACTTGTTATTGGCCAATCCAATTGACCCAACTGATCAAAACGGTCTTTACTCGATATTGCCTCTTGTAAATGGTTTTGACTTCCATTCCAATATTGATAATCTTAGCTCATTGAAGAAGTTGGATGACGAACTACTCAAACTCAAGGACCAAAAAAATCTATTTGAGGCGAAGGGTAAAGACTATGTCAGTCTAAGAGAGAAAAGCAACAGCGAAGAAGAATCTGATGATTTGGAAGATAGATTGTTCGACAATAACTTCGAAAACTTCGAACAGGTGCCCCAGAATATCATACATTTCGAAAAGAAATTTCATCACATTATCAAGATATTAGGAGATCTCAACAAATTGAACTCTAGATCAGTCAAGAACTACAAGTCAATTGCTAATACCTTGATTGAGTTGGGAGGCAACTTGAACAACTTCTCGTTGCAGGTATACGAGTCTTCAAACTATCATAATGCCAGATCCGAAGCTGAACTACAAGAGCATAACAGTTTGAGTCTAGCCATTGAAAAGTTTGGCTCAACTATCGATAACAACTTCTTGAACTTTGAAAGTTTCATACTCAACAGTTTAATACCCGAGTGGCAAGAACCTATACACCAGCTTATTCAATACTATATCAACAGCCTACAACTAATCAAGTTCTACAAATACAAAATCATTCAATTCAAATTACTTTACAAACTCAAGTTTGCCAAATTCAACGAACTTATCAATATTACATCTAATTCTGCCGTTTCATCGATATCAATGAAAACCTCCGACTCCACCACACCAGCATCCCAAACCTCTTCGAACTTGGACCATTTAAAGGATTTGAACAGTCCCAGTTTGAATAGTGCGTTGCAAAGGATCGAAGCTCGTAAGAGTAAAGGGAATATGTTATCAAACAAGAAATCATGGTATGGATTGTTTGGGGGCAAGAACGGCTACAATAAACAATTCTCCAACAACTTATTGAAAAGCGAAGAATCTGCCGATATAAATAGTAGCATGGGTAATGACTTGAATCAAGTTAAATTTAAAACGCTACAGATAGAAAAGGAAATGAGCAAGTTGAATCAGCTAATCGAGTTGATGAACAGTGATATGCTCAAACTTACAAGTAAGCTTAAATCCACGTTTGCTGAGTTCTTGGCCAAGTTAGAAAAGAAATGGTTGCAATTAATGGTAAAGTATATCCAGAACGGGAAACAACTATTTGAAGAAAACATGGCTAACTGGGTCGAATTCAAGGATTATCTCACCACAATATAACTAAATAGACTACTTAGCAGTATACACACATTGCTTAATGATCCAAATACATGCATAACATATGATCCGTCCTCTCGTGTCAGACCAGCTCACACTGAATTTTATTTTTGCACACTTCCTATTCAGGAAGTCGACCTCGCACTCTGGTGGCAAGAAATTCGAAATCGACTCGTGATCAAAATAGTCAACCACATTGAAAGATAAAGCAATTCTTTCTTGACTATAGATCTTAATAATATACCAACAATGTCAGCTATGGACTTGGATTATGATGCGTCGACATTCTTAGCTACCTTGAGGCTGGAAACCGAATCTTCGGAATTAATAAACTTACTTTACCAGCTCGAAGATTTCTATGAGAGAAAATTATGGCATCAACTTACACTCACTTTAGACGAGTTCTACCGTGCCGATTCAGGTGCTAGCCCCGAATTAAAGTTTAAATTTTACAACTCTTTCATCAGCCAATTCTGTTCGAAATTGAACTCCATAAAAGTGGTTGACTTTGTGTTGCAAAGTTACCTCGGTAAAACTCAAGACACCTTGGACAAATTGATTGAATTGAAGGGCCAATTCATTGAGGGGTTGAAGAAGTCGAACAACGTGAGGAACGATGACTACGAAAGCGATGTGAATGCCAGAAACTTGATCGATTTTGATGAAACGGTGATTTACGTAAACCTTCAGATCGCAAGATATCATCTCTTATTGAACGAGGTTTCGAAGGCCCAAGAGATTTTAGATACCTTGGGTCAGAGGTTTGATTCAGGAAACAGCGGTATTGACAACTCGAAGGTCAATGCTGCGTACTACTTGACCAAGTGTGAGTTGTATAAAATCAACGAAAACTACAACTTATTCTATTCCAATGGATTATTATACTTATCATCACTTGAAACCAATTTGCAGGAGGAAGAAAAGGTCAAATTGTGTTATGAATTGTGTATTGCCGCTTTGTTGGGCGACAAAATCTACAACTTTGGTGAATTGATTTTGCACGATATTTTGAAGGCCATTGAGCCGGAAGCTAGTGAATACCATTGGCTTTACCAATTGATCCAAAACTTGAACTCCGGTAACTTGAACGAATTTAACAAATGGATTGCTATATCATTCAAGAAGTCACCATTCTTGGCTAAATCCGAAGTGTTCTTGAAGCAGAAAATCATCATAATGAGCTTATTGGAGTTAATCTCAACGAAATCGACTACCAACAAGCAATTGAGTTTCAAAGAAATCTCAACGTTTACCGGTGCCCCAGTCAATGACGTCGAGCATTTGATCATAAAGTGCTTTTCATTGAACTTAATCAAAGGTAACATCAATCAAATTGATCAGGTTTTGGTAGTAACCTGGTTGCAGCCAAGAATCTTGAACTTGGACCAGGTCAATGTTTTGTACAACCACTTGCTCAAATGGGATAATCAAGTAGAAGAGTTAGGAAAGAATGTCTACAAGAGCGGTGGAACTGTCTGGGCAGGTATGTAAATTACAATAAACGAACAAAATACGCCATATAATGCGGTAAATCACGCAAGTAAAGGTCACTACAGACTGCCGAACGAACCTTTTGGCTGCGCACGAGACCAGAACTGACCAAGCAAATCGAACTAGCTGAGTACTCACGGGAATTGCAGCTAGGCATTATTCGGAAGTACTCGGATCACAAGTGGCAGAGCTGTGGTATGACTTGTCACTCTAAGTTTTAGCGCGATGCAATTGGCTAGCCTTATAAATTAATTTGAGCATTTGCTGCGCCCAAATTGGTGCACTGCGGCCTCCTAATTTTCACACCTACACCATCACGCCCACCCCACTAATGGCCCGACCGATATCTACATAGTACTGGTCGTCTTTTCCCGTGTAGCACACCCTCGAATACACCTCTCAAATGCAAACATCCCAGCACATCCTCTTCTATTCTTGAAAATGTTTCGCTTTCTCTTGGCTATGTAGCTATACCAGGCTGTAGTTGTTCTCGGCAGCGCACGACAATTATCCCCAGGGTCTGGCGCCAAAAATCAATTTTGCCATAATAATATAAAACAAATGCCAACCATGAGAACCCAGAGCATATTTCTGTTGATCCTGCTTGCGGCATTGGCGGCTGCCAATTATGTCAAGTTCGATGCTGGTGTCAACTCACAAGTGTGTGCTGGGTTATATTCCAAGCACGATTGGGGCGGATCTTTCACTCCCAGAGTGCAAATGACACTACAACAATATGGAAAGGACAAGTATAAAGAGGGATCGGATCAAGAAACCACAGAGTCGGTTTCCTTATCATATGTTGTTTTTGAATACAGAGATATAGACAGCATAGGAATCCTCTTATCCGACAATTCCATTGCATACATCTGTGATGATTCGTTGATTAGTCAAGGCATATGTACCAAAGAGCACAGGAACAAGTTTCTCACCAACTCAAGAACACCAAACTCTACCATCTACACATCCGAAATGACTCAATTGGGCCCAGCTCACCTCGACTACTTGGTCAACAACACTGGCTACTACTGTGTAGCCACTTACTCAGAAGCCAATTATGGTGGCCAGATCAATTTTCAGAACGCATTTGGTCATTTGGCTGCAAGTGAAATACCAAAGTTGCCTGCTTATGGAACTTTGACCATCTGTTACGTGATTGCCTTGGCATTATTTGGATTTCAGTTCTTTAAAAAGAGAAAGGAAAACCAAATTTTACCGTTACAAAGATACTTGTTGGCAATGATTGGATTCTTGACTTTCGACACTATCGTCGTTTGGTCATACTACGACTTGGTGAACAGAACCAAAAATAGCACTTCGGCGTTTGTCACCTTCTACATGTCCTTCTTGTCAATCTTGAATGCCATTAAGATAACCGTCTCGTTCTTTTTGTTGCTATGCATTGGATTAGGTTATGGTGTAGTGAAGTTGAAGCTTTCCAAAAAAATTATGTTAAGGTGTAAAATCTTGGCTGGCACTCATTTCGTGGCTACCATGATTTATTTGTTCTCCTCATATTATACTGATAACAAAAGTTCAATCAGTTCCAGTTCAAGTATCGGAGAGGATGAGCTCGGTGGATTGCTTGGAATTATTCCAATGATACCTGTCACTATCACGTTGTGTTTTTACTATGTTGCAATCTTGGTCTCCATAAGAACCACCACAAGAAATTTGCATCAGCAACGTCAAATCATCAAATTGAAATTATACGATAACTTGTTCAAAGTCATTTTTGCTTCGGTGGTATTAACAATTATTGGGTTTACATTGTCTTCGTTCATATTTATCGGAATGAGCAGCACTCAGATTATTGAGGAACACTGGAAAGCAGCTTACTTTTTGTACGACTTCTGGCCTAGTGTGATATTCTTTTTTGTGTTTATGGGAATTGCCTGGTTGTGGAGACCTACTGAGACCAGTTACATGTTGGCTGTCTCGCAGCAATTGTCTGGCGGAGAAAATATCAACGAAGACGGCACCGAGGCACCAGGCAGTGGGTACCACCACGGGCATGAATTTGAGTTGGACGACTTGTCATTGATGAGCCATAGCGATCATGAGCACGAAAATAGCCATGCTCGCGATGCTGACTCCTTTGAATTAAGAGATACGTCTACTGACCAAGCAGCCCCACCTCCACAATATGAAGAAGTGGATAAGAAAGTGAAGAAAGACCAGGAACATAGTCCTGATGAAGGTGCCAGTACCTTGTTTGAGGTCGGAGAAGGGGAAGATAGCGATGACGGTAGAACCGACGATAGATTAAGATAGGAATTGCACCCAAAATAAGTTTTTTCTTGTTTCAAAAATTGGACAAATCATAGCGAGAAACTTTGCTTTGTATGCATGAATGTAGGAACGCCAGACGTTCGACAGAGTACTGACCTTGTGAATCCAGAACGGTTCTCGAAGGATGTAGCGTGAATCCAGATGATACAGAAAGCAGTATGAGTATAATGCAGTAATAGCACAATGGGACAGACTTAGATTCATAGGGCCACTACTTACTACTGTTAGCCCTAATTAGCCGAGCCCTAAATCGTCGCGCTGAAAAGCTTTTTTGCGCGACGAGTGCGTTTTTCACGAATACTGTACTGATGGATCGGCAACAAATCGGCCGTATTACTGAAATATTGAGGTTTCGAAGAAAGAACAAATGCAAATAGCTATTTTTGTAGCCAATTAAGTATCTGATCGGTGTCTGGTCGTATCTCCAGAGTAATTTGCCACGGTCACCACTAAAATTTCCGTAGTTCACCTAGTGCAGCTTAGGTACCCAACACGACCGCAACACGTCCCGTCAGTAAAACGCTGAGAAGTAAAACGCCAGAGAAAAAAAATGTCTTTTCGCTCTCCCTATTGCAACACACCCAACCACTATACGGTTTTTAGTATCTGGTGAAATATTATGTATTAGTGCATTTATTATACAAGAGGCAGCAAAATTGAAACTAACATGTCCGGACCCATTCCATCCACGAAAGCGGAGAGGTCCCTACCACAGGCGCTGAGCACGGCCCCATTCGAGCCTCAAGATGAACCTGTCTCCTTACCTACGCCAGTCTCAGACAGCTTATCAACAGAATCTTCAGACAGCCAGTCAGAAAACAAACTCGATCAAGCAAGTAAAGTATATGCCCTTAAAAACAACCCAAAATTCCGATATATGTCCTCAACCTCATCTTTGGAGCTGTCAATCACAAACACAAACGGAAAAACGAGCTCTGCGAAAGAGCGAGCTTTGCATCGCATCAATAAAATAAACGACATCACTCGCTACCGCCCCAATTATAAGTTGAGAGCCACTTATAGGACATTCTTGAAGGATCATGATATTTTTGAGTTTATCAACAAATTTGTCCCAGCGGTTGCAACTAAATCTGACATTTGTAAGTTGGGGGTAAATTTGGGTTACTCCAAAATACATTTCCGCGACATTGAATCGGTCAACGCGCGCGAAATGGTGCATAGGCTATTATATCTAATTGTCGAGGATTCTACGCTTGTTTCTTCGTTGCCGCAGCCTCCAGTTCTTGAATATTCAGTAGATCAATTTGTCGATAATCTCAAGAACTGTAAAAATATAATGATCATTACAGGAGCAGGAATCCTGACTTCTTTGGGAATTCCGGATTTCAGATCATTCAAAGGTTTATATACTCAATTAAGCCACTTGAACCTAAAGGATCCTCAGGAAGCATTCAATATGGAAGTTTTCAAAAGGAATCCCAACATATTTTTCTCAATGGCACATCTTATTCTACCACCTGAGAAGAAATACACCATATTTCATTCATTCATTGGATTACTACAAAATAAGGGTAAATTACTTCGAAACTACACTCAAAATATCGATAATCTTGAAAAGAGAGTAGGGATTCATAACGATAAACTAGTACAATGCCATGGATCGTTTGGTACGGCAACATGCATAACATGTCAAAAAAATTATATTGGTACTAAAATTTTCAATCATATAAAGCACAAACAAGTTCCAAGATGTTTAACTTGCTTCAACAAAGTTGACATGAATGATGAAATAGCAGTAAGCTACGGGGTTATCAAACCAGATATTACATTTTTCGGAGAAGCTTTGCCCGAAATCTACCATAGTTCCATCGAGTCGGATTTATTGAATTGTGATTTGGCTATTGTAGCAGGAACCTCGCTTCAAGTTGAGCCTGTTGCAAGTATTATTGAGAAATTACCGTTGAGAGTACCAAGAGTATTGATCAATAAAGACGATTTGCCATCAAAAAGATTTGATTTGCGTTTACTAGGAGATAGTGATGTCATTGCTGCATACATCTCGCAACTAATGGGATCATCTTGGGAAATTGAAAACTCGTATTGTCCTCAAGCGAAAAAGCCCGAGGCTCTAGCTGATGAATTTTATAAAAACACATACAGGATTGTTTGAAATCATTTCAAGTCTTCCAACCTTTGAGTCAACTTCTGTTCAACCTCTGACCAGTTGTTTACTAGCCCTTTATAGAATTTAATCTCTTGATTACACAAACCAAGCATACTTTCCTTCAACTCGTTTCTGTTAAACTTATCCCAATTTGGGTATTCTTCGCTGATAATTTTGTTGGTCAAATCGTTGACTAAACGGGTCTGTGCGCTTATTTCACTTTCCAATTGACTGACTTTTTGATCAAGTTTTTGGATCTTCTGATCGGTCACAGACGATCCAATATGCGTGGTAGCGGATGTAGAAAGAGTATCCTTGATGAGCTGTGTTGTATTATTGACTATACCTCCACTCAGTGCACCGTTTAATATCGGGTTTGGCGGCGGGTAGTGTCCTCCGGCACGATTATTGGAGTCGCTACTGCCATTCAAGTTCGAAAGCTCATTTCTCGTTTTGTTTAAGTAGTCCTGCAATACTTGCAAGTCGATTTTCTTGTTGTGCTGAAGCTCAATGAGGTTGGTGAGACTGGCGATGTACTTGGAGCAGTCCTTCAAAGCTACCAAAAAAGACTCGTCTATGAAATGATGTAATTCGGACCAACTCTTCAGGAAATAGTCAAGAGACGACGAGAAAATCTTGAAATTGTTCATGATTGAATTGTCGTTGTCAGGAATTTCGGTGTTGGTTGCAGGATCTGGTGAGTCTGCATCGGTCTGCTGAACAATGGAAAGTTTCGTTATCTGGGTCAGAAATTGCTCGTAGTCCACACTGAGATCATGGTTCTTCTTGTTCAACTTGACAAATATCTTGTCCAACTTCAAGAGATTTTCATACAACTTCTTCAACTTATCATTAATTTCCAAGATCTCTTTGTTGGTTTCGCGTTTATGTTTAGAAGGAGTGAGAAAGTTCATGACTGTTTCGGTGATCAAGTCCTCGTTGACCACCTTGTTGACGAACCCGCCGTTGTTAGAACCATTTGGAGAACTGTCCTCGTTGTCTTTGTAGGAGATCTTGAGGTTCTTGGTGAATGTTATCCAGTCATTGGAATCGCTCAAGAACAAATGGAATATCGACAGTTGCGACAAGTGCTTGTGCTGTAAAATAAACTTGACAAATCGATCAAGTGAATGCAAACGCTTGTGAACAAACTCGGTGCTGAATGTATCACCTGTGAGGTACTTGAAGCTCAGTTTTGACGGTAATGGTGGAATGAGCAACATAGGATAATCGTTGTTCAAGCAGTCATGCAAGATACGGAAGTCTCCGTACCGCCTCCGGACCTTAATTTCCACCTGCTCAGACTCGTTCTTGTGGCTCGAAAGCTTCAAAACTGAGGGGTTATCTGTGGTTGTGGTGACAAGATACGAGATAAATGGCTTGGAGTTGGTATCAAGATCACGTATTGGGGCCGTGACGTTTGCCTCAAGCGCGTACTTTGTATATTCTGGCGGTGTGGAGAGAGTAGGTGGCTCGTGCAACGCAGGCTGCGGTGGTGGTGTTGTGTGCAGTTGGTTTGATTTGACCGACGAATTTGCCGAGCTGGGGTGGTCTGAACCATTGAGCGGACTAGTGTCTTGGGCAGTGTCTTCGTCGGTTTCTTGGCTGACTACAGAAGGCTTCCGCGATGTTGCCGCATTCGAAGCTATATCTTCTTGTGTATCACTATCTTGCTTTTTGGCTTCATTGCTGGTGTTTTCTTGTACCTGATCATCGGCTAACTCAAATTTGTCGTCTGTTTGCTCATTTATATGGTGATCAGTTGGTGATAACTCCGCACTGTACAGGGGAAGCTCTGGGTCATTTCCTTCCTCGTTTTCTTCGGTAATGTCGTCGTTTCTGTCGATAGTATCACGACCGGTGTCTCTTTGGCCATCCAATTCATCTCTATCCCACTGCACCGACGTAAATTGGTCTTCAGAGCTCATGGTGTGTACTCTTATCGCCACGAAGTGGCAATCAATCCCTTTTTGTTGTCTCGGCACGTGACGAAAACACTGTGAGATAAAATGTATCAGGCATATCAATCCCACACATGGGAGAGATGGGAATTAGATCCAGAATAGTAAAAAGTTTTGATGCATGGGACACTTTTGTCAAATGTTATCAAATATTCAATAATCAATCAATTACAAAGTAAACTCGTATTAATGTAAAACTGTGTGATCCAATGGTATGATTTTACTTCTTCACAGGAGTCATACGGGTCAATCCCCGTTGTGGTAGTATCTACATAATTCAAACATATGCAATTTCATAAGTTGTCTTGAATTTCAGCTTAGCTATTTCAGACGTATTTGAATAATAAGCGCGGCATAGCTTCAAGATATAGCTTGATGGTGGTCGTACACATTACGTAGTGTCTAGTTTATTCGCAACTCTACTGATCCACAAGTGGTTTATTCATTTTAGTATACATTTAAATAACAAGCCAAATACCCGAGGCAACAAGAGATACTCCAATGATTGCAGTGATGATGCCGGCACCAGCTTTATCGCCACTTCCAAGCGATAATGGAGTGGCCGCGGTGCTGGTCACTTCGTATCCACCTGCAGGGTTACCAAGCGATGAACCTCCGTTGTTGGCAGTATATGGAGGAGGGCGATCATGGATTCTTAAAGCCTGGACGACTTCCAAAGCACACATTTGTTCACCCAAACCGTATTTACCGTCCCAGCCACCGGTCAACCACGACAAACCACAGGTCTTGTTATCAGAACCACCCACACACGAGTTTGCAGCTGCTTTGGCAGAAGTCTCGATCCAGTCCATGATTCTCTCAGAAGTTTGAGGCACCATGACGGCCGTCAATCCCAAGAAACGCGAAAAGTAGGCTTTGAACGACCGCTGATCTTGGTTACAGTTTCCACTAGGCTCGCACGCAGCTTCATTCATGATGTGGTATGTGTTTTGGAAAAAAGAAGAAGTTCCGTTCAACAAGTACAACGTTCTGTTCAACCATTTGGGGTCTTCGGTATAGTTGTAGAGATAAGCACAGCCCGACAAGAACAAACCCTGGTTATATGTCCAAAGATATCCTGTGATGTCAGAACAGTTGTCGACCTCTACACCGTCGTGAACCAACCAGTAATCTCCTTCGGTAATAAGCTTGACGTCAGTCATCCAGTCCCACACCTTTTCGGCCCAGTCCACGTACGAGTCGTTACCGGTGAAACGGGCCAATCTGGCACCAATGTGGAACAAACACCCGTTGGAAACGGAGTTCTTATAATCGTAACCTGAGTTCCACTTGAAAATTTGCCATCTCAACCCTCCACCGCAATCTGCCTCATCCCATCTGGCGGTCATGGTGTTGAACACGGCCTGGGCCAAGGAGAGCCATGCTTTCTTGGGGTCAGTAGGGTTGGAGAAGTTACGCTCGGCAGCTCCCATTGCTGCTATGCCCCAGAACCCTTGATCATCGTTACCCTCAGTAGTACTTTGGTTCAACGGAATATAGTTGTAGTCGGTACCGGTTTGAAACTCCAAAGCTGCTTTTATAGTAGACACATAGGTGTCGTTTTCCATGTAGTAACTGTAATCAATCAACGATCCCCAGGCACCACCGGCTTCCCACCAATAGTACGGCCATGAAAACATCCCGACGGTTCCACCATACTGATCCCCGTCGTAGTAGTTCATCAACCCATCTGCGATCAAAGCAGAAGCTTCTTTTATACTTGTCACGTTGTCGATATCCAACGACACCGCCGTCACCACGCTAACCACTGCTAGCGCAGCATATACTGGACTATAGCACTTCATTCTAACGAGTGTAGTTGGATCGTTAGAGATTTTGAGTTTCAGGCGCAGTTGAAGACGCGAAAAATAGAGGGATAAAAAGAATCAGAATGAAGATTGTAGAGAGAAGAATGAACGGAGAACGAAGAGAGGAGAAGTAAGAGTGTCGAAAGGTTGTGGTATATCGGTAATGGACGAAGATCCGATCTTCTGAAGCGTAATGATCAAATAGTTGAGGCAAACTACCAGTATACTTCAGTAGGCAGTAAACTTCGCAGACTCCTTAGGCCCCTTCAGCCTTGCAATCAATATCCGCGCGGGTCTAAATTAGTCTGCGCGAGAATAGTGAGAAATACAAAAATAGACTGGAGAGAACAATCATAAAAGAGACCAGAAGAACGCACGCAGCCTTGCAATAGACAATAGAGCATAGAGCGACATTGAGACATGAAAAGACCACTGCAGACATGAGAGTGACAAAAGCCTTAGATCGTGCGCCCGCCAGACTATGTGGCTCGCTCTGGCAATGGTTGTAGTGCGAGGCAGAGCCGATAGACCTTCTGCCCAGCGCTCGTCTCATCTAGACCACATGGGTACATACACTTATCATATTTGAAACTGACTTTAATATCCTAAAAGATCGCGACGGGTCATTGTGTCATTAAAGTAGACTCACCTGTTGATTCTTGTCGCGTTTTTCTCATCAATCGGTCGTCTCACTACTGGCTCTCGTCCTATGCCCACTATGTGCGTCCTCACTAATCCTGGCCAATCTCACATTTTTACTACATAGTGGTATTTTAAGAAGGGAGTAGTCTTAACTGCGGTACCAATACTTTCTATTTCTACCAACTGTATTTTAATTGTTTTTTACTTGTGATCTACCCGTATCTTCTTGTATTTGTTACTTTATTCTATTGTAAATCTACTCTATTCGGGCTTGAAAACAGGGTCCAACATTTCAGGCGTCGAGTCTTTATCATACACTTCCTTCTTGCCCAAAAGCGCATTGATATGATTCACTTGGCCCAACGGCAATCCCGAAGGCGTTGGCGCTGCCAGATCTTCTGTGTCAATATCCATCGAGTCACCAGTAATAGGCCCGCTGTTATTAGTGGCTTCGGCATTACCTGCATGGGTCCGTTGTGCCAAAGGCACAATTCCTTTACTCTGAAGGATGCTTTCATCTTCCAATTCATCTTCGCTGGCCTCTTCGCCATCTATATCGCTAGCATCTTCATCGTCTTCTTCTTCATCTTCTTCTTCATCATCATGCTCGCCTTCGTCCACTCCGTCTTCCTCTTCGTGAGCGGCCCCGGCTTGTCCTTCGACCTGGAAAACACTATTGTAGTTGATGAAATCACTGATGAAGTCGTCTTTGTTCATGTGCTTCAAAAACTCTTGAACTTTGGACGGAAACAAGTCCAATGCAGAAAGAAGTCTATCATACACTATTCTGGCAGTGAACAAGTTGTAGTCGATTACCCCAGTATAGATATGGGGTGGTGGATATTGTCCCACTGGTGGAGGCAACGACCTTTCGAACTTCAATCTCTTAAAGATTTCCTTGATCTTGTCTTTAATTTCAACCGAATATTTGATATTGCTTGGCTTATAGAGTTGATGGTTCACCTTGATAATGAATACATTGTGCTTTCTGTCGTAATTGAAGTAGACGGACGATTGTTTGATCTTTTTGAGTTGCTCGTGTATTTCAAAATTGGGATGATCGTGGTCGTACGAAAAGTTGTAGAAGCTTTTGACTGAACTGGAGTTTTTCAATTCGTTCAAGTTGGACGATACTTGGTTGTAATCAATACCCACAACTGCAATTACTGGTTCAATATAAAGTGACTTTAAGTTGTTGAGAAGATGTGCGCGGTGCTGTTTCTCGTTGAACCTCATTGCAACGCCGCTGTTGTTGTGCTCGCTCTTACTAATGGTAGAGTCGAACTTGGCCAAATTGGTGGTGAACTCCTCGTTGAATTCCTTCAAGTATACCAAATTGCTGATATTTTCATTGTGATTCTTTCTGTCTAGTACGGTGAGAAGAAACTGTTGGAAGTCGTAGTATACATTCTTGTAGGAATATGGGTCGATTTCTTCGCTCAATATACTGGTGCCATTCACTTCTTCTCCTTTATTTCCCAATCTGGACAACTCGGCAAAAATATCTTCCTCTTTCGAATCATCTCCTGGGAAGTGGAAGCTGGTGTATTGCTTGCGTTTATAGTAGTTGGACGTATCATTGGGTTTAGTTACCTTGGAAGAAGGAGCATTATAGCTCAGCTTTGGCTGGATATGCTGAAGAAGCTGGTTTCTTTGTTGTGAGTTATACAGAGAAATAGACTGAGGTTGATGACTTTGAAGTTGTTGTTGTTGCTGTTGTTGTATAGGGCGAGATGGGCGTACGTCAAGTGGCGGGTACTGTGAAGGTTGGAGCAACGTCGAAGAAGGTACAGGAGAAAATCCTTGAGTCGGAATAGACGCCATTTTGAAGGTGTATTGCTGACTATTGGATGTGCTAGAATTGGAAACTGGCGCTGGCGGTTGCACTATGGGACTGACGTAATTGGGATTACTGAGAACCTCGTTGATTTCATATTCATAGTTAAATGGTTTATTGTGAAACCTTCTAAAGAACTCGTCCTTCAACAAACCTTCCTCCTCCATAAAGTTGCCAGTCAAACTTTGTTCCTTAAATTGTTTCAACCCATAGAGCATGGTCTCTTCGGCCAACGGCTTGCGGGAATTCTTCTTATTTCTTTCAATGATACGACACTTGGCACATGTCTTGTACTGCATGACCTCAGGAGGCTCATCTTCGAGTCTCTTTCTCTTACAACGGCGGCATCTTCTGACTTCGTGCTTCATCATTGCGTTATTATTCACACCGTTTTGTTTTTGTTATCTCACTGGAAAAGAAAAATTCAAAAATGGCAGCCGCCAAAAGTTTTGACACAAATGGTACAAATCGATGGTCTAAAAATCAAATCTGGTCTAATCTGACTTTCTTAGACGATGGATTGGTATCTGCTTTGATTAATAACAGTGGTTAGGGTGGAAAAATTTTCCCCCAAACTAATTGACCGTTTTTTTAAGAAATGGGGATCACGTGGGCAACTGACCAATATTATCCCCGATTTCTTCAAATAGTCTAATTTCATATTCAGTTACAATCAACAACTCAATCGATAAGACTGTTGGCTCTGTTAAATTTCACAATTCGCTGCAAGTGGTGCTGCTTATCTACTCTTTGACAGTTTTTCACAGCCAAAACCTGTGCTGTCAGAAAAAGTGCGGCTCAAGCGGTGAGGCTAACTGGCACGAACAGGTGGTTCTTCCTGCTCTAACAGATCGATCCTTGATTTGTAAGCGATATTGGGACTGTGAACTGGTGATACAAGGTGTGGGGTGTAAGATTAGTGGAACCAGAAAGGTTCTGTCACGTGACTCGGTTTCCAGCATGGGTAAGACAGTCAGCAAAATACTACCAGGGTGGAAACAGAAAGACAAAGTGAGTTGCTATGGATTATACAAGAAACAATGTGACTTATTGATGTGAGCTGTGCAGTTTAATACTTCCTAGATTTCATGTAAAGCGATTTTTAAGAGGGTTGAGCCCCCATCAAATTTCGTGCTTTCTTTTAATACGTACCTACTTTGTTATAATCGTCTTTCATATTCTACTGAAAAGTTCTTGATACTCTCAAGTCATGTAATCGGCCATAACCACTGTACTTTTGCAATCGGCCAACGCTCAATTGGATTCTCACCAGCATTAGAAGTCCGATTTTTCAAGGTTTTCGTGTTCTTCAAGTAAAGCCCACTTCCAAATCGTACGTGACTGTCGATGTTCTGTCTTTTCATTCTTTGGTCTCAAAACCATGAATTACTAGCTTTTTTAATACTTGTATCAACGAGTTGGGACTCGGCTGAAAACCTGCACCCGAATATTTCTTGCCATGCAAATCTCCCCATTTTCACCACAATCGGATCAATCTTTTGAAAAAGTCCTTTCTTACTGGCTTCAACCTCACAGCAAAATCTAATTAGTCACTTCCTAGCAAACTGTCGGACATTTTCAAAACTCTGTGTCGGACCGGATCGTTGGTCAAAACTCGCACAAAATTTGGGTGCAAATTTCCCTCCCATTGGTGCCGCGACACAAATGCCTCCTAAAACCTACTATTGAGCGCTGAGGATACCTACAACAAGAAACTCAGAGAATATCGCTTGATAAATTATGGGTCATTTATATAAACCTTTTTATTTTCAATATCTTTGAAATTAATTATCAGTATTTAAGTTTACGGACGGGCCTAAATCGGGATTTGCTTAAATTTCCGTCCATTAAGGCTGGATATAGACATACACAAAAATAACTTTTATTCAAGACTTGAATCACGATTTTTTCACCCACTAATGTTAGTTTACTCACCTTTCTATTGGTGGTGTTAATAAAAAATAATTGGCTTGATGAAGATGATACATTTGTCGAAATTTGGTGTTTTTTGGCGATAATTATATCGTGCTCCGAAATCCGAAAAACTATATTTCCAAATCAGTGCTGGGATTTTGCCCCAACAACCTAACACCAGCACATCTACTATTAGATAACTACAACGTAAACTCTGTGCCGAACACTGACTGTCAGATTAGTCTACTGGGCCAGGTCACTGTACCGATTGCACGTGACCACACTCTACACTCCATACCTTCAAGATGAAGGCACTTGAAGCCAAAAGCTGATACCCATATAATACTGCAGTGGTGACAATAACAACGCCAGAATCCTCAAGGAATGCATCTTCCAGAAGTTGAATCCGCCATGTCCGAGCCGTGTCCGACTCTGCCACCTTTCCCCGAGTGATCAGAATAGGCGCACGCACGACTGCTCACGATGGACGAGGGGCCCAGACAGTATTCAGCAACAGTTTCGCTCAATAGACGACAATAGCGATAAGGCAAAGTCTGCATCAATTGATTGATAACACAAGATAACTACATTTTGCAATGTCGAAAATAGTCCGTTCCATCAAAAACGTGGCAAGTGGTTATTCTTCGGTCCAGGTGTTGGTAAGAAACGCCACTTCCAATGACCCTTCGGGGCCAACGACCTATGATATGGAAGAAATATCGGCGGCCACCTACTCATCACAAACCGAATTCATGGAAATCATGGACATGTTAGATCGTAGATTAAACGATAAAGGTAAAAACTGGCGCCATGTGGCAAAATCGCTTACTGTGTTGGATTATCTCGTAAGATTTGGGTCTGAAAAGTGTGTTCTTTGGGCCAAAGACAATGCGTATATCATCAAGACATTGAGAGAATTTATTCATTTCGACGAGTCAAACGTTGATCAAGGTGCCTTGATCAGAGTCAAAGCCAAAGAGTTGGTTTCACTCTTGAGAGACGACGAAAGATTAAGAAACGAAAGAGCTAATGCTTCGGACCAAAGGGGTGGAAGAAGGTCTAATAGAAGATCAAGAAGAAACACCACCACCTCAAGGCCTCCTGCCAATGATGCACCCTACGATGAAGACTTGGAGCGTGCTTTGGAGATCTCCAGAATCACAGCTGAAAACGAAAGACGCCAGCAGCTCCAAGAATCAGACGATCCCGATTTGCAAGCGGCACTCAAGTTGTCCATAGAAGAGGATGAAATGAGAAGACAACAAAAACTGCAAAACGAAAACTTGTTGGACTTGTCAGAGTCAAGCCAGCAGCCCCAATTCTTTATGAACACCGGATACTACCAACCTCAACAGCAGTTCCCTCAGCAGACCTTACAGCAACAACAGCAATATGACATGTTTGGTAACCCTATACAAAACCCTATGCTTACTGGTTTATATCAACAGCCAACTTTCCAACCTCAACAAACTCAACTACCCCAACAGCAACCCCAATTCACCGGCTTCAACTATGGCCAACCAGCTCAACAACAGCAGCAGGAACCATTACAGCCTTTGAAAACTGGAACAAACAACCCCTTCGCTTTACAGAGCGAAGAGCCCCAACAGAATCAAAACCATCAGCCTTCGTTAAGTGAGTTATCTGAGCAAGCCCAGCACCTGCAATACCAACAGCCACAACAGCCACAACAGCCTCAATTCTTCACTCAACCAACGCAACAGCTCAAGCCTCAGAACACCTCTTCCTCCAAGTATAACGACTCTACTCACTCCGAGTTAAACAATTTACTAGCTCAAGGTACAGGTATCGACACGTTTGGTAACACTGGAGCCAACAGAATCCCCCACCAACACACCCAGACTCAAAACTTTATCAACTCAAGCGGTACAGGTTACAAGCAACAACTGAATGAAGTAAAACTTAGTTCGAATGCCACAGGAAACCCATTTTTGAACGTGGGTACTGGTTACCAGAGTCAACAGCTGCCCCAACAGCAGCAACCACACCAGCAGCTGCAACAAATGAACCCTGCTTATACTGGGTACGGGTTCGGTAACGCCCAACCCAACCCCCAGGGACAAAGAAACGACGGTCCTAGTTTGATAGACATATAACCTTCATTTTCTATCTTTACCAATCCACAAGCTCTACACGTCTTTTATAACTGTTTTCACATTTGCATTTTAAATAAAATACAATTGAATAGGATTACAAAAGTAGTTTTTATCAAATACTTTTGAGTATTTATGTAAAATGCTATGGAGATAATAAAGTGATGTAGTATGGAGGTAATTATCAAATTACTGTAATGTATAATGTATTATGATTTGATTATATATTCGTCAAACGGTTCCATTTTCATCTTGAATATTGACTTCACGCACCAATCCCATTCTATAATTATCCCATCGATTGCTTTCGTGCCCACTAGTTTGGTGAAAGTCTTTGTGAGTTTGGTATCTTTGGTAGGATGTGCAACCAAAATAACCTTGTCATCGATTTTGGAAGTGAGGAGTGTCTTTTTGAGAGCTGCGGCTGTCATGGTGGACTCTATTTCCTGTACCAGTTTTAGTCCATGATCTTGAAGAATACGCGATATCACTTTGAAGCCTCCATTAATATTGCTGGAAAGGTTGATGCTGAGATCTTGGAATAGTTTTCCGTGGTTAGCAGATCCAATTAATTGCTTAAGTCCATCAACAGCTCTGGACTTTATGCCAAGCTCTTCATTAATTTCCTTTGTCGACAAATATTTATCGATCGAATAATCATCAATGTTAAACTCAACTAGCACAGAATTGGGATCAGAGGAGCCGTTCAATCTCTTGAGAACCTCAACAAGGTAGTTAGGATGTACGATTCTCTTAACCTTGCTCAAACTACGCAAAAACTTTTCTGTTCTTAATATTTTGGGTGCAATCAAGGTGTTTATGCTGAATTTGGCCGGAAACTCAGTTAGCACTTTTACTCCTATTTCGGCCAACTTGGACGAATCGGTTTTGGACAAGGTGATCTCCAGCTCACACCCGGTCATAATCGCCACAACCTCAAAATTTTGGGTGCTCTTATTTTTTGGTTTACCTTCTGCCTCTTGTGAAGCTTTCTTTTTCTTTGCCGGTTTCTCTTCTTCTTGAGAAGAAGCTCTTTTGCGCTCTGGTTTCATGGCTGCTGCTTCGAGTGTTTCCATGTACGTTTTCATTTTACGCGAACTCTTTGTCATTTCCTGGTATTGGTTAAGATCTGACATGTTGTCGTGAAGTTTTAAAGCCGCTTTTTTTGCAGCCGATCTTCCCCCATATCGCACCGGCTCTTCTGAAGCTGTTTGTTTCTCTTCACTAATCTTTGGTTTCTTTTCTTTCTCTTCTTTTTCTTCTTTCTCTTCTTCCTCTTCTTCCTCTTCTTTCTCTGCAGTTTCTCGCTTGGGGTTGGTGTTAGTTTGAGTAGTTTCACTTTCACTCATGCTGTCATCGATATTGGCACCTTCCAGCTTGATGTGTTTCTGGCTGCTCTCTTGACCCTCATGCCAATGCTTGATCACATTTTCGTCAAGTTTAGTTCTACCCAAAAGCACTTCCACTCCTTGGTTATCATTGCCGAGAAACTCATATTTACTATTATTGGTGTCCAATAAATCCCACTTTGAAAAGCACTCTTCAAGCCACAAATGGTTGACCACTTTGATTTTGGGCTCGCCATTTTCATCCAACCATTTGTACTTGGCCGTTTCATACTTTTTACCGTCAGCTTCAGCTGCTATCAAGTAGTGGTTTTCTTTTGTCATTGTTTTGGTGAAATTACCTCCCAATGTAATTATAAGCTTGGATAAATAGGTACGTGCATCACCACTATAATTTGTGACAGAGATATTCAAGTCTTCGAACTTACTCAACGGTTGAGGTGGTAACGGGTAGTGAAGCAAGCTGGAATTTTTGGGCAACACCCATTTTTCAGTGACAATAATGGCATAGAGCCAGTTGATATTGCCCACTATAATTCGATTGGACTTACAGCTTTCAACATAGCTATCACCGTTTCTATACTTGCCAATGTATATGTCGACTTTAGCACTGTCGAACAGCGTTAGCACACTTCCGCCGTGATTTTCAATTAACCTGATGATGGAGTTATTGAGTCGCTCCGATGTATTGTAGTCTGGAGCAATGTAGAAGGATTTATTCTGGTGAAAGGTACTGCTGAACTGAGTGTCTGAAGGAAGATCTTCATGACTTATTAGCAAATTAAGATCGGGACTGGCCTCATTTTTCTTGGCGGCTGGTCCGGTATTTGATAGCAAGTACGGTGTTTCATCAACTCTTTTGCCTAGAGTAAGACATTGGTCTATCCAGTTTGGAAGAACAATTTTGATGTCTAGTCTTTGATCTGGATCACCGCCACTGGATATGGCGCTATATGCAATGATACTTTTCTCATTTGTGACGTCAACGGCAATTAAATGAGTGGTGTACTTGGTCAAAGCATCCAAGTAGCTGCCACCAAACGCCCTGACTGCTCCATATATGACTTCTTTATCACCAGCAGGCAAGTTATCGGCCACACATACGAAGCAGTCTTTCAAAAACAACCTAGGATCTGGGTTGTATAGGTTGGAATTCACTAATCGGTTTGCTTTGATCGAATCAAACACCCATTGTTCGGTAGTCACGGGGATCATGGCACTTTTGGCCAAATCGTATTCAATAAACTCGATGGTTTTGGTGATGATATGCGAAATCAAGCCTGACTTGTGCGTATTTGGTGATTTTTCACCTGTGGTGCTGACATCTTGTATGAAATTGATCTTGTTTTCGTGCTCATACTTGACTATCACCTTAGCATCTGTGCACTCTAGAGCCTGCTTCACTTCCAGAATATCAAAATCTTTAGACTGAATAATTAGAAAGACTGATCCCTGCCACATACTACTCAGTTAACTAATAGGGAGACCACCAGTATACTAGGTCCTACAGTGTATTGCAGATCTATGGCGTCTTGAGCGCGGCAGAATTGAAATAGCGCGTCGCGCACGTGACTCGATGCCCGATAAGCTTGATAGAACAGTCGACCTTAAGGAACCTTACTGGTGGCTTATCAGGCGTGTAGCATGGGTCTAGGGTGTTTGTATAAAGTTATTGGCATAGTACTTGTTTATTTTATAGATCTATGGAAAGCCAAAGAAAAGAAAAGAATCGATAATTTGCGTCGCCGATGGCTGCAAATTTCTGATGGATATCCTCGTAAATGCAGATGTAAAACTAGATGGTTGCAATAAAAAACAATATGAATGAATAAAAAAGAGCAAAACACAAACGCTGGGTATGATTAGACTTGTGTAAGTATGGACGATTCATTGGAAGTGAAGATGGATTAATAAAGAAGAAACAGTCATGATGATATTAGGGCTGGAATTGGTAATCGTGGTGATTATGACATGATATGCTGCCCAAATTAGGTTGATGAATAAAGAGCCGTTAGATGGTCATAAAAAAAAGACACATGATATAACATTTTATGTGATATCTGGTCATGGTAGGCTAGGATGTTCCCTCTTCAAGGTTAATCTTATGGGTGCTTAATCTTTCATCAAATAAATCTTTGTTTTCAGCATGGAACTTTTTGCCCCAGCTTCGACACAATATACTGGCTTTCATGAACTTCCTTGTAGCGTACTTTTTGAAGAATTCATCGTGTTCCACAGGAGAAATCAAGTATTGAAAGATCGACTCAACACACACTTTCATGTCATTCACTCTGTAGCCACCGGAGTAATGTATCAAGTTACCATTCCACACTGGTGTTTTACCCAATATCAATCTTGCCAAGTACATTGCCAGGGCACAACACAAGGACGGTTTCAAACCTATAAATCTATGATCAATGGCGGTGATTTCCAACAAGTATTTACCCAAAGTTCTAGACTGGACATCGTAATCATCAGCCTTGGAAATTCGACGTAAAAAGTTCATTGGGTTGGGGTAGTTGAGATCAAAGTTGAGGATGGTCAAAATGTACTTTTCTGCTTGCAAGATTTCTTCTTCTGTGTAGGAACCATCGGTGAAGTAAGCGTAGTTTTTCACTGAGGGGGAAAAAACTTCTTCGTACTTTGCGGCTATGAATAACGAGCCTGTGGCCAACAACTGCAACTTGTCGATTTGAACCACTTCCAACGACATAAATCTATCCATAAGATTGATAGCAAGAAACAAACTTTCCGGCAACAATCTGAACCGTAAATGCATTTCGACCAACCAGTCCACAAGAATGGATCTCATTTTGGGCTTCAAGTGCTTTTGTTTGAAAAGATATTGAGGATCGGGCAACATTCTTTGTTCCAACTCATAGAAATACAGAAATATATCCACCACGTATTCACTGGCCATAAGAGGGTCGTCCAAGTCCTCTTCGTCGAGATCTTGCCATTCGTAATCGATGAGTCTAGTCTTTTTGTATGAGCCGGCATTAGTTTGAGATTTCGTATCATTTGTTATGTGAAGTTTTTCGACCAAGTTTGTCGAGGATTCGGTGGCTTGTCTTTTTTGAGGCATTCTCGAAGGTACAACGGCACCCGGGACAGAAGGAGGTGCTGGAGCTGATGCAGTGGTGGTAGAATCCATAGATACAGCAGTAGCGGAATCACTGGTAGGATCCGAATCTTTCTCTTGGATGTGATCGTCGGACGCCAAAGTAGTCGACGGGACAAAGGTGGTCTTGGTTCTTTGCTGTAAAGGAGCATTATCGCCGCCTAAAGGACGTCTTTTGGCAGGAGGAAGGCCATTTCTGGATGCTGAAGTGGTAGATGAAGTAGTGGACGAGGATGTGGTGGATGCTAGTTGTTTGGCCGATTTGGCGCCAGCAGCTCCGTATTGGTTGGAGACGTCGCCCAAGTACTGGCGGGTATTCACAGGCACGTCGTCGGACGACTCTTCTACCGACGGGTGTGGCAATGCCTTGGATCTGGTTAGTCTGTATTCGTTCTCGTTGCTAATTGTTTGAGGCATGGTGTAGCACGAGGAAGAAGCTTTAGTGATGGATAGACTGGGAAAGCGAAGTGAAGTTACAGACGGGTATTTTAGATATGTTCAATCTTGTTGTAAGTTGATGAGTTGGTGATGGTGACGACTTAGTATATATCTATTGATGTGCTTCCCAATTTCCTATTTAGACTCTTTACAAAATGGAAAGTGTTTCTTATTTTCTGTTTCTGTTTCTGGCCCAGTAGTTTACGGTACTTTTGTGATCAATATTTTTTCTTTGCTAACTAGTATGATGTTGTGAGTAAAACTATGTGGATGTTACCATTTGTGGATGAGTGTTGCGGTGCCGAAAGGAAGGATTCTCAATCCGACAATATAAGAAATATCTAAACAAACCATCGTTTTTGTGGTGTTGTTAATTTGCTCGATACGTGAAAGTTTCACACCACAGAAAATAACAAATTAGGGCCGCGCGCGCGCTACACTCACGCAGCCAAGGTGTAACCAGGGAACTGGTGACACAAGCCAGCGCTAGGGTGCGAAAGGTGCGTATTCGTTGCTTGAATGTTTTTTTTTGTGCCCAGCCCGGCGCGGTTTGCCTAGAGAGGAGATGTAAACAGGTAATGAAATGCATGAAACGCATGGCTAGTCCATGGCATGAAATGACATGAAATGACATGGGCAAGAAGAGCAAGCAAGAGTAAGAGCAGTATTCAGTTGCAGAACAAAAGCAGAAGCAGGGGGGATTTAGACAGGAACATGATGAGCGCTTCAGCATCGTTCCGCGATGCCTCACCGCTGGCGTGTCGCGACGTATATGTTGCCCGTGTTGCAGCTACGCTCCTGTTCAACGCTCGCGTCAAATCGCGGTGGAACACATCTTAGCCGTCGATAGGCTCCGCTCGCTACAAACCAACAATAAAAATTATCTACAATAGACGTATATTAGATCTATCTTAGCTACTCCATTTGTGCTCCCCCATAAGATTCACTGTGTCGTTGCCATTATAATTGTCGATGGTGCTGCATTTGGGGCATCGCCGGCTGGCTACCCTTGAGGGTGCATCCAAGTAGACGCTGTCTGGCGGGTCTGCACTGGCGTCGCGCGCGTTTGCGTCACGGCTGTGGTTGGCACTGTTGGTGTCTTCTCGTGAATGGTCACAATTGGTAGCTGCTCGAGATCCTGTCCCTGTCAGCGTCCCTGTCAGCGTCCCTGTCAGCTTACATCGCGATGGTTTTGTTTCGTCGTTAGTTGCTGCATCACGCTGTCCGCATGTGCACACCACCACTAGATCGCGGTATCCCCGAGCATTGTCCGCGCCAGCTTGCGCCGTATCGTTTAAATTGTTCTCTGTATTGTCTGCGATCTTACCGATGGGCAGTGATTGGAGAAGCTGCGCATAAAGTTTGTTATTGATATCTATTGTAGTCATGAGCTTTCGAAGAATGTCTTCGTTGTTGGAGCACTGTTCTCTTGCGGCTGGAGTTTCGCTTGCCCCTGCGTCCTGGTCACGCTGAAGTTTTTCCATCATCTCGTCGAATCCTGGGAGCATGCGGTACGTGTGTTTGTTTTCGTTCCGTTCGAGGAATCGTGCTACACTTGCTGCCAATTCGTGCGGGGATGGTGCATCTCTCGGCTTTGATGGTTTGGTGTCAGTACCCGCTGCCACATCCTTTTGTTCCGGCTTCTGCACATCATCTCGACTCTTGCGTAATGCCTCGTTTTCTTTGTGGGCATCATCAGATATTTTTTTGTACTTTATGAGCTTTTCTCGAAGTAGTGCGTTTTCACGTTTAAGTAGCGCATCTTGTTGTGGTGCTTGCTGATGGAGCTTCCGGTGTACTTGTGCGATTTCCTGGTTGAGCTGTGTGACTGTATTTTGCAACTGCGTAATTTGCTGAATTTGTCTGGAATTGTCTTGCCTCAAGCGCAGATCTTGCAGTTTGGCATTCTCTAGCGCTTTGATAAGCTTGTTAATTGACGACGTGAGTAGTTTGGTGTACCGGTCGTTGCTGCCAATATTAATGCTATTGATGATCTTGTGGGTTTCTCGTATAAGGAGCTCGGTTTTGTCGAAATCTTCAAGCGCGCTCTCACCATCGTCAGCCAAATATCGATCGATGGTGTGTTCAATAGTGTCCCCCTTTAATTTCACCGGACTGCCTCCAGTCCGTGCCCAGTCTAGGTGGTCCTGGTAGTTGTGCCGTACCTTTCTAATGGGCGAATGCTTCAAAGGACTACTGGTTTTGAAAGGCGACTCGATCTCTGAGATCGACTCAGACCGGCGCACCTCGACTGAACTGTCTTCAAGCATGCGGTACATCTCAGACAAACAATTGCCGGATTCTTCGGCTGAAATAGAGTATACGCTGAGATCGTCATCCATACCCATCTGCATTTGTCTCAACAATTCGTCAGTTGTATCACCGCTCATCCCAGTCTCTTACTGGGAATCTCTACTGTCTCTGAGATGCTGTTTACATTTGTGCACTACAGACGTGTAATAATTACGCGCGGGTTACGTCAGCGCTGACAAAGATGCTTCGGGTTTGCCTCGGCGCTTCCTGGGCTTGCTCTTGATAAACGCTGCCACACCTGCACAAAAGAGATGAGGGTTCTAGCACCTTTAGAATTTTTTCCTGTCAAGAATTGGTTTCCTTCAAGATAACCCCTACTCCGAAAATGTCCAGCACCGAACAACAAATCGCCGCCTACGCTAAAGAATTGAAGGCCAACTTGAGACAAATCCCAAACTTTCCTACTGAGGGTATTTTGTTCGAAGATTTCTTACCTATTTTCACTAAACCAGACTTGTTCAAGAAGTTGGTTGACGCCTTCAAGTTGCACGTCGGCGATCAAAAGATCGATTATGTTGTTGGATTAGAAAGTAGAGGGTTCTTGTTCGGACCTACATTAGCCTTGGCCTTGGACGCCGGGTTCATTCCAGTCAGAAAGCCTGGTAAGTTGCCTGGTGATGTCCACAGAGTCGAGTTCCAAAAGGAGTACGGTTCCGATGTATTTGAGATGCAAAAAGACGTTATCCCCGAAGGATCCAAGATTTTGATCGTCGACGACATCTTGGCTACCGGAGGTAGTGCATACGGTGCCGGTGAATTGGTCAAGTTGAACAAGGGAGATATCGTTGAGTACCTCTTCGTTATGGAATTAGATTTCTTGAAGGGTAGAGATAGATTAGGTAAGCCAGTTTTCACTTTGTTGAGTTCGCAAACCGAGAAGTTGTCGAATTAAATCACCAATATTTTTTATATTCATCAAACTCGTTTATATAGATTTGGGTGAGAGCTTTATCCACTTTTGAAGATCAAAAAGGCCAAGTCTCCGATATAGTAATAAATAAAGTACCCTTGTTCGTGGGTAACGTAACTACCAAAGCTCTTACCGACAATGACATGCCATGTAGGACCATACAACTGATCCAATTCCTTCTTCAAGAACGTGGCTATGTCCTTTTCGATTTTGTATGTGATGGCTTGTAACGACAACTCAAAGATTTTGGTCTGGATCTCCTCGGCGAGATCGGACGCTTTCAACACCGCTAGATCGTTAGTTTGGTTTGAGTAAGGGGTTGGACCACCTACATACGTGTATTCTCTAAGTCTGACATTCTTGAGTGGCTCAATTCGCTGTGCTCTGTGCTTTTTTTGTTTAATCGTCTACGCTCATTTGATTTCGTTCCCAAATCCGTCTCGTCGTGCGATTCCAGTATCAACACAAAATGTTACACAGAATTGAAAACGTCCCAATATATTAACTAACCCTATTTCTTTATGTACTTAAGGTCGTTGTCCTTGACATCGTCTCTAAATTTTTCAACACCCAAGGCGCTGGTGTGACCCCATGGCTTGAGTTTGTTCTCGTTGTCAATAGCGCTGGCAAAACAGTCTTTCCACCCCTCGCGCGAATATTGCTTATTTATTGCATCCAAGGTGTCGACATGGATCAAGTGTGGATGCAACCCCACATTATCTAAAATAGTGGCGATTTGCAATATTAAGCCCAACGTGGTGATGTAGCCCGATTCGCCCAAGTCCTGGTGCCTGACCACTGCTTCGGCAACAGCGTCGGCGTAGTCTCGGTCGCTAGTTTCCTTGAGGAGAAGCTCCCTGGAGAGAATCCCGCCGTAGGTCTCAAACGAGAGTTTCGTGGCAGCCATGTTTTCGTCGGTGGTGCCAATGTCGTGCAACAAGCTGGTGACGAACACAAGCTCTGGGTTCAAGTCCCAACTTGGGAACTGATCCTTGATAATAGCAACCGAGTAGAGATATACTCGCAACGAATGGTTCAATACTTTGGGGGGAAGTTTGTCCTCAACGTACTGGAGCACATAGTTAGCAAGCGGAGTGTCTGGTAATTTAGTGGAAAGTTGCGCGGTGGGAGTTTTGGGGTGGGGGATGGCCTCTTTGACGTCTCTTGAGATCTTGACAAATCCGTAGGAGGACATTGTATGGATGAGTGGGTGCCCCTAATTAATCTAATGGATGCCATGTGACTTATATATGAGGATATTGCTAGGACATGTGGTAACGGCTTTCTGCTTGCTATTTCGGCGTTTGGGGGCAACAGCCGCGGGGTGACAACGATGATTCGTAATATATAGAGAAAAAGCCTACATGGCTTAACTTCGATCTAAATTCATTACCTATTGTAGTTGTATAGTATGCCAATGGACTGGTTTTGCAAACGTAAAGGCTCGCTACTCTATAGTCTATTCTGTGCTATGCGTCGTCTCGCTACCAATCTCTCGCTACCTCTCTCGCTAAATGTCCCGCTAATTAATCGCCATATCTCTGTTTCTACCTACATGGCTTCACCAACAAGCATCAATGTTCGAGGCCAATGCATTGGATATATCCACCCACTACTACAAAATAGGCCACTTGTCGTCGGTCAATTATTCCATCTACGCCACCAACGCCGGAAATGACCAGTCGCTCCTCGAATTGGAGATCCTGATCCGCTACCATAACCCCAAGATTCTCATCACCTACTACAACAAATGCCTTTTTTACTTCACATTTGGTCACACATCCCAGCATGATATTCATGATATACCCATACTAGCACAGCAGCTAGACCAGCAGCCCAATATATTCGATCAGCCCAAAGAATATCCCTCGCTATACTTGAAGCATTCCAATAAAGTCAGCGCCGAGCACCTTGCGAACCCGCCCAAACCTCTGAGCTCCGAGTCTAATGATGAATTCTTGCCATTGGCCAGTATGAGCTTTTTGAAAGCGGTTAAAAAAATGGTCTTGTACAATTTGTCGGCCACTGGCTCGATCCATTTGTTCGGTAACTACTCAATAGTTCACTCCGACCACCACAAGTACTCCATATTATATCTCGATTCAATTCTATTACCGGATGGAGACCTCTTGATTCTGATGATTGTAAAGAACCAGGTGCTGTTGTTTGGGTCTTCGGTACTTAAAACAATCCATCTGTCGCCGTCCAACCCCATCGACTTCAACTTTGCAATATACCTTATTCCCAGTGGAATACGGTGCCACTTGTTTGATACAGTGGATTTCAACAAAAACTTTATCAAAAAGACAAACGAGAACGAAAACCTTTTGAAACTCATAAAACTTAGCATAGGAATAGACCATTTTTCAGACAAGGACGAGTTGGTATGGATCAAGCTTATTCCCAATTTGAAGCATCTCAACAACCAAACATCGCCTATCTCAAAATTTATCCACTCTGTCGATAATAAAAAATTCATTTTGTGGCCCTGGAACTTGTGCTTGCTCCAGTTTGGCAAGTATGAGCCGGTGGACAACCAAAAAGAGCTTGCCGATAATGTCAATCCCATGGATTTGATTAGTGAATTTATAGACTTTAACATTTCCAATAACCAGTCGTCTCTGCAAGCATCTCATTTCCACAATAATCAGTCCGGCAACCAACCGTTCAGTATATTCAGTGGACATATGTCGTCTGGAGCCAATGGCGTGGAATCAACTGGCCCTACTGCCGATATTAACCACAAAAAAGACATAGAAAGTGCAGAAATACAAGACTTGACCACGCCAGTGGGTGCTACTGACTTGTTCTCGTTGCAGACAGACGAGTTCTTTGATAATACCTTTAAAAACGAGGCTTTACACGAAGCGAAGTCTGAATTTGATGGCAACGACAATATGGAAATCGATGATTTGTTTGGTGATGATGGAAGTGACGATGTTGCTGACCCCGAAAAGCCAGAAGTGAACAATAACGTCCATTTTGATCAAGCTAGCCGCAACGAAATTAGCCAACAGCATGAAAACCTTACCGACTCCTTGAACGACCCAATTTCCAGTGACCAAACCAACGACCAGAGCTCAATCGACCAGAGACCAGCCGAACAAGATAGTAACAACACACTCAATCATTCATATCCGGTTCGAGCCGACATTTCAAGCCGCAACCTAAATTATACCAAAGAAATAAGTAGCACATCGCATGAGCGAGCTGGAATTCCCCCAAAATCGGCTTCAAAATTACTGTATATCGACATTCCAAAAGACCAGATGATGCTCAAGCTTAATACACCAGACTATAACGATCCTGGAGCACCACTTCCTATTGTCCCAACGCCAGTCATTCCTCAAATGAATTTTGGAACAATGAACTTGGGAAATACCAACTCAGTTGAATCAAGACTGAATGTTCCACCACCAGTGCCGGAAGACGAAAAAGCTCGTCAGAAATCGATCTTTTCGCCCATTATCTTCAATCCCATTATCAAAAGCAATATTGATACAAAGTATGGCAAGGGAGGTAAGTTTTACGTGGACAAGGAATCGTCTACTGACCCCGACATGAGCAAAAAGAAACGCAATATTCGTGCCACCAGCGTCAGTGGATATGACATTCCGTTCAAAGATACTTTAAACGACGAAGAGAAAGGCAGACAATTATCAAATACCACTGTTTTATCGTTTGAGGAAAGCTCGGGCTCGGAATCCAGCGAAGAAAGTGACGTGGACGAAGAAATGACCGTCCATTTACCAAATTCCCCTGCTCTCAAACTCAACACCACGGAGGATCCATTCTACCCAACAGAGATATTGGAGAATGAAAATACTGCCCCAGTAAACCAAGGTTTAGAAGCAGGAATACGAGGTTTTGAGCACAATTCTCAGGAAAAATCGGTCTTGAGTAACTATATTACGGGACCGCTCGATTCGCCAGGCCTGAGTCGTATCCCTCCACTCAAAGGAGAATCACCTCTGTTTGGTGGTGATCTTCATAATACCATTTCCCCCATAGATAACACTAGTCCTCTCCAAGGTGGTCAAAACCAACAAGGTCAGCTTTTCCCCAGCAACCAACCCTCTCAGCGCACACCTTCAAATAACCAGAGTACACCTACTCCTTCTCCATCCAACCAATGGTCAAGTAAAACTGAGGATATAAAGATTGGTGAAGCTTCCAACTACTTGCCATTGATATTACGGAACATCAACGTATCTACCATTCCGAATGTATTTTTACTTAACAACCATATTAGTGACAACGACGACAATCTTGTCCAGCTGTTCAGTATAAATGAAGACGAGAACGACAACGATTTGGAATTATATAAGCGCAATGAAATGACTATCAAGATGAACCATTTGGACGAATTTCTTGAGTTCTTGGGCCCAAACTTGATTTTTGATTTAGGACTCAATTCTCAGAAGCCCAGAATGAAGTATTATACTTCGAATGAAGAAATCAAGTCCTCTACGCCATTGGATCAACCGCTCGACTACAAACAACCACCCAACACATTCAGCTCCAAGTTCATGGAAATTTTCCCCAATGCATACAAGATAAAGTTGTCTGAGTTTCTCAAAAATAACAAGACGAAACATGACAATGAAGAAGATGATCTCGGCCTCAACTCTCAGCTAAACTTTTTGGGCGACATCACTGTCGATGTGGGTGAAGATCTAATGAACCCCAAATCCCTAATTACAAAGCTAAGCACACTTGAATGGGATAGTATCAATGATTCAGAAGAGAACATAGAAGTTTCCGCCAGATACAAATCGATCATCGATCGGTTGGCTGAAAAGAATGAAACTGAATTTGTTGGCGAGCTCGAAGATGTTTACTTCAAATTGCCAACACCAACGGCGAGGATACTAAAACACCAAAATATTCTCAACTTGAATACAGTAGGCTTAAACTTTTGGAAGTATCTTAATTTCAGTCCTCTCAAATCGACAAAGAACTTCCAGATTCTACTTATAGGAGAAGATAACGGGCGGGGCTCGTTTGTCAACGAAGAGTTTCTCAACTTGTTGATCACCAACTACAATGAGACCAACCTCGGAACTATCTCCAAAGTCAAATTATCAACTATAGATTCGAGAAATGACTTGGAAAGTATACATGATGGCCAAATATTGATCAACACCCAAAATGAAGTCACATCCAATGAGATCTCCAGCCAGATAAATAATCGTTTGAACTCACTTGTGGAGTTGATCAAGTTGGATTTGATCAATAAGACCAACAACTTCGAGTTTGATCGTCCATTGTGTCTCTTATTGGTCAATTCCAGTCCACGGTACAATTCCATACTCCAAATTACCAAGATATTTCGGAACTTCAAAACGTTTTTGGCCAACCATCAATTGCCCTTGGTCAAAATCTATACCAAAGTTATTCCAGATCTGTTTTTTGTTAAAAAGGGAGAAGGGCAATTGAATCAATTACGAGTGATTCCGAACTATCAATTAACCAAATTGTCACTTAACCTTTACAACCAGTGTCCTGTCAATACCGGTGGGGGGTCTGGATTAGGTGGGGTGGGAGGCACCAAAGATGCGCTGATCAAAAGCATGGCAGGAGGCTACAGTAGTTGCTTCCAACTCTATACTCAGCTAGTCAAAGAGCCACCGTCCAAAATACAATTCAAGTTTTTGAATACCAACCTGAAAGACAGTAATTTCAACGACGATATATTTCTTCACTTGGCTTACGAAAGATCGATAGACAAAAATTGGCTTTCGGCAGCATGGTCTGATCCTTTGGGAGCTGCCACCTTCACCAAATCGTGGTACTGCTCCACGAGAGCCGAAAAGCACGATAACAGAGTAGATTCTGGGTCCAGAAACGTGTACGATTTGGGGTCTATAAGCGATGACATATGGAACATCTCGTCAGATATCTTCAGAAAACTCAATGATGATATCAATAAAGCCAGTGGAGGAGGCAATGGAGGAGGAAAGAAGTTTCTTGTACTTACTCGAGTCAATAGCATTATACCAGATGACGAGTTGGTTCATTGGAAAAGACTAAGCATCAAACACAAAGATATTTCACTTATAGTTCTATCTGTTCATGATACCACCAAGCTCTTATTCACAGATGAAAAGCCTTCAGGTAGGTTGGCACCATCACAAGAGATAGGTGGAACTTTGAGCATGGAAGGCTCTGCAGGTGGTAATGGAAGTGTTGGCAATGCTCCGGTGCAACCACCACCAAGTTCAGCGGAAAAGGATTCGAGTACGGGATTCAATTCGTCTCCACTAATTACATCGCCATCAATGAACTTCCATTCGCCTCAGCAGTTTTTGAATGCGCCATCCAACTTCTTATCTCCTCAAGAGTACGGATCAAATACTTCAGGAGGAAATGCCAGTGCTAATGGAGGCAGAAACGGAGGCAGCTCTGAAGAAAATAACCCATTTCCAGATTCGGTCATACATGAATTGGATTCGGATATCATGGGGGTGATACCTCGGGTTCCCGTGCCTTCGTTCAACTCTCCCAGTAGACTAGGCATGAAAATAGGGTACCTTTTAAAGAAAGTTGCCAATGAAGAGCCTGGAATTGGAGAGCAACAGGAAGAGCAACAGCAATCAGATACGAAAAATGGCTCGTACTTGGTGTTTGAAGTCAATTTGCTCAGTTGTTCCAACTACTGGGACTTGGAAGTGCTTATGAAGTTGATTTTGAATCACTACAAGAAGCTTATTGTGTTGAATGATATACTTGGAACCAGAGCTTATGATGGAAGTATCAACATGTGTGATTTAGATAGTGAATCCAAGAAAGAGCACCAGATCCAAAAACTAAACTACGAAGTATCAGGGTTGGTGCCATGGCACATTATGTCTGTGACCAAATCTCTCAACTATTTGACCCATATATATGTTGAGGAATAAAAAGGCAAGACAATTTTAGATAATAATAATAATAAAAACGCTCCAATTTGAGCTGCTATATAGTCAATAAGAACCAATTGTTCATCATGGGGTAGACACATGTATAAGAGCCAGCGTAAGAGATCGACACTACAAGAACCAAGTGCCCAATATACCCAAGCGCAGTGATAAATTCTCTCGTATGCTATCGGTGCGTAACATGTAATTATTTTGCAGGTTGTTTTGAAAGAGGGGTGGAAAATTGTTCATCAAAACGAGACTGACCACCACAAGAAGTGGATTCTGGAGCTGGGATGTCTGACTCCGAACACATTGAGCATAACAGGCCCGATAATGACGGATACGACGTCGAGGATCGGGACCAGAACGATTTTGATGATGAAAACTTGGAGGACCAGGTAAATACCGAAGTGGCTGAAGAAGAAGCCGCCAGAGGCACCAAGCGGGAACACGAAGACAACGACGATGAAGGTGAAACCGGTGGCAATGACGGAGAAGGTGTTGATGAAGATGAAGAAGATGAAGAGGAAGATGAAGTTACCAACAAAAAGAAAAAACGGAGAAGAGCCGCCAACCAGTTTATCGATATCGAAGCCGAAGTGGACGATGAGGAAGAAGATGAACTTGATGAAGACGACGAAGAAGCCGAGCTTTTGAGAGAGCAATTCATCTCTGATGATCGTGACCATGCAGAAGACAACAACAGAGATAACAACGACGACAGATTACACCGACAATACGACCGTCGTCGTCAAGAGGTGGAAGACCAGGACGCAGAGAAATTGGCCGAGACTTTGAAGCAAAGGTATCGTAAAACACATACTGTGTATCGTGGTGACAGTGCCACCAGCGGTACTGTATCACAGAAGTTGTTGATGCCTTCCATCAACGATCCTTCCATCTACGCCATCAGATGTAGACCCGGCCATGAAAAGGATTTGGTGCGTAAGTTGTATGAAAAGAAAAGAACTTTGGACAGACTGAACCGTCCTTTGGACATTTTGACGGTGTTTCAAAGAGATGCTTTCTCTGGGTACATATATATCGAAGCCAAGAGACCCGATGCCATCGACAACGCTTTGGCCGGTATGGTCAACATCTACGCCCGTAACAAGCTCTTGGTTCCTGTCAAGGAGTACCCAGACTTGTTGAAGCAGGTAAAATCTTCTGACGTCGAGATTGTTCCAGGTATTTATGTCCGTATTTCAAGAGGTAAGTACAAGGGAGATCTTGCCATTGTGGACAACTTGTCAGAAAACGGCTTGGATGTGCGCTGTAAAATGGTTCCAAGGTTGGACTACGGCAGAAACGATGAAATCGACAAGGATGGCAAGCGAATCAAATCCAAATTAAGACCTGTTTCCCGGTTGTTTAATGAACAAGAAGCCAGGATGTATGATGGAGAGTTTCTTCAGCCGGGTAGAGGATTGCGTAGTTTTATCTATCGTGGAGAGGAGTACAACGACGGGTTTCTTTACAAAGACTTTAAGTTGCAATTTATCCAGACCAAAGACGTCCATCCGAGGTTAGAAGAACTCGACAAGTTCCAAGCAGGAAACAGTGAAGAAGACGGCTTGGATTTGGCTGCAATAGCTGCTTCGTTAAAGAGCAAGAATAAGTCTGATGGCAAGCAGTCCACTGCATTCCAGCCCGGTGACAAGGTGGAAATCCGTAGAGGTGAACAAACCAAGACCGTGGGGTTGGTTGTGGAAGCCAGTTTGAACGAAATCACTATTCTGGTTACCGATAGCGGAGATCCTAATTTCATCAATCAAAAGTTGACTGTTCCTGCCAATGATCTTCGTAAAATTTTCAACGAAGGTGACCACGTAAGAATTGTCGAAGGTAAGCACTTTGACGAGACCGGTTTGGTCATTAAGATCGATGGTGACTCTGTGGTATTGGTCAGTGACCAGACCAGAGAAGATGTAAGAGTATTTGCCAACTACTTGGTCAAAGCCACCGACTCGTCGTCTAATATCGATACCATGAACAGCAAGTACGATATCAAGGACTTGGTGCAATTGAACGCTTCGTCTGTAGGTGTGATTGTCAAGGCTGAAAAGGGCATATTTGAAGTGTTGACCACAGACGGCCGTGTATTGCCATTGAAACCTTCTGGAATCGCCTCTAAGTTGCAATTAAGCAGAAGAGAACAGATCGCCACCGACAGAAACGGACTTACTGTCAAAATCGGCGATACCGTCAAGGAATCGTTGGGTGACAAAAATAGAGAGGGAACGATTTTGCACATCTACAAAAATTACTTGTTCATCAAGCTGAACGAAATCTCTGAAAACTTGGGTATATTTGTCACCAATCGTATGAACGTCAGCACCATCACCACTAAGGATTCGATGGTTTCCAAGAGCTTGGGGCCTGATTTGAGTAGGATGAACCCCAACTTGAAGTTGCCTAGTGTGGCTTCTGCTACTGCTGGCCTCAACACAAGGGTCGGTGGTCGTGACAAGCTCATGTACCGTGATGTAGCCGTGACCAGTGGAAGTTACAAGGGCTTAATGGGAAAAGTGACGGAGGTGGACGAAGTCAACGCACGTATTGAGCTTCACACCAAAAGTAAGAAGATCAAGGTTAATAAGAACAACTTGAATGTGTTGGTTCGAGGCGAAGCCATTCCATACTTGCGTTTCATTGGTGCTACTGCCAACGACTCTGCTCCTTTCAACAAACCCAATGCGCCTGCCTTTAGCTCGGGCGGTGGAAGATCGTCCTGGAATGGCGGTGCAACTCCCGCACTTGGCGGTGGAAACGCTTCTTCGTGGGGCGGTGCGACTGCATGGGGCGGTGGAAAAACGCCTGCCTACAACGGTGGAAAGACGCCTGCGCCAGGCGCAGCGTCGACATGGGGCGGCTCTTCGTGGAACAACCAGGGCGGTGCTTCGACGTGGGGTTCAGGTGGTGGAAGTTCTTCGTGGGGAAATAAAGGCGACGGGTCTACGTGGGGAAACAGAGGCGGTAATTCTACGTGGGGTAGTGGAAATGGAGGCGGCTCCACTTGGGGTTCCGGTGGAAACGGCGGTGGCTCGACGTGGGGTTCCGGTGGAAACGGAAGTGGCTCTACCTGGGGCAACAAGGGAGGAAGAAGCTCGTGGGGCAAGCAGTAAAGTATGTATAACTATACTTGCCGTGTCCATTATATAATCCATAAAAACTGTACAATAAATGATCAATCGTATTACTCCAAAGAATATCCTTTCTCACCAAATTACATCTCACTACAACTACCACCATCACTACTATCTTTTGTGCTTCTGATAGGTTGCCTTTATCGTTAATCTTTTACAAAACGAAAGGCCCTAATTTTGAACACAGTGAATTTATCACATTAATCAATATAAGGACTTATTTGCTCTTATAAAGTTTGCAAAAGAATGGTAGTGATGGAATTTCGAAAAACTGTAAAAGACTACTCAGCAATTGGTAGTCAACTGTTTGTTACTGATAATTCCAGACGTGCTGGGTATTTCTCGGTAATTAGTTGTTACGAATATGAGACTGGAAAGAGATTAATTACTCATTGAGCTAACTCATATGATCAAACAAAAGTATATTTGATGGATATTTCGACATTCCAAATGTATCTAGAAGTCAATGTATATTAAATATAAATGCAACGGGTGATATTTTGAACCCGTTTAAGTATATCCTACCAACTCCCAAATTTCACTTGATCCACATATGTCTTTTACTCTCATCCCTATTAGTTCTTGATTATCTTTCCCTTTGATAATTATTTTAGATTGTGTTTTCACAACCAGGACAATTGTGCAATGCTTCGTGCACAAAGACATCGCAGTCGATGCAGAAGTGCTGGTGGCACTTCATACAAGCGTACCGTGAGCTTGTCATGGAGTCCAACGAGGATTTAGGGGCGTTTTCGTCAATTCCTTTTGGGAACATGAGCAAGCAACCGTAGCAGTAGTGGCTGGTGTATGAAGATGCAACTGGCACTTCTGTGTATGGAGCTAATGGCACCAAGTGGTGATAAGATCTTGCCAAGTGGGTGGACAATATCAACATAAGGCCACACACAGGGCACACCGTGGGAAGATTAACCACCTTATTCTTACATTGCGGACATTGATACCCCACCACATTATTGGGATTTGCCAAGTCAAACTCAGCTGAGCCCGTATTAGTATTATTGGACTTGATATCGACGGCCAGCTTGGATTCGTCTGGAGCCGGGTGGGATGCGCTGAGTTGGGGGAAGTCGACGTGGTAGCTGGAATTATTAAGTGACATGGTGAGTTTGGGGTGAATTTTGGACGGGAACCCCATTTTTATGAGAGGAACTCCATTAGTCTTTTCATCGAGAGCCTTTTCCTTGGTCGGTATGGGCAACGGCACCACGCAATCCATGAGCAATTCACGAAAATGGGTCTCGTGTATTATGACACCGTAGTTTTTGGACGTGGTGTTTTTCGGCTGATTGTTGGTGCGATTAACTAGCTCCTGACAAATAGATACTTGTGCTGAAAGTCCGATGATTTTGACCTTGATTTCGTCCTTGACCAAGTGGTCAATAGTCTTGTGAATATCGCCCGGATCACTTGTGAACAACGCCCCAAATATCAAGAGAATTTCCTTGGAGTTTTTGCTATTGCCCGAATTGCCTCCGCCAAAGTTGTAGCGCAACAAACTTCGGGCCATTTCGAGGGCATTCTGGAGCGAAGGATCGCCTTTGGGCTCGTATTTGTTGTGTTGTCGTGCCTTCAACTGCCTGATCTTGTCGATATGATACTGTGGCAGCCCACTGACCTCACTGATTAAGTTGGCTACCCCATTTCTCATCATCACTATACCCATTTGCGATATGGGATTCTGGTCAAAAAACTCCACTACAAACTCCTGGAGAAGCGTCAATGTCATGGCAAACCGTGTAGGTCTCAAATCCTTTTCCAACATAGTCAGTGATCCATCAATAATCACAACAAGTGTCCGGATAATTCCTCTTTGAAACGGCGTCGTGGGGTTTCTCATGATTTTCTTCTTTCTATTTTCAATCATGTTCTGAATGATCGACTCTAACGAGCGGCCGCCGTCTTCGTCATCCTTGACTATATCCCATGATCTCTGGATCTCATCTTCCCATGCATACCCATTGGCACCTTTGAGTTCACTTATGGCACCATTTTTGCCTCTATTGTCGCTGGGCTCTTCTTCTTCCTCTTCATCTTCTTCTAATTCGTCGTCGTCGTCGTCGTCTCCGTCTCTGGCGCTTGACCGTGTTCTACCAGACACTCCGGCCCGTTCTGGTTCATTGGATGAGGTCCGAGTAGAAGGTGTCACGACATCTGGACTGTTGTACTCCTCGTCTGAATCATCCATGTTAGTGATTGATGAATTATTCGCAGTCGATAGAAGAAGTGAAATTTAGTGAGAAAATAGCGAGAGTGAATATAGCCAGAAAACAGTGAGCGCGGAGAGCGATACCAACAAACGTTCAGTGAATAAATAATACCTAGTAGCCCTTTCAAAGTGTATAAGATACCACTTATGTCAATATCAACACATGCGATGCAAATGTTTATTTGTGCGATGTCGAGTGACCACTCAATGTGTACATATACCCCTGGAGACCTTCAATAGGTAGTCTCGGTAGAATCGCGGTAGTGGCTCGCAGCCGATAAGAATCTAGCGCACAACGAGTTTTGACGTAGTAGCAATACAAGACACACTATAGTATGAATGAGCATATATTGTAAACTTCTATATAATGCAGGTATCTCTCTTTTTCCAAATGATATTAGCACCCTTCTTCATTGGCAAGACGACCATGGACAGGTAGTCTGCCGGAGGCACTCTTGAGCCTTCCTCCAACGTCCAGCTAATGTGATACACCATGGTAGCCAAGATCACTCCTAGCTGTAGATTGGCAAATTGCTCGCCGATACACCGATGTCTTCCACCGCCAAAGGGTAAATATGGAGACGAAACGCTTTTTGATATGCTGCCGAATCCATAATCTACCGTATCGTGTTCAACACTTTGACTCACGTTCCAACGATCGGGATCAAAGGTGCTAGCATTGGCAAACCACCGGTCACTGGTCATGGCATACGCTACACTGGCAAGCACATAGTGTCCCTTGGGAACCACATAGTTGGTTTCTGGAATCACCATGGTCTGCTTGACCTTTCGAAATATAGAATGAAGTGGGTGGTGCATCCGCAACGTTTCCTTGACCACATTAGTTATCAAGGGCAACTGCTGCAAGTCGTCATACGTGAGGTCCGTGATCTCTCTTTCGTGCAATACCAGCATGAGCTGGTGGTAAATCTGTTCTTGTAATTCCGGCTTATCGCCTAGGTGTAGCATGAACCAGGCTGATGTGGCACTTGAGGTGTGTTGGCCGCCCATTAAGATCCCGATCAAAAGATTGGCAATCTCTTGGTCAGTCATTCTGGTTCCATCTTTATATTTGGAGTTGGTCATAAGCGAATCGATCAAATCTCTTCCAGGATCGATATCTCCAGTGTCACGTCTTTGGTTGATGACAGACACAAACGTTGATGAAACAATTCTTTGGGCCCGGTCTCGGAGCTTGTTGTGTGGTAAGGGAAGGTTGGGAAAGACAAAGTTTATGGGCACGAAAGCTTTGTCCAAATCGGAATACAATTTGGCGAAATCCCTGTTGTTGCGGACCAGGCCTCCCAATAGACTTGATGATGCCGTCAACATGGTGAGCTCGGCTTGCGATTCTAAAACATTGGTTGTTCCCTTTCTCAATAGTTCAAGGTTGAAGTTGCGTGACTTGGCCAAGTAATCTATAGTCTCTTGTCTGATTTTATCGACGTAACTTCGCAATGCACTCGTGGTTAGTGCGCTTTTGGCAAACTTCTTTTGTTGCACCAATTTTTCGTTGGGGCAATCGTAAATCACCCCTTTTCCAAACGCTGGTGTGGTCAAATGGTGATAGGCGTCTTTGGCAGAAACATCAACACTTTTGGCATTAAACACAAACTCGTGGCCTCGAGGGCCAAGGTACACCGTCATGATTCTTCCGAAGAGCATAAACGCAAACACGTCTCCGTGCTTGCGGCGACACTCCTCAAAAAACCCGAATGGCTGTATACCATATGCTATGGCTGAACCTACCCAAGGAATCCAGTGGTGGACCAACGGGGCTCTGTCGCGGCGAAGCGCATAGATTCGTTGCCATACAAAATTGGCTGCAAAAATTGCAAACACGTAGCACGCGAATCGAAACAACATTGCAGTTCAAAATACTCTATTATATATACTTCAACTGATGCGCCTTGAAATTCGCTTTATATATATACAATTCTATCAGTTGCCTGATTTTGAAAACATCCAATCGTATAACATCCAATCGGTACGAGTAAGCCATCGTATAAAATAACTCGCGGTCGCTCGCGCCGTTCGCGCACTCGCAGCGGCCTCACCTGATTTTAACGAAAACGACAAAATGCTGCAAAACTCGTACCTCGTAAAAAAACGTCGTTCCTCGCTTTTTCACTCCTCGAGAGGTCTTTTTTTGGGATTAAACTTCTGGATGTCTTTGGCATAAACGACCTCGCCATTGCTCGATACGTCGTAAAATAGCCCTAAAAACTCTTCCACCTGCTCCTCGGTCACAGGCCCTAACTCCTCTTCGAGCTGCGGCACCTTCCTCAATTCATCTATGCTAATAAAATCACGTATGCTGTATCCCTGGCCAACCTCCGGGGTGATTTCCCAGTCGCTACCTCTAAATATATCAAGCCTCTCGCTGCCGTACATCGCAACAAACTCTTGCTCGCTTAGCGTGAAAAAATTGTCTGGATACTCTTTTTGGTCTATATCTTTATTCTTCTTTGTCTTGGGCTGCGGGGCGCTGGTATTCTCTTGGATGTAGAAGTTGCGGAGCAACTGGATTGCCTCTGTTCTCATAATACCTCCATAGCTTGGATACGGCGGGTGAGTACTCGGGTCCAGGTGCACCGATAGCACCGTGCCGTTGCCGCCAAACCGGTCGTTCCCACATCCATACACCACCTCTCCTATCCCCATCTGCCTCACTAGTGACGCACACATTATACACGGCTCTACACTCACATACATGCGCAATTTTGAGAAATCGGTATTTTGGTCCAATAATTTCTTGATGGCTATGAACTCGGCATGTTTAGTACCATTGAGCGAGGTGTTAGTGTAGTTGTACCCTATGCTCACGACCTTGCCTGTGGTGAGATCCTGCAAAATGCATGACACCGGTGTTTCATTGATGAGCAACGCCTTGTACCCTACAAAGAGGGTCTTTGCCATCTCTCTGAAGTGCCCGCTAAGGTCTGCCATGAGTGAATCTATATGAGTGCTACGGTGCTTCTAGGCTTCCTCGAGATGGCCGCAAGATATGGGGAAACAAAATCGCATCATGTATCACGTGTGGCCACCTACACAGCGACGGTCCATTACGGCACCGACTAGGCACCTCACCGATGTCGGGGATACACAAAGCAATGATGAAACGGATGCAGCATGGTGCTACGCTGCCGTTGCGGGATGTGGCCACTTCTGTGGAAGAAAACGAAGACGATCAGGCTTCTATCCATGAATTGGCGCAACAATATGCAGAGCCCAGTCACAATAGCCCGCCAGAAGACCACGCTGATTCGGACCCTAAACCTGACAATTCTGATGATCCAGAGCGTGCCAGGAGTGATCAAACCATTAGGGATGAATACAATACTTTCAAATCGTCGTTGTTTCTCTTTAGCGAGGTCTATTCCAACGGTATTAAGACATACTACCTACCGCCAGCAGACAAAACATCGACTATATTGGTGTGTTTGCATGGAGCTGGATCTTCGTCGCTTACTTATGGAAGATTTGCTCAGGAAGTACATAACTCCGATCTGTCATTGGGGATATTTGCCTATGATATTCGGGGCCATGGTGACTCGAGCCAGCTGGTCTCGGACTATACACTCGATGAGCTAGTGAAAGAGCTCAAGCTTGTATTGGCGGAATTTCTGAGCAGGCACGATGTTGCAGAAAACGGCCTCTACTTTATAGGCCATTCTTTGGGCGGTTCTATCATGGCCAAGTACTTGCAGTCACAACCCAACCACAACGTCAAAGCATTTATAATGCTCGATATAGTGGAGGAAACAGCTGTGCGTTCACTTGCAGCCATGCCTTCTTTCATAAGAAACAGGCCCAAGAAGTTCGACTGTCTCAGCGAGGCCATAAATTGGCACATGAACTTCCTTTTGTATAACGAGCTGTCGGCCGAATTAAGCATTCCCGACTTGCTTTATCCCAACCACACCTGGAAAACCGACTTGCTGGCAACTCAGCCGTATTGGGACACCTGGTTTGTTGATCTAACCAATAACTTTCTTGCGTTCAAGGGCCCCAAATTGCTTATACTATCCACCCACGAAACGTTGGATAAAAACCTCATAATTGGTCAAATGCAGGGCAAGTACCAGTTGGTGGTGTTCAACAACAACAACAAGTCTGGGCACTTTATCCAAGAAGATTTGCCTAAGCAGTTAGCTATTTGTATTCTAGACTTTCTCAACAGAAACGAGACTCCTAGTGAGTATATGAAGAACCAGTTGGGCATAGTGCCAAAGTGGGGAGGAAAAATCAATAAATAAGCAGGTCGACTATATGATCACAGTACCACTTATATGTCTGTACTTATATCTACACTATCACATTGCACTAGTGCAGCTTTCCAATAATTGAACGATTTTCCTACTACCACATCTAATTTAGTTGTTACTACTACCAGGTCTAATTTAGTTGTTTAGTACTATTTCTACTCAACACTGATGTTGTTTCTATAGATCTCCTGCTCTCTCTGCTTAATGACTTCCACCACCTCGTCGATCTTCTTGCTGGCAAATGGAAACCGGGGATTGATCAAGAATGGTCTCAAGTCGAACCTGTTATCGTCGGGCGAATATTGTTCTGCGTGGTATGCCGGCGTCATGGTGGTCATCTTGTGTCTGTTTATAGCATAGAAGAACCAGAACCGTTTGACCTTTTCGGCCACTTGCTCTGCTGTCAACTTCAAAGGTGGCTGTGACCATTCGTGGTACAACTTAATAAACATAGCCAATGGCCCGCATTTGTCCACCTTTCTCAACTTACCAAACTTGGACAACTCGTCGTAAGTCATTCCCATATCTATTTCATCACTTTGAACGTAGTTTTCGGTGATTGGTTCCAACTCTGCTGTTGGGGTAGCAGTCAAAAAGTCATTTAAAATAGGAATCTCAAAACTGGTCTCAGCCCATGCTATGAACCTTTTCAAATCCGTCTTGGAGATTCCCCCAATAGGGTTCACATCGGCAGAAGAACAATCGTATTTGGTCAAGTAACCTCTTAAGCACTCATCGACATTGGCACTTCCCAACACCAACAATCCGCCATTCTTAGAGTTTCGAGACCATGGCAACAATTGAGCAAATAAGTAGCTCAACACCATTCTAAGACGAGCCTGGATATTCTGCAATGCCAAGTTTTCAGTCTGTGATCCGCCAAAGATCTTGAAAATCGGTTTTTTCCCAGTGGCTACTTCAAATACAGACACAACTGCTGCCACAAGAGTATCCATGTTCATGTCTACGTGATACGAGCCGATTTTTGCAGCCAACTCTTTTGCTCTGGACCGGGTCTCGCCAGACGAGTTTTCGGTTCCCATGAAACAAGTGTAGAAGAGACGAGCTGCTATATCCTGAGGAGATTTCGGGACAAACTCAGGGTCGTGAGTCAAAGCCCGTAAGTCTTGAGCAACTTGAGGATCCTTATCAAAAGCATTGTACACTAATCTACACATGGAGTGGACAATAACTGCAGTAGCACATGAGTCGATTCCTCCACTTAATGGAAGAAAATACCCACCACACTTGGATCTTCTCAAGTAGTCCCAGAGCCAGCACGCCGGCCCCAATGCGATTTCCTCTTCAGGTAGGTGGATTCTTACGTCAATCGGAAGGGTTGGGGCAATTGAAAAATTAGTGATGTTGGAGCTGGGAGACAATTCGATGCTGGTTTCAATGGCTTTATATGTACTAGTTTGGTTCACAGCTTGGTTGTTGGCAGATCTTTGGTTTCTGTAAGATCTAACGTCGTCCAAGTCGATGGTGGCAACCACAACTTCGACGTCTTGGAGTGAGAATTGCGTTCCTTGGGCAACAACTTGACCGTTTACTATAATACAAGCACAACCATCGTAGTACAAACGGTCTCCATCACATCCTTTCTGGTTGGAATAGAGATAAATCCCTCCACATTTATTGGTAGCTTCCTTAATCAAGCTTAGCCTGGTGTCCAACTTTCTGAGCTCATGGTGTGAGCCACTTGAGTTTGTAAAAATCTCCACACCGTCCAAACTCATCGCAATATGTGGCGATTGAGGCGTGAACAACTCCTCACAGGTCTCGCATCCTAATCTGGTCTCCAAAGTTTGAATAATACAGTCTCCAAACGGACACTTGGTCTGGCCGCCGGTGATTTTGGCGATTGCTTTGGGTAAGTGGTGCTCTTCGTAGTACTTTGGACGATTCCAGGGCGTGAAGTATCTCATTTCACGGTAATTTCCGTCATTTGCCAAGTAAAGTTTGGGTCTAATCAACAAGATCTGTCCGTCGTACGAAATCAATCTACAGTTGTACTTGATGGATTTGTGAATTATAGGCATTCCGATATCCAAAAGAATACCATAAGTCGCCTTGTTTGATATGATCTCGCCGTATATGTCCCAACAATGGTCATACAAATCATTCTCTGAAAAGTGATCCAAACATCCGTAGCCACAGATCTCAAGCTCGGGTCCTACTCTGATGGAGGCACCTTTTTCCTTGGCTTGTTTGATGGATTCGAGGATCCGGTCACGGTTCCCTTCAAAATCCAATGCCCATTGATTAAGATTGCAAGTTGCAAGTGTGATGTAGTGGCCCATCCTTGGATCTCTCAAATAACTCAAGATAACATCCTAAAGCAGACATCAGTCAGCTTTGGTCATGTGGCAAATGGTCACGTGTGGGAGAATGAGCTAGCGCCTGTTTAGGTGTTACAAGCACAGTGATAAAGGAGATAAGTTGGAGAGGTGGAGAGTGTTCTCGGTAATCGGCGCGTAACCGAGGTCCCATAGAGCTAGGAGCTACCGCTGGGGTGCTAGGCTCTTTCTGGTTAGCGAGAGCTGACGGAGTTGCCTCGGTGGAGTCGCGCGGGTGTCGCCGTAGATTCCGTCTCTTGCGGAGTCCACCGGAGAGCGAAGGAGCCACCAACAAGAAGCTACCGTCAAGGAGCCACCGACAAGGAGCCACCCACAAGATGCACAAGAAGCCACCGAGATTAGGCTAAAATAGTCTAGAAAGTGCAGCGAGGTGGTTTGGGAGTGGTGCGTCTTCTGGGATGGTATTGGGTGGGTGCAAAATCAATATACTGACTTGTATTTCGTTACTAAACAAACAGTTTTGGCGGCATGCCGTCAAAAATTCAACTGATCCAAATCTAACTAGCTCGACACGCGAATTGGTTCATACCTTCATTGATGGACCTGTTGGCTGTCTCACATGATTCCGGTCGGTGTCTACCGCTGTCGCTATTCACGTAGCTCTTCTGTTGCCGCGCGCTCGTCCTGGGGGCATTTCGGAGTCTCCGCGGAGGCTCCGCCCCTAATTTTCTGCCCGATAAGCTTTTCTGATAGCACTCCCGATATAAATATTGCCCCTAACCACTCGAGGTGAAATATTCAACAAACAACTACACCATGCCTAGCGCTGCATTAAATGTCACTCCATTGAAAGACACTCCATTTGGTTGTTCTATAGAATTACCTGGATACGCCAAAAACGATCCCATCAACTTGAATGACGCAGACTTCAAATTATTATTTGATGCCGTCCACACCCACTTGGTGGTGGTGATTCCTGGTTTGGCTGATTTAGCACCAAAGTCGCAATATTTGTTAACCAAAAGATTTGATCCCACCATCCCTGACCCAAAAGACGACAGCGGCGCGGGTTACGGACATGGCAAGGAGTTCAGACACGAAAAATCAGTTTTGAGAAAAGACGGTTGCACCGTTAAATCTCAACCTCAAGTCCAAATTTTGGGGCAAGGAACATTTGAAGCTGGTGAGTCGGGTAATGAGAATGGCGAAACTATCACTTTAACCCATCCTTCCCACACCACTTTCCACCACACACCCTTAACGCACGACCAGATCCAGAAAGAACACCAAACCAGATTCTACAGATGGCATGTGGATAGTGCGTTGTACGACTTGTCACCACCAGTCGTAACAACATTGCTTGGTATCAAAGTTCCTCCTTCCAACCATACCCAGATCATCAAATATGAAGATTCTGATGAAATCTTGGAATTGACCCAGGGAGCCACATGTTTCCTCAGTGGAGCCAGAGCTTTTGATCAATTGTCTGAATCCGACAAGAAATTTGCTCTTTCCACCACAGTTGAATATGCTCCACATCCATACATCTTCATATCGCCTGCTGGTGCCACCTCTGATGGGTTAACTATGGTATCAGAAGGAAAAGAGTATGCGCTTGACGAATTGCCCGAGTGGGAAGAATCCAAGATCAAGAAGTTCCCTATGGTGTGGACCAATCCGGTCACCGGAGGCCAACATCTTCAAGTGCATGGATGCTGTTTGTATAAATTGCACACCAAGAAGGACGATGGTTCGGTCTCTACGCTCGAATTGGCTGATGCCAGAGAGAAGGCCCACCAGATGATGAGACCAGCTATTTCTCCTCACAATATTTTGGCCCATGGCTGGACCGAGGGCGATTTGGTGATCTTTTTCAACAGAGGAGTGTTGCACTCGGTGACAGGAGAGTTCAAGGGTGTCAACAACGGTACGGATGAAAGAAGGTTGATGCACCAGTGTAATATTTCGAGTGGATACGACCCTAAGTTAGTGTTGTAAGAGAAGTTGAAAGGAGCAAATATAGTGATATGTGTTATCAAAAGCAGTAAATAAGGAGGTGAAAATGAACAATATATGGATCTACGGAATTATTTTTATCGGTAGTGAATTTTAGAATTTGCAGTAAAATTTTGTTAGTTCTGAACTATTCTCAAAATACTGCAAATATGTGAAAAAAATGTATTGCTGCGCTGTTGGCGTTCAAGCATATCAATCTTCAGAGCAGCTCAACAGTTCAAGCGAATAGAGATGCATAGAAGTAGTGCTAATGTAGAGATGCCATATAGAGATGTCAAGACCCATATATCATAGGATGTTTCCGTACGGAAAATGGCCCGCGCGAATCAAATAATGAGACAGGCAACATTTGGCGAGAGCAGTCAGAACATATGCACGAGAGCGTGCGGAATACAGAATTCATTCAGGTAAAGAACTATTAAGTATAGTAACTATATTCAAGTAAAGGCACAAGCAGTAAGTGGTACATGGCTGTAGTGGTTGACCCCTTGTCTGGAAGACCTGCACTCACTTTTCGCGCGGCATTTTGAAGCGTATGGCCCAACAGTTAGACGGTGCTGCTTGACCAATTTTAACTCTGTTGCTTTTCCCCTTATAGGCTTTCGGTTGCTATATAAGGCCATGTCTCATAATTGCTTTACGAGAATAGGTGCAGTGCTAAAGACATTCAATTCGCATATGCTAGATCCTGCAAGACACTTGCCAAAGTACACCAATCCTCTATCTCTCTATACCCCGCAGCGTCGTCAGCATTGCCGTCTCGCCATCATCATCTCTCCATCTTGTCTCCATCTTGCATGCTTCGCTCTAACGCTTCTCTCAGCGTCCCCTCAATTATCACGTGACCCCATGATCAGGTCCCTTAATTTGTAGCCACCGCCCTCATTGACGCCGTTCTACACCTTTTGATTCACCAATTGCATTCTTCCGACAAAGTCCTATCACACCACCAACCCTTCTAGAGTATCCAAAATGCAATATGTTGGAAAAGTAGGAGGATACATGTACAACCAATGGAATTCGTTGAATCCCGCCACCCTCTCGGGAGCTATTGATATCATAGTGGTGGAACAACCCGATGGATCATTGCATTGTTCGCCATGGCATGTTCGATTTGGCAAATTCCAGATCATCAAGCCGTCTCAGAAAAAGATAGATCTTTACGTTAATGATATCAAAACAGATTTGCCCATGAAGTTGGGTGAAGGTGGAGAAGCATTCTTCGTTTTTGAGACAGAAAACACTCAGGATTTGTCTCAATCGGTGTTAACGTCTCCTGTGATTTCTCCTGTCAGTTCTCCTGGTGGATCCCAAGGTGGAACCCCCCTCGGATCTCCTCGGGATTCTCCCCAGCCATCCCCCTCTTCCAATTCAATAGGAGACGATCTTGATGCATTGGATTTAAATGCAGATATCGAAAGCAAAATCGACTTATCGCGCAATGCACCTGAATCTCCTTCCGCTTCGCCTGCTCCAACTGTGAATTCTCGTAAGATAGCATTTGAAAAAGCCAGAAAAATCACCAAAAAGCTTAATATCTCCTCCAAGATAGATATCAATGGTGATATGGTGTTAGATATGGATGGGTATAAAACAAATGCTCAGAAAAATATTGATAATTCCGATGAATTCTTCAAAAAGATATTTTTCCAGGAGATCCAGGAGTTGAACAAGAACGCCAACCACATGGCCGAAAACAGCGGCGACGACCAAGAGAACCTTGAAGAAATCAATTTGTGGGACCAAATCATTAGCAAAGACGAAAATGGAAACATTCGGATCAAAAGTAAGGATCCTGTAAATATCGGAAGCGACTTGACCCTCAATGAAGATGACGTGACCCCGTCGCCTGAACCTTTGAACGACTTGTACGAACCATTGAAACAGAATACCGACAACAGTTCTGTTTCTGATCTCGGTCGTAATAACACCGACACCAGCAATACCCCTAATCGTACGGATAGCGACAAAACCTACTTCAAGACCTTGCGATTGACATCGGAGCAACTTCAAAAAATGAACTTACACTACGGGGAAAACACTTTAAAGTTCAAGTCAGCTGAAGGAACATCTCAGGTCTTGAGTAACTTGTACCTTTGGAAGTCTCATACGCCTATAGTTATATCCGATATTGATGGCACCATTACCAAATCTGATGCCTTGGGCCATGTTCTCAATATGTTTGGCAGAGATTGGACCCATCCAGGTGTGGCCAACTTGTTTCAAGATATCAGTCTAAATGGGTACAACATCGTCTATGTCACGGCTAGATCTGTGGGACAAGCCGACACAACCAGACAATATTTGAAGGGAATTTTACAGGATGGAGGAATCAAGTTACCCAAAGGACCGGTGATTTTGAGTCCTGACCGTACGATGGCTGCTTTGAAGAGAGAAATTGTGCTCAAAAAACCCGAAGTTTTCAAAATGGCGTGTTTGAACGATATCAAGAGTTTGTACTTCGGCAAGTCAATACAGAATAGACTAGACTATGATGACTTGACTCCATTCTATGCTGGCTTTGGTAACAGAATCACCGACGCCATCAGTTATAGATCGGTCAAAATCCCCAGCCACAGAATCTTTACTATAAATCCAAACGGTGAAGTTCACATGGAGTTATTAGAATTGGCAGGTTACTGTTCATCATACTTACACATTGGGGAATTGGTAGATCATTTCTTCCCTCCCATAAAAGAAGTATTCACATTGGATACCTATTGGAATAACAAACAATTGAACGAATATATGAATCACAAGAAGGATATGGATGAAAATAGCACAAATTATGATGAAAGTTTGCCTCTTGATGGATTTGAATCGCCTAGATCACCAGGATCTTTGGGGTCTCCAAGGTCGCCCAGATCACCAAGGTCACCCAGACCAAGGAAAGAACATTTTGAAGATGTTCTCAGGGCAGACGAAAAGTATAATGATGTCAACTATTGGAGAGAGCCTATAAACTTCAGTGATTTGAGCGACGAAGAAGGTGATGCGGCTCCGGCTGGACCACCTGATTTACCACCAGGCTCACCAAAACTTGCAAACGTCGCTCATTCGAGTGCCGAACCTGCATCCTCAGGATTTTTATCGCTTCTCGGGTCGGACAGCCTAGCATCTGATGCAAATCTTGCCAAAGACTGGGTGGACCAAGATCAAGAGAGAGGTAGGAGCAAAAGTCTGGCTTCAAGCATAAGCGACCGACCAGTTTCTATGAGCTCTTTCACGTCGCCATTGAAGAATTTCATGATGTTTGGCAGCAAAAATCAAGAAGAAGAAGAAGAAGACGAAGAAGATGACCAGGAGCACAAACGTAATATGAATCTTCTCAAGAAGGAGAGCTTGAACAGCTCCGACTATTCAAAAAACCAAGATTGGGCCGATCCAGATGCAAGCTTGGCTACGAATGACAGCGACTTTACTGCTGGCGAAGAAGAGGACGATGCTGATGAAGAGGACGATGCTGATGAAGAGGACGATGATGATTATACTGACGACGAGGAAAACGATGATTACGATGAGGACGATGACTACGACGAGGATTTGGAAGAAGACGACGAGGATCTCGACTATGGAGATGATGCAATTCCTGAAGAACTCAAACAATCCATAGTGGCTTCAAAACCAAATCAAACCAATTCTGTTCCCCACAACCTAAAGCCACAGGATCCACAGTTTTAGAAAGGGTTTCAAGAATGACAAATCGTACTGTATATCATAAACGCTTAGCTAGTTACTTGCTTATAAACTACTTTATCAAATCTCGGACTTGGGGACTGTATGGCGCGCGCACATCATAGAGAATTCGGTGCTGCACCAATGCGACATTGCGATATGTCCGGTTGCCTAGAAATATGTCAAACTCTATATATATCCGTCAATTGACTGAAAAATATGATGCAGATCAAACACTATCAATTGACATCTAAAATACAATGAGTCGTTCTGTTTTCATCACTGGTGCCACTGGTTACATCGGAGGCCAAGCTTTATACGAATTATTAAACAACAAGCAAAACACTGAATACGTTGTTACTGCTTTAGTCCGTTCCGAAGCCAAAGGTGCCGTTCTAAAGAAAGCTGCCAACAAATCTTCCAACACAAACAACAGTAGAGTTGAAACTGTTGTTGGATCTTTAGATGACTTAGACCTTATTAAGAAAGAAGTTGGCAAAAATTACATTATCATTAACACTGCTAACGTTGACCATGTTCCTTCCGCCAAGGTTTTGTCCGAGGCACTTGTTGCTTCTCAAGATGCAAAGGTCTTGATTCACACTTCTGGTACTTCCATTCTTGGCGATGGTTTGACTGAAAACAAGGGTCCAACCACCAAGGTCTACTCTGATATTCGCGACATTGACGAAATTAATTCGTTGGAAGACAAGCAGCCTCACAGACCTGTCGATGTCATTATTTTGAATATTAACAGACAAAACCCAAAAATCACTACTGCTGTTATTTGTCCTTCCCAAATTGTTGGTATCTCCAATGGTTACGACAAGATCATCTCGATTCAATCCCCAGATCTTATTAGAGCTTCCAAGAAGCATGGCCAAGCCTTCAGTGTCTACTCCGGACAGTACATTTGGAGTCACATTCACATCAAGGATCTTGGTGAATTGTACCACCTTATTCTTACCAAAATTATTGCCAAGAAAAACATTCCTGTCAACAGAAAAGGTTACTACTTCGGATCTTACTGGGTTGACAACGAACCTGCTATTACCTCCGCTCCTTCTCTAATTGAACACACTTGGAGATCTCTTTCCGAAGCTATCGGTAAGGGATTGTACTCCAGAAAGTTTATTGACACTCCTGAAGTCACTGACTTGGATGCAGACACCATCGAGAAGCTCACGAACGACCCATTCGGTCCTTACTACTGGGGAACCAACTCCAGATCTAGAGCTGATAACGGTAAAAAGATCGGCTGGAAGCCCAAGTATACCTCTTTGGATGACTTTTGGAAGGCCATTGAACAAGATATTGATTACCTTGTTGAAAAGGGCGAATTGAAGTAAGCTAGACTAAGCTAAATATATGACCTATGAATTTGCAGCCAAAATGATGTAGCATGTTTGAGGGCTCACAACACCGAGGGGCCAACTCTGGTCGTCATGGTACTTCGTGGCTATGCTTTAAATTCATTTTTTTGCTTAGCTCCGTACATGGCAACACTATTTATTGATGTTAGCCGTTTTCACAAGTCTTCACACGCACTGGGTGGAACGCTAGAGCTGGTGATTGATATTTTCCATCTATGAGTTCGACAAATCATTGAATAAATGTGTCTTTTTGACAAGCATATCAGTCGGCTAATCAAAGTTTGGCCATGAAAGTTTTATTCAATACCCAAATTCTTTTCAGTAATGAAGCATACTGGCTGCAAATTCTTATGCCCTTTCAGTCACGTGTTGTGCACTTTGTACTACCAGTCATATATCACTCGCGGAGCAATCTTTTATAACAAATCCGATGTAGTGTAATGGCTATCACGGTTCGCTCTCACCGAGCAGATCCGGGTTCGATTCCCGGCATTGGAGTTCGTTTTATTTTTTGATTGTTGTATCAATACCTCAATATGTTCTTGCTCGAGGCTCCTCAAGGCTGGAATTGTTGTCTTTCGGATTCCTAATGAAGCTTGCCAAGTATAAGGCATTTTTTTTTCCACTTTATAAGCTTTAGATACGTACACTCAATATAATTTAATACTAGTTCATCCCACTCTACGATTTGACTTTATCTCATTGGTATCGTTCTCATAATAAATATATATAATACAAAAGAAAGCCTATTCTTGCTTCGTTTTTTCAATCTCGTCCGCGTAGTTCTTCAACTTGTCCAAATCAATACTGGCTATATGGTCTTTGACAAAATCTTCATATTCTTTAGGATTAATAAATGTATCACTGAAAGTTTCCGAGTAAATTTTACAGAAATCTTCGGACCCTTTCATAGCACAAGCGACATTATCATTGTTAAATCCAATAGCAGCTGATTCCTCGGACAGTTCGAGTTCTTTCAAGCCTGGGATAGCCAACTTTTTAATGGTCTCTTTTTCATCCAAATTCGTGTTCGAAAATAAGCTTGGACTCTTAATTTTAAGTATTTGATTCAACAAGCCCTGGACGTTTACTCGGTCAACAGTTATATCACTAATCGACACCATTAACGTTAACGAATCTTTAGACTCCCAGATGCCCTCCTTTGCTTTCAAGCTTTCGATATTCCAAGTCGAGATCCCGTTGGGAATGAGAACATTTCCTTCCTTGCATAGTTCCTTGGGATCCTTCAATTCCCATCCAATAATGGGTACGTCGAAATCCACTGACGAACTGACATGTGTAAGCTTGTACAAGTGCTCCGTTACGCCGTTTGCAGCAACAACAGAGTCCTTGGTCACTACCGCTAAGTTAGGTCTGTACATTCTGGCACCACAGCCACATCCATCTAGGTGGGCTCTGGGAAAACCAACCCAGATTTCGCGATGAGGTGGAATCAAGTCTTTAAGTTGCACATTCGTTTGGGATTGTATCAAATCTCCAATATTAATCATCTGAGTTCCTCCTCTTAACGGACCAACAGCCGCAGTAGAGTCGAGACTACCACTCATGCGGTAGTCAGTCACACAGGTACCGAGTCCGTCTTCGATATTACACTTCAACACCTCGAAGTCATGCCACCTGTAAATTACATAGATGTTTGAGTCGTAGCCTCTCTCCTGTCTTTCATGTTGACTGATCATCGGCACCCAGTTCTTCTGCTTCTTCTGAAGTGCTTGGCCCTTGAGTTTCAACTCCAAGATCTTGGTGTAAAATCTCTTATCATATGTCGGGTCCTTTCTTCCGTCAGTATTCAATTTACCGGTCTGGAATTGGAATGGCCATCCGACAAACATGGATCTAACAAACACCTTCTTGTACTCTTCGTCTTCTGAACCTGGTTCCCACTTCGAATTGGCGACGAATTTACGGTTATAGGCATTGAACATCAAAAGGGGTTCCTCATACCCGAGTTTGTTCTTCACAAGCGAGACATGGGCGTCTTCGGGACCGTAGTACTTGTTCCTGGCATTGTCTGGATCGTGCCAGAAGGGAATAGGGATGAACTGAGGAAACGTGACTGGCTTGAAATGCACTTCGGTGTCGGAGTGGACTTGTCTGTTAACGTCTGAGTTGGTGGGGACCATCAAAGTGTGATTAGGCAATTCATTCCAGTCTTTGTCAAAGATCTGGGCATACACGAGAGAGAAAATAGGCTGATTTCTGACGGCTCGGTCGGAAAACACCACTCTTGAAACAGTGTAGTGAACGCCAAAGTCAGCAAGCCACACGGAAGAGCCGGCTAACCTGAACCAGAAAGCTTCCACCACCTGGTATTTCAATTGCAACTTCAAATCATCAATAAAAAAAGGCGCTATTTCGGCCATATATCCCTCCGGATTCTGCTCGATGTCGTTCTTTACGGCAGTTAAAATGGCATGTAAGTCAGCGCCCACATTGATTGTTTTTTCGACCAGAACTTCAAGCTTCTGTTTTAACTTAGAGTCGCAGTCTTCAAGCTTCATGTTGATGTGTTCGCCACTACCAAATACATCGAATTTGTGTTGTTTGACCGCAGATGAGCCAAATGCCTTGGGTTGAGGTTGTGGTGAGGTGGTGTGGGTGATTTGACTTGGATTGATCTCTGGATGGTTGTACAAAAACAATTTCGGGTTGTCGTAGTTCAGCGGGAACAACCATTTGGTATCTGGGCTAGATGACTGGTGGTGAATTGATTCATTTTTGACGGGCTCTATAAACTTTAAATCGTCGTAATAGTACAAGTGGTAGACCAAAAAGCCGGTGGTGACGAGAGCCGCTGCTAGTATGTACTTGAATGCGTATTTGTGAACCATTAGGGAGGAGCTGAATACACTCAGCAATGCCAATTTATATTATAAGGAGTGAAGTCGTGCGCGAGTAGGCAGATTTGATGGCTTGAATTGATTGACAGAACAGCGAACGCCCAGGGCCTTATATTGGCAGCCGTGGCTAAGCAGTTTGCAACAGAGGGAAGTTTATTATTCTGCTGCTGCAGGGTAGATTATTCTGCACTACTTTAGATAGTCGCTTCAAAAAATAAAAAAAAAAGTACCCTCATTCGAAAATAGTCCTTTTGAACAGAGCATAATCAGGCGTTTGAACGTAGGCAATCAAACGGGGTACGCAGGGCCACCAATGGCAAGCGATACGAATGAGACAGGCGATCAATCATACACAAGTATGACGGCTTTGAGTACAGCCCTTTGGTCCTCGCGGCAAAGCTTGCTCGAACGTTGGGGCTATATGACAGATGATCTTGAGCGAGGACCCTTTCTCGAGGAAATAGATCGGTTCGAGCGAGTGTGTGCCCCGGCGAAAATCAAATAGCGCGACCACAACTGGCCCTGCGTATTGAGAAATAAGGTTGGAGAATTATTTTAAATTAAGCTTTCAGAGCAAGTATTATGAGTACTTTCGATGTCCGTGTACCCGGGGCGGCGAGATCCGCCCCTTGAATCTGTGGGTAGGTAAGGAAGTTATGGAACCACATTTCTTGGATGATTATCCTGGGAAAGCTTGGGGCGTCCAAAAGCCCTAAGTTAGCACCTGGCCCCACTGGGGCCGAATTATGCATATACGGATTTACGTAATTCCACGTTTTGTGTAAGACATGAAGCTTTTGATCTATTAATAAATACTATCTACCTCTGCCATCCCCGCGGAACTTCCCAGCGTATACATTTATAGCGTCAGCCGTAAAACCCGTGCAGTTAATTTTTTCCAACTTCCTGTAGATTTACTTGGCACTCAATTCAGCCCAACGGCTCGATATGTACGTCTAAGTGCACCCAAAGATTCTTTCGAAAAACCAGTTAAGGCTTCTTGATTTTACGAAACACGCGACGTTGATCAGTAAAGCCACACTCTGGAAATTACAACAAATATGTTGGTTTGTATCTGAAAAACAGGCTTAGCTAGATCTCTTATGTTACAATCAAGTCTCCCGACAACCTACCAAGCTACAATTTTTTTCCTAGACTTTCCTAAAACGGCTACAAAATAGTCGAAAAAAATAATTTTAGTTGCGCCTACAAAGTGAGCCTGAATTGTTGAACCAGATTCCACTAGTTTACCCCTGAAGTATATTGGGCCGCAACTGAGCAATGCTTCTGTGGTCTTGTTTACAAGGAACACAGCTCACATATGGGATCTTGTATGTACCTACGTCTGTGTTATCTTCACTTGTGTGCACTTGTTGTTGTTGAGGTCCAAGAATAGAACGTGGACTGCTGGCGCTTATCGTCAGAATGCAACACAATTTACTGAAGATTAGAAGCCCGTGGATTCATGTCAACAGCCGCAGAGAATGTACCACACTCTATACTTAAAACGTTCCTCTGAAGATTAGAAGCCCGTGGATTCATGTCAACAGCCGCAGAAAATGTAACACGCCACCCCACTTAAAACGTTCTACTGAAGATTAGAAGCCCGTGGATTCATGTCAGCAGCTACAGAGATTGGCATACTTTAGTTCGACCGCGTGTATTCGCTCCTCATCTGTAGAATGCTTGTACTACACGTGATCCAAATTGCCATTTCGCGTGTTCCACTGAAGATCTAGCCGACAGTACAAGTTATCACATGACAGTCTCGATCTGTGTGGTGCACTTTGCAGCCAGAAATACCGGTATAAATAAGCCACACAGCGCTATATACTAAATTCCCACATGGAAGTTTTATTCTAGCCCTGCGATTTGACCATTCGAATGGCCCAATGAATCGTGAGTAAGCCCTTACCTTAGTCTTGAACAAGCCGCAATATGCTCCTATATCAATAAGTCCCAAGAGCGTTTTACATCCATCACGTGACCAATACCAGGGTGGGTGTTGCTCGCGGGTAGCGAGCAGCGAGTTGTTCTCTGGGGCATGCACGATTATCTATCGTATTACCCGATTCGTACACAGTTCCGCGAAGAGACCTGTCTGACGGAAAACGAGTCCCAAAATCTTGTCCAGGTATGAACTATATATAAGCAATAGTTGCATCACGCTCGAAATTCAGCCAAAGAACTCGTACTCAAAATGCTTCGTGTTTCGAGATTACGCTCACCCAAATATTTCCAATCTAGATCAGTAGCTTCGGTTGCTGCCCAGTATTTTCCCAAGGAACCAAAGTCTCCACAGATCATTAGCGAAACTGTACCAGGCCCAAAATCAGTTGCTTATAATGAAGAGTTAGGTAAGGTTTTTGACAATCGTGCCACTTATTTCGCCAGTGATTACACCGAATCTCTTGGTAATTATATTAGTGATCTTGATGGCAACATGTTGTTGGATGTTTATGGGCAAATTTCGTCTATAGCTATTGGGTACAACAATCCCGAACTTCTCAAGGCTTCCAAATCGGACGAAATGGCCGTTGCCTTATCCAATAGACCGGCGTTGGCATGCTTTCCTGCTTCGAACTACAAAGATATCTTGGAGGAAGGTGTATTGGCAGCGGCACCTCCGTCGATGAACAAGGTGTGGACCGCATTAAGTGGATCTGATGCCAATGAAACTGCTTATAAGGCAGCATTCATGTATCAGCATAGTTTAAAAAGGGGCTCCTTGGACTTTTCACACGAAGAATTGGAATCGGTCATGGAAAACAAATTCCCAGGAAGCTCAGATATGGTTATCTTGTCTTTCGAAAAGGGCTTTCATGGAAGATTGTTTGGATCTTTGTCGACCACACGGTCCAAGGCAATCCATAAACTAGACATACCTGCTTTTCCATGGCCCAAAGCACCATTTCCACAATTGAAATATCCTCTTGACGAGTTCAAACAAGAAAACATCGCCGAGGAAACAAGGTGCCTTGAAGAGTTTGAAGATGTCATCAAATCGTACCCTCCACACAAAATAGCTGCAATTATTGTAGAGCCGGTGCAGGCAGAAGGTGGCGATAACCATGCTTCCCCCGAGTTTTTCCAAGGTTTGAGAGATATCACTTTGAAGCACCAGATTTTGATGATTGTAGATGAAGTTCAAACTGGTGTGGGAGCCAGCGGTAAGTTCTGGGCCCATGAACATTGGAACTTAACTACTCCTCCGGACATGGTTACTTTTTCCAAAAAGTTTCAGGCAGCCGGTTTCTATTTCAACAATAAGGACTTGCAGCCGAACCAGCCATACCGTCAATTCAATACCTGGTGTGGCGATGCATCCAAGGCCATTATTGCCAGAACCATATATCAGGAAATTGTCAAGCACGGTCTTGTAGAGAGAACGGCGGAAGTTGGCGATTATTTGTACCAAAACTTGGCCAGCTTGTTCGCTAAGCATGAGGACAAGGTGAAAAACCTCAGGGGAGAAAATTTCGGAACATTTATTGCGTGGGACTTTTTCGATGGTGCTACTAGAAACAGATTCTTACTGGCATGTCGCTCCAAAGGAGTCAATGTTGGTGGATGTGGTGATTTCGCCACAAGATTAAGACCCACTTTGGTCTTTGAATCCAGCCACGCTGATGTATTGCTTGGCGTAGTCGAGGATGTGTTGAAAGAGTTGTAACTGTTGCAGCCAAAGGGACTTTGCAACTGAGCCCCGTGCTAACGGTGCGCTGCCCTACACAAAGAAATTGATGATCAAGAATTCCGGCAATGAGCAGAGTAGAAGGGATGTAGGCGGACCATAAAAGGAGCCCGAACGGGCGGTTCATGTCTAAATTTACTGATATCAATAAACATTTTGTAGTTAAATACATTGTATTGCAAGCTGAGTGACCTCCGACGTTTTATCGAGGTGTAACGCAGATTAAACATTTAACAATACAACGTTCGCCTTACTAATTGGTCCGCGCTACTGGCGTGACACCGTCGCCACGTAGCGACGCCTCCAAGCCGCACCGCCCTAAAACGCTCTTTCTCGCCCTGTACATGCCGCACCACATTCCTTCTGATCACATGCTGCCACTGTCTGTAGTTGGCAAAATCGTTCGCTAGCGCCGCCAATCAATCTATACACACAACAACAGATAGTCCCAGAAGCACCAGATCGTGTTTATTCGAATCACAGGCTACCTTTACAACTTCCTTGCTGGCAGGACCATTTGAGTCTGAGCTTCTTTCCACAAAAACCTCCTGTTTAGGCTTCCTTATCGCTAGCATATAAGTCTATAAGTATACCTAATATCAGCATCTGCTGACCATATTTCATTAGATTTCATTCCTATTTGAGCATCGCTGAACCATTATATTACACTACTAATTGGTTCAATGGCTTCACATGTTAGGACGTCTCTTCAAACAAAATAACGGCCACCAGGCGTTTAATGGGCCCCAGTGCCCATCGGGTGGTACCAGTATTAATAGCAATCCGCCCATTTCGCCATCACTGGTCAATGTTTCCAACTTCAACTCTTATGAAGATTCATATACAAGAGAGATTTTGTACGGAACCCACAATTCTAACCAGCTCAAACCATTTCACTTCAACAACCAATTGTTTCGAATCGTAATTTCCCAAGATGGCGGCAACCTTCGTTCGAAACAAGTCCTCTACGATTCGGTCAACGATTCAGACACTCCAGCTTATGCAAAATCACCGTCGACCCCCAACAATTTCCACAAGTCTCCACCGACCAAACAGTCCTTCAAGAGAAATCTCATGAGCTCTAAAGTCCACCACCCCTCTTCAGAACTCAACGATTACATGTTCGGCTGTGGGTTGCCCACCACACAAACCCAGTCTTCGGTAAAAATACATGTGTTGCCGTCGATTAATAGCCTGGTATACGGCAGCTCGCAGTCGGTGCTTATTACAAGGCTTTTTTCCATCACCGACTTGGAAATCACCGAGCCTTCTTTGGACCTTTCTACTCTGACCTACACTCCAACCTGGAATCCTACTCCAACATTGTACATTAACGAGTCTTCGCTCCAGAACTATCCGTTCATGAAAAACTCCATACTATCTTGCCAAAGCTCTACGCTGACTTCGAATCCACCAGGCCTGTCGTCAAAATCCACAGCAAGCAGTATCAACAGTAGATTTGCAACAGGCATCATAATACCGTTGGAATCTTTGCATGACATTAATGACATAATATTCAACAACTGGGATGAAATCTCTCACTACCTCATTTTATTACAGAAGTTCACCATCAAAAAGTTAGTCCACGAGTTGAACCTCGGAATCGCCAACAATATCAACTCGCCAGACTTTCTGTCGGGATGTCCGTGTCCTTATATCATCAACAAACGTATCCAATTCCCTAGCTACTTGTTACAAAACGATCAAGATCTTCACAACCAGCTCCTAAAGTTGATCAAACTAGTGTACTATAACGCCAATACCCCCCGTTTAATTTGCTCCAACAGTTTGATCAAGCATTCTATTCTTAACCACAATCCCAACTACAATTGCATGCTCTTAAATTGGGTGTTGGAGGTATTAAATTGGTTGGAGTTCAAAGACGGGAAATCTGTCCAAAACAATACCAATTACTGCTCTATCCCCAATGCATATCATGGTGATTCTACTTCAACATCCTCCGTTTCTTCTTCAGCTCCAGGCAACACTTTCTTGGCCAGTCTTTTGGCTTTGATTATTTCTCTCAGACACCAGTTGAGTATCAAACCATTCTGTAACGCTACGGGCACCAAAAGTAGGGATATCACCCGAGTGGTGATTATGACTGGCAATCCGGTGGTAGCCAAAAAACTCATATTTATTATAAACGCCATGATTCCCAGTGACATGTTCACTATTGATGTGAAACTGGACTCTCACGATTTCAACGAATCCTCCAAGTATGATGACGACCACGAAGAGACTAACGGTTTTGATCATGAAGCCGCAAACGTTCCTACTCCCACCAGCAGATCCTTCTCGAATTCACCCAATACCGCAGCTGAGATCTCTTCTCGATCACCTCCCGTAAATACTAGCGGCACCAAACCCATTGCAATCCAATCAACCAAGTTTTCCTACCCCTCTAGTGGTACTAGTTCGGCTGATGATTCCGCGCGATCCTACTCTTCCGTGAAAGGTTGGGAGATCCCCAAAAAATCAGGGGCCAGTGTTCCGTCTCATACGCCAAGCGACTCTAGAGTAGAGTCCAATACTCAAGTCATTCCGATTTCGGTGACCGGCAACTCTTCTCGTGAAAGACCAAGGGAACAATCAGGATCATTATCCAAGTCCACGTCAATATCCCAATTGTCATCTTCACTAAATTCCTCTTTATCGCTTTCATCAAATTATTCCCTCTCGAAATTCGGGGTGAGTTTCATGGAAAAGTGGAAAAATTCTTTCGGAAGCTACAACAGTAATAATTCTACTACTTCCAATACATTTACCAGCCCGAGCCAAAACTTTGGCTCCTCCTACACATATAGCTCGCTTGACGATTACGTACAGCCTCCACTCTTTGGAGGAGCATGTGGTGGACCGGGCAGTTTGACTAAGCGAAATTCTATTCAGTCGCTTAGGACACCTTCTCCGGCGATTGAGCACGACGACTTTACATGGCAGACCAACAATATGCATTCAAATGGCTATTCAAATGGCCATTCAGGAAGCATAAATATCAGTAATAACGGTTTTGGAAACGGTCATCATTCATATGCCGGAAATATTCTGATGACCCCCACCAAATTGTCTCGGACTCAATCGATGTTTGATCTTTATAACATGAACAATAGTCAAAACTCAGTAAGTGAAGAAACTGGCGGTGATCCGCGGATTATTGACAAGATAAGAAAATCGATGGAAATCAAAAGAACGAAAACGAGTACCTATATTCCAATCATAAAAGACAACATGGTAAAAAATATTTCAGAACATAACAGGGAAGTGATTAGAAGGAAATGTGCCAATATAATGAAGACAGAGGTTTCTTTAATTACAGATCCTGACTCCAACATACTAGAAGTCACTCCGTTAAACTTAGAGGATCAGGACCAATTAGATGACGGATCTTTCGAGAAAGAAACGCGAGATGTGGATGGTTTCGAAGATATGGAAGAAGTTGATAGTTTCTTGACAGATCAGTGCACAATCACATCCAATCATCCGAAAAAGTATAATTCGTGGTTGGAATCTGAAGAAAAGGAAAATAGGGTCAGTTTCAGGCAAGGCTCAATCTTAAAGTCTAAACCTCTATTACCAAGAATCGCAATCAGTGACGAATTTAGACCAGAATTTAATGTTCAATCGTGTCCAATCAACCCCAAATTAGAAAGTCAAGTAACAGCGACAATGAAGAATGATTTACTATTTTATCAGGGAAATAGCAATTATGACCAGATCACCTCAACAACTATTTTCATCAGTCTTCGAGCTAGAGAGATCAAGTTGATCGAAATGAGCCTCAACGAGCATATGCAGGAGAAACCCTGTGCTTCGAATTCTGCACAGAATCTACCAATTTCACCTCCAGCGGATTGCGCTCGGAACAGAAATGAATTGCCGAACAGCCATACATCTGGCAAAAATACGTATAAAACCAAGATCAAAAAAGTTTATACCCCGGCTAAAAATTCAGGCAATCCGGACAATATCAATAAAGTTGAGAATGTTTTGGAAGAAATGAACAAACTCTTTCTCGAACAACAAGCCAACTACAATACAATCGACAGAAATGGCCACAAAACGCACGAATTGAAAAAAAAGGAACCAGGGAATTTTGCTCCTGATGAGATACAACGGTTAGCAGGACTTGAATCGTTTACTAACAAACTATCGAGTTTGGTTTTGGACTTGGTGGACAGAAATTTTTTAGAATGATGTGTTCCATAACAGGAGCACTGCCTCCGTATAGAAAGGTCAACACATTTTCTGGGCCAAATGTGGGGTGCAAAGTAGTTTTAACCGAGTCTTAATTGAGTCGCTCGCATCCTAGCTTCCAGTGTAAAAAGCGACATGAAATACTTACCCAATATATATCGAGCATGAAATTCCTCTGTAATTCGAAAGCACTATTTTACCAAGAGGTTCGATATTATTGCACAACCCATAAAGGATACGACTCTACATAATCATTTACTCTTCAGATCGAAATTCTCGATATGCATATATGGTAATATCTGAAGTTGAAAGGTACCAGAGGTACTGGGAATGCTGTAAACTCTATTCTGCCAAAGTCTCGCAATAACTCGACTTTTCATAATCGATGAAACTTACTACAATCAAAAAGGCTCTTTGCAACCGCAAAAATTATTACAATAAGTAAGGCTTATTGAAACATATGGATCCAATTGGAAGGTGCAAATGATTCTACTTATCGGTGTAATTCACTTCATCTATACAACCGATAAGAACACAATGTGAAATTTTCAACTCTTGTCACCCGTAGTCGGTTCCAAAGCGAATATAAATAGTGCTTCAATTCTGTTCTATCTAGAAATTCGTTAAGTGGCTTAGCTTTACTAAAATCTACATTAAAGAGTATAAAATCTAACAGAAGTCCAAATAATAGCAATCTACGGTTAGCGGGAGTTGAACCTACACGGTCTCAGCCCGGACACTTCAAGTCCCTATGTCTACCATTTCATCATAATTGCTTACCTCTATTTATTTTAATACCTTATCATACATGATAACCCCACCCCTCTTTGATTAATTTCATATTTTTGTCAATTTTAGCACTACCTTTTACAATAGGATTAATCTGATGACCATGCCCAGTTTATACACCCTTAAGTTTAACGTACTCAGCTTTAAGTTTAGGTTTAACTTCACATGGTTATAGAGGTAATAATTATATAATATTTTCGAGTAAATTTACTGTTTCATATAGTATGAAGATTTAAAGATATAATCGCTGATAGTACATATTTAGGAGATCATCATTTTTGCCATTTCACACAATCTTCAGAGACTACCTAGTTGGTCAATCCCTCTGTGTTTGGATTTTGCAATCAGCCGTTTAAGTGATGTGTGTATACAGATTGATGTTGAGTTTAGTGGTGACTACATCTGAGTCGATCTCAGTGTATATTCTTGTAAGATAGAAGGTTTAGCATCTGGATTGTAAGTTCATGCAGAACAAAAAATATATTTTTATTTTTAACCCGCTATAATTTCAAGTAGTCTCCTTTTACACTAGAATAATTTGTAGGGCTACTCTAATAATCAATCCGCGGGACAATACCATGAAGAGCGATGAAAATTGAAAAGTATAGAATTACCGAAAAAGGACTTCCGCGACTGCATTTGTACTGGAAAAAAAAAATGAGACGGCGGGGTTATTACGAAAGATAAGGATATGTGGTGCGAATAGTGGGGGCGGACATTGTCAAGGTCACAGATAAAATGACACTTGATTAAGGCCAAGTTTAGTCCCCGGCTAAGAAGTCTACAGGTTTCCACAAAATAAAACCATTGTATCGATACAGATTTCAAAATGCAAAGTGTGTTCGATTTCAGAATCCGCATCTGCGCTCCACGGATTTTCGCTGCGCCACTCCACGCATTACTTATATGCGGATGTTTCTCCTCACCTTCACATTCAGTCCCTGGCTTTCGTGGTAATAGGTATAAAAATATCTATTGTGTAGTAATATCATGCATCATTTCATGTTACATGTCATGTATCTCTTCAAACAGAATGATTGTAGATTTCAAAGTCCGATGCTCTGTTATAAACAATCTGAAGTGTCAGTTCGCACAGAATAGGGCCAAAGTTTCGCCATCTCTTTTCGGAACAACCCTCCACGCAAATTCATCCAAAAACAGAACACAAAGCTATTTGATTAGTAACCTTTTAGTAACCCTCAACAATTAAAAAGGGCTAGATTGATGAAATTACCAAACCGAGTCTGCTGACAATTAATAGCACGCAACACAAAGCCGCAAGGACAGTTCGTTGTATTGTGTGGGACTAACACCTTGATTCTATTATATCAGGACAATTGGGCTTTTCTTCCCCTTTCACTATATCTCTTGGTCAATTTAGGATTTGTTTCTGCTTGCGTACTACTTCTATGGTACTAACTAGTCTAGACAATTGAATTGGCAATTTCGGCCTTGCTGAATCAATAATTGTGTGGGTACCTCATATTGGTAGTGATTATAATTCGCCCTCGGAAGGCTGATTGCAATGATGCAATTATACCCGACATTTTTTATGCGCACGCTGCAGTGAAAAGTTTCACCAGCCGCAAATGCACACGTTACATGGAATAATTAATTTTTGAAGTCTGTATTGAATAAAACTATCACTAGAAATAAAAATCATAGAAAACCGGAAACTCCGTTCGTACAAGTCGTAACCCATTAAAATGACCAGATAGTATTTGACCAGCTGGAATGATTGTTGTCGTCGATTTACAAATCATTGACAGTCAACAAAATGTCGTTCAACCCAGTGTCAGTGTTGAAGTTGTCCAACAACTTTGTAGAGTAGCCATTGTGGTTGCTGGAGTAGTTCATATCAAGCTTGTTGTAAGGGTTGATTGATAAGTAATCTTCCTCAACAACAGGCATATTGATATTAGCAGGGTCAGAAGCAGCATTGTCAAGATCGACCATCAAGTTGGAGAAGTCGTCCACGCCATTGGTGCTCAAGTCTTGGAACAAATTACCTTCATTAAGGTTGATACTATTGATGTTGAAGTTATCGTCTTTAGTAGTAGGAGAGAAGTTGCTTAATGTAGGCGAGTTATCTTGTTCTTGTTTAATTTCGAAATGAGTCTTTGCTTGAGGCTGTTCTTCGATTCTTGGGGTATGATTGAACAATGAAGCCGAAGATTCTCTGTCGTACTTGGTCAAGTCTGGAACAGAAAACGCACGGTTGACATTCGAAGCAGTTGAACTCAATTGGTTTTCAAACATGTTGAAGTTATTGTTGAATAAAGACTGGTTAAATTCGAATGTCGAGGCTTGTGGTATAGCAAATTTTTGATTCTGGTTTTGGATTTGGTTTTGGCCGACTTGCTCATACACTGGGTTCTCCATTTGAAACAATGGCTGTTGGATGAATGCATTGGTATTCATGTTGAAACTGACCTTCGAAGATGGAGATATCACATCAGGAGTTTCGATCTTGACTCTCTTAGCAGCGGGTTGACAATCAAGTTCTGGGGTAGTAGGAACTGATGGTTCACTGTTAGAGTAGTTAGATTGGTATGTCATGGAAGAAGTCTTACTTGCAGGTAAAGATTCAGGGCTGGAACCAAAGGTCGTGTGGTTGCCGGAATCTTTGAACTTCTTTATGAATTCCCAACACTTATCACCGTAAGCCTTAGGGGTCAAACCAGTAACCGACTTGAACACTCTGTGAAAGTGCCATGCAGACAATTTGGATTTGGCAGCCAATTCCTTGAATCCCAAAACACCGCCTCTTCTTCTTCTTCTTTTGGAAACACTGTTTGGCGATTCTGGGCTGTTGCCTTCTTCAGGAGTAGAGCTCTTGGTGGAAGGGGTTTGGAAAATGCTCATAGCGGCTGCCAATGCCAAATGACGACAAGCAAGATCGACCAACCTGTAGTGATCAGAGTCGTTTTTGGACAAAGGAGTGGTTTCCTTTGCAAACTTAGAGTCCACATGAATGTTTGGTAACGAGCGTCTATTATTTGGTGTGCCGCCAACATTGTTGAGGGTTTTGAGGATTTGCTCTTCATTTACTCTTTTGGATTCAATGATGTTTGCTTTTATGATTTGGTTGTTTCTTTCTTCGTTAACGTCCATGAGGGGCGGCAAAAATCCAATCTGGTGATTGATTTCCGCCACACTATTGATCAATAAGTTAACATCAATACTAGGAGCACTCATAGCATCACAAGACTCGCAAGGTATGTAGCCCAAGCTCAAAGCATCAGCTGGGGTGTCTACAAACTTGATTTCGGACTTGAGGTTGGTAATGGGACGAGCGTCACAGTCTGGGCGGCAAAAGTGCTTGTTCACTTTGTTGCAAACATAGAACGAACCAGCGGCAAAAGGATCGCTAAATTCGTAAGCTTTCCATTTAGCGGCTTCTGTAGAATATACCATTGTGTTGTGGGGTATGTGTGTGTATGAAATTATGGTATGTGTTTAATAGTCGCCAACGGTATGATGAAGGCTGAACTATGGATTGGTCAATTGATAATTTAAATCAAAGTTATTTAGTATACCTTATATGTGATACAGATTATAAAATACTATAATCAACTATCGAATGTTATATTGGTTTAGATAGAATAATGTTTGAGAAGGGGGATATAGAATTACCTTTATACGATTTTTTCTAGACAATTTCCTACTCCGGTTTTTGTAAGGAAGACATACATCATACCTTCCAATTACGTGTAGAAGGAGGTGAGAAAATCAATTTTACATTAAAATATCGGCAAGAACAATAGTAGTCCTGGTAAAAAATAAAAAAGCAAGACAATAATAAGACACCCACAGCCCTGCGCTTAAAAAATAAGGTAAGGTTTTATGCGCACCCCCAGTTAAATTTCAATTTTGGGCTTAAACGTGAGAGAATATGCATGTGGGGTGGTCAGTCAAATTCCAATTATGTATGCGCCCTCGCACACATCATCCGGAGTTCCGCAGCTGGTAACTTGTGGATAATGCGAAAAAATATTTGAGTCTAGAAACTTACAGACACCCGATTCTATGTCTACGAAAGTGGCACACACCAACGTTCGGTTCGCCACGTACTACTATTGACGTAACCTACACTAAGTATCCCAACTATCTATTGTGTAAAAGTTGAAAAAGTTTTGATTGTCTTAGACTTACATTCAACGGAGCTCCATCTTATGTCCCAGACATCCACACATCGAGCCCAGTGTATATCGAACTAGTAGATCCACCATTTGGTCTCCTTCGTTCCAATTGTTCGAGAACCTAGATGCAGTGTCTTTTCGCTAATATGGTCCTTCCGGACCCCACCGCAATAGGGGTTAGAGTCTGTAAGTTTCGTATGTTAGACAGTCTCCTTTCCTATCTATTTCAATTGTTTTTTGATAATACGTACAATTTACTATCCACATTTGTATTATTTACTTTTTATTTTTTAATATTTATTTTTTATGTTGAATGGCTGAGGTCGTACCCTTGAATCTCGCCGCGAATTCTAATTTACTTTACTAGCCACTATTCGGAGCCCTTGTGTGAATTAGTAAAGTTCAACAATGAATCTGCAATTCCAAGCTAATCCTGTATTGATGTCTGGAACTGTGATGCGGCAAGTGGGAGCATTCAAGACTAATTATTTTTCCATAGAGATAACCAAGTATTATTAATTTGATTTAATCACATTTTTCCAATCTCAAGACAGTGAGACGGAAGCATTACTGTCGTTGGGAAATTTTGTCTCCGACCATTGGCCTCTACAAATCTTATTTTCTTATTTTTTTTTCGGGTTCCATGATTAGATACTCTTGAGATAATATTATTCCACTAAGCACTTAATTCGCCATACATGCCCGTTTCCGCAAACAAGCCTCCTCGGAACTTTAATTGAAATTCCATAATTGTCGCCTTGAGGCTGAGAGAGGCAACAATTATCCTAAATTGATTCTATTTCAATTCATTGAGACGGTGGTGGGTCCTTCAGCATCCGCTTCATCTATTCTAGAAATAGTATATCTCACCAGCATGCTGAAAACCTGGCACCCTTATGGGTTTAGATGCGATGGTGTCAACATGAGTTAGTGAGGTCAATTATATTGTAATTATTCGTATAAATCATACTTAAAATTTTTTAACCGAACGCCCAATAATCCTAAAATGTCTTGTAAATGATGACAGCCATTCTATTTTAAATTTTCTCATGGTGAAAAAGAAAGGCTGGAGCCGTGGCGAGTAATATGAACAATTCATATTGAGTTTTCATCACATGAAAAGGACGATATCAAACTAGCCCAAAATTTCTTTTTTTTTTGTTGGAGCTATATCGGAGCTTCGCGCTTATAACGCCAGATGTTTTAAACATTGAAAGTGCAAAAGAATCGATAATATAGACAAAAATTAGCTCCGCAAGTCCAGTTTCGATACCGTCTTGGTACCACCATGTAGATCAAAGCGCTGCACTCCTGCTGTTACGGATAATTACGTGCCAGTAATCCTCTTTAGCGAGTAGTAGAATCGATCAAAATTCGCTGCTAAAAGCGATGAATTTCTTTATACGCGCCACTCTCCAAACAAGTTTGTACAATTTCTTGGGTGAGCGGGATTCCGAAAGCTGATACCTCGCCTACTAAAACGTACCCCTCTTTCGCACAAAAATATTACTTACTTGATTATAATCAGAGAATGTTGTGTTGTACAGTTTGTGTTGAAAATAATTTCGAGTTTTCTCTGGTCGTATTGACCAGATCTACTCCTAATAATAGAAGGGGGTGTAAGATTAGCCTATAGTCGTCACAAAATTGTAAAGGATGTACGACAGACGAATATTGACAAACTAAAGAAGACTACTAAATTTTGATGCTAGTTTGAAACGACACCTTGGGACCTGCTCCCGCGCAACAAGTGTTACAGAATTCGCTATTAGCCTCATGTTTTGTTACATCACATGTTTCAGTCTGAGACACGATAATTGAGCACTTGGGTGATAAAATTTTTTTCCGTAGATCAAAACTAAACTAAGCCGAAAGCCGTAGCGATTTGCGCGAGGTGATGTAACTTTTTTTTTTTTCGAAGCCAATTCTAAGGCCTTCTTCGACAAGTTTTTGAACAATTTTTGAAAGTATTAGTAAGTATTAGTAAAGAGGTCTGATTTCCGAACAGTTTTGTCTCGGAATTGAACAAAAAATATGCGTCGCTTTGTTGACATAAATAAGGCGAGTGACATACAGCTGAGCGCCAATTAACGGCTGTACATATCTGCATGGGTGATGTACATCCCTTGAAGTGAGAGTTATAATCTGCACTCCCAGCTAGTCATAATGTAACATCCGATTTGGATTGATGAGAGACTTAAGAAATGAGACCTATATGCGCTAGGTCCTTATGCTAGGTACTTGTGCTTGGCTCATAATACCTACAAATAATAGTAGAAATTTGCACCGTTGTGGGTATCGATTCATACAAAAAGAAAAGCTGTGCGAAAGCCTGAACTATTTTTTTTTCCTTGCACGGATTTCAGATGTTTGCCAGTATATTTGGCAGGAATAGACTGTCCACGCACTTTCGTTTTGTTACGGATCTATTGTTCTGAAAAAAAGGTGAGGAGACAGATGGAATCTGGCTCTTCATCGACTTTCCTGATAAGGAACTATTGAACTCATCTTCGACCCCTAAAATTATTTTTACAGATTTGAATTTTTCACTTAAATAAGAGATGATGGTCTTTTCACACGCCAAATGTATTCGAAACGTTTACGGTGGCACGACTGTGACCCGTTTTTCAGCCAGCGAACCTATATTATAATCAGCGTAGTCCCTAGTAGAAGACAATTGCAACGGTTCAAAGATACTTACAGAACCAATCTAATCAAGTCTAGCTATGGGGTCTCACCCGAGTTGGGAGCGAAGTCTCGGAGATTATTCAAGATTTCCATGCGTGCTCGCCTAACACGTCTTTTCGCGCCTTACACAACACATTCTGAGACATCTCCTAAAATGCAATGCACCGCACGGGTAGGAACCTGCAAAATAAAAAAACGCTTCACGAAAATAATTAGCTGGTAGATCACTGGAAGGAGCCAAAACTTATCTTTTACTCGTTTAAAAAGTCCTTTAGGTTAATCGATTCGCTTGTAGCTTAAAGCCGTCAACACAAAGCATACGTCAAAAAGTAACAACCGGAAATAAAGGCTAATTGCTGTGCTTGTAAACAAATGGAATACACGGCGGAGTTTACAAACGTGTCAACCAGACATGGAGGACATCATCATACTGTGAATATCAAATACGGCTACGTAATTCTTGTTTGTTCATTGGTGCATATATTGGCAAGAACCGCTATTCATTTTTTCTATACGAGAAAGTGGAGTCGGCTAGGAACGCCGTCCAACAATTTGAAACCTCTTGCAAACTTTCCACTATGGCTCACTATATTATTTTGGACCGTAACCATTTCATTTGTTAGTATTCACCATGTCGAAGAGTTGTCTGAAAATTATGTAGTTGTGGTGAAACGATTTGGGAGAATCTCCTATGCGTTGATCCCTTTCAACATCTACTTGGCTTTTCGCCCCTCGAATTTGTTCAACTCATCTTGGGGTTATTACTTGGATTCAATCGCCCTACACAAATGGATCTCGCGGGCTATCTTTGCGTGTGCTGCAATCCACGCATTTGGCTTCACATACAAGTGGATCACAGAGGGTGTTTTAGTAGCGAAATTGTTTAAACTTGACAATTTTTTGGGTGTAATTGTATTTCTTTTGGCTCTCGCGTTGCTGGTATGGTCTATTCGGTACGTCAGAAGAAAATTCTATCGCAGTTTTTACATTCTTCACCAAGTATTGGTCTGGTCATTTGTGATCATCATCACGTTCCACGCACGTCCCGGAGTATTCTACATTGCAATCTTGTCTGGCTTATTCTTGGTGGTGCAAGCGGTTCAGAGATTTAACAGCTACCACGTCAGTGAACCAGATATCGAAGTGTTTCAAAACACAGCCATATCGTCGCTTCAATTGATAAGCATCACTAAGCCTCAAAAATTTCCTACATCCTACCTTGCCGCATCCCACGTTAGACTATCTTACTCAAGTGCAGGCTACTATTCTTGGTTACTTCCTACACACCCCTTTACCTTATTATCGGTTGCTGACGACGATTCGCCGACCCTTGACTTGATCGTAAGACGTGGCCAAAACTTCGCGTTCAACCCCACCTACTCAACATATACCATCACTGGACCGTACCCATCTCTACCTGTGGCTTTTTTCAACACGGTACGGTCGTTGGATGTAATCTGCGGAGGTTCAGGAATCTCGTTTGGTGTGCCCTTGTTGAAATATGCAGTATCCAAGTCTTTACCTATTACGGTCATATGGTGTGTTCGCAACAAAAACGATGTGCATGTCTTGAAACACCTCAGCCCGGTGATTCAGGACAAATTAGAAATATATGTGACGGGAGCTGATACTTCTTTGACGTTAGGCGACGAAGCAAACGAGGTGCTATTGAATGAGCAGCAGAGTGACATTGAAATGTCGAATATAAAATCTTCACAGAAGCCTTTCAACCAGGGGAGACCCAAGTTAGACAGTGTATTCTCGGCAGACCCATCAGCTAATCATTGGACAATTGCATGTGGGCCCGAAACGCTTATTGCAGAAGCCAAAAAGTGGAGTTCCGACCACCAATCATATTTCTTCTCTGAGCACTACGAAATGTAAGTACATACCATACTTATTGAATAACACACCAGCCCCCCACCTGCTCTTAACCTTTTCACAGAAGTCTGTCACGATCGCGCCTTGAACGTTTATTCGCCACATGTAAAAAAAAAAGTGTTCAGGGGTAAGTTACTTCATGCGGGTAGGGTGAGTAATGTACACAAACCGAGCGAAAAAATAATATCTTGACAAAATACAGATGGCTAAAATATACACAGGTAAAAAACACTATTGTGGTGGCGCACCCCCCATCTTAACCATCATACCTATGATGTCATTTTGCTGCAACCGAAGAATCCGCTAGATGATTAATCTTGCATGGCTTAAAAGGTCAGAATTTTCAAATCGATCTCATCTCAGCCTCTATACTTTATCAACTGAAATTTTCAGCAGGCAGTTTACACAGGAACTGAACCACCAATGTACACTGGCTCCAAATTCATATACTCAAATAGCCAGTGATTTTTACAAATTCAAAGTAATTTTAAATCCTCGGTTAGCGCATATAGTTAACTTTAATGCGTTGACTTTTCTAGACTTTTCCAGCGCAGGGGATGCAGCATTTTAGTGCAGACAACAAACCAATGCGTCCCAAAAAAAGAGAGCTCGCACTCAGGTTCGAACTAAGGACCAACAGATTTGCAATCTGCTGCGCTACCACTGCGCCATACGAGCTCTTTCTGAACACCAACGCTTTGGTTCACGAATATATTTTTCTGTTTATAAATATGCCTTAGCCTTTGCACAGAAGTTTACATTTCCCGAGTTAATTTCCCAGAACGTATAGATGAGCCACGTTTATTTTATGTGTAATAGTTGTAATAGTTCTTGCATGATCCAATTTCAGGTTTGGCTAAAGCGGTATAGTGGCTACATTAAGTGGGCGTTGCAGCGCTTTGAAGGCACAGAACGATTTTCAGTGACTATGACGTGTTTGAGACACAAGTGGGTTTCCGATTTCCAGCTACGCAATTCCGAAAGGCTGGAACAATTGGCCGTTTGACCACAGGAAGTCACAGAGCTTCCAACATGACTGAACTAATAATACTGCGCAATTACGTTAGCCCAGCTTTCAGCATCGGTAAGGGTCTACTCTCCCCGGGTTTGAGCACTGATCTATAACGATTTACAGTATTTCGTAAGTGCCCGTTTTCATGCATTGGTCTTGGTATTTCTTGTGGGTCACGATATTTTTTGCGGACACACCCCATACACATTGTGCGAAAAGATCAGATGAGAATAAACTCGAGATTTGCGCACTTTGGTGTTGGATCATAACGATCAAATTCTCTTGTCATACTGCTAATCACAAACCCTGGTTACAATTCTAGGCTTGCCTGGCCAATTACGTCACTACTATAATGACCATATTCTTCTACGTAGCTATGCCGTATCTTTCGTGCTGCAAAGGTTCACCGTCAACGGCGACGACAGGGTCCAGTCACGTTTGCATGCATCTGCTTAAGGGTCACGTGCCCTGCATCTTTTAGATTTACATTTGGCATCACGATCCGCTTCCCAGCATCAATGGCGCCACATGTCGGTGAAACAAGATTCGTTTGGTAAAGAGCCTTTGGGAACAAACCACGGGGGCCAGTCGCAATTCTCTGCCCGAAATTTGCTAGATTTAAACGATCCAGCGCGCGCCTATGCGCTGCCTCTAGCGGTAATTGCTCTAGTGGATCTAAACGCGTTCTTCGCTCAGGTAGAGCAAATACGATTGAACCAGCCAGATGATGCGCCAGTCGTGTGTGCACAATGGCAGTCGCTTATTGCAGTGTCGTATGCAGCCCGCAAGTTTGGCATCAACAGAATGGATACTATGCAGTCGGCCAAAGCCAAGTGCCCCAATTTAGTGGTGGGCCATGCGGCGGTATTCAAGAAAGGAGAGGCCCATTGGTCGTATATTCCTGGATTGCCCAATCAGGCGTACCACAAGGTGTCATTGGATCCGTATCGAAGAGAAAGTCGTAAAATTCTACGCGTGTTGCAGCAGCACTGTGATTTGGTAGAGAAGGCCAGTGTAGACGAATCGTACTTGGATCTAGGAAGATTGGTGTATGAAAAACTTGTAGAGACACTTCCTAGTCACATAGCGGCCATCGAAAATGGATCTCCTCTGGATCTACTACCTCCAATACCATCTACATTGCCAACTTCTCTTCAGTGGGTAGGCAGGGTGTACGAATCGGAGCGAGAGGCGGCGGGCTTTACGGAGCAAATGATGAAAGGAGGTGAAGAAATTGAAAGGATTCCGACGTCTATTGAGGATTGGGACGATATTGTGATGTTGGTAGGCTCACAAATATTGCACAAGCTACGGCAAACTATATACAGTGAGTTGGGATACTATACGTCTGCGGGACTAGCCAGAAACAAGTTGATAGCAAAAATAGCAGGTGGGTTCATCAAGCCAGATAACCAGACAATTATACGTAACAAGCTGGTGTATAAGTTCATGAACAACTTCGAGTTGAACGATATCACGGGTTTGGGAGGCAAACTAGGCGATGTGGTGCTTCAAAAGTTCGAGGTTCCGCCCGACTCCAACTCCATCAGCTTTATTCGGGAAAATATAAGTCTCGAGACGTTACAAGAAGAATTCCGTAACGACCCCAATCTCGCAAACAAAATTCATCAAATAGTACGAGGAAATTTCCAGCTGGCATTAACCCATAAGGTTGATGTCAAATCAATGATGTCACGCAAGAACTTTATGACTGGACGGCACGTAGACACGCTCCAAGACGTGCTTGACTGGATCAAGGTATTTTCTGGAGATTTATACAACCGTATGATCGAGTTGGACGACGAAAGTCTCAATCTCCTGATGCTGCAGCTTGATTCCAAAGACAAGGGAGCTATCAAACGACCCAAGACCGTCAGCATCCATTTCACCACGTCAAGTTGGAACCGACACTCCAAACAAACGCCAATTCCGCTCACCAGATCGCTTCCAAAGCTCAGAGATATGGTGGAGCGTCTTGGGTTCCAGCTTGTTCAAGACTTGTTGGATAGTTCGACGGGTTCCAACATGCTCAACAAAGGCAAGAACATGGCCGAGTTGCGCAAGCAAGAAGTTCCGCTCAGATCCATGAAAATCACCCCGCTAGCCAATCTTTCACTCAACCTCTCCAACTTTGTCAAGACCAACGACTCGAGCCTTATAGATTCGTATGCCGGAACCAAACCCGGCGACAAAGACAATATCAAGAAGATGTTTGACGAAGTCAACAACGAGCAGCGCCAAATAAAGCAAAGCAAGCCCGAGCCCGTAAAGAAAGACATGACCAACAAGGACAAAGAATATATAGCCAAGCTCTTCAGCGACTTTGAAGCTTCGCCAAACCTGATAATCAACAGTGAGAGCAAAGAGATTAGAAGCAATGTCAAAAAAGAGACTACTGGCAATGCTAAAAAAGACTCTAAACCAAAAGGGCCTTCTAAAGACGATATCAAAAAGATGTTTGATGACTACTCGAGAGAAGCTTCCGCTTCTGCTCCAACTTCTGCTTCAACCACCGCTTTCAAACGCAAGCATTCGCCAACTCCTGCTCCGAAACGTAAGCACTCGCCAGATATCTTACAGTCGCTCAAGGTGCAAAAGCCCGATTCGTTCTTTCAAACCCTTCAGAAAGGCCACTGTCCAAGGTGCAACTCGCCTGTTGAAGACGCAAACGAGCACAACGACTATCATATAGCACTAGAACTTTCGGAACGAATCAATAAAGAATAGCTGGACAATTACAGAGAACTAATTAAATAATAAAAAGTAAGCTAGTTTTGTAAGACTTTAAATCATTAAGTAGCTAATCGTTCATAGAAAGCACCAAGTTCATAATCTTCTGTTTGTGCTGCTTCTGGTCCTCTCGTTCCTTCAAAATGGTCTCGGCAAACTTGTTGTCGGTGGGAATACTGACTTGCTTGACTCCTGTTTTCTTGCCGCTCTTGGTTAACAAACTGAACGACATGTTGGCTCGTCCTGTAGGCGCGGATTCAGCGACGTCGTTCTTGAAATTGGCCACGTTGGGCACGTTTAAGCGACGACCAACGGTACTATTACTTTTGCTCAATTTGTACGAATCGGATACCATACGCTGGTACTCTCTTTCCATTTCCTCTTCGAACTTTGTTGTTTCGTCTTCTACGGTGATCTCATACTCGTTTTGGTAATCTTCTTCGTCATCCGATGATTCAGAGTCGGAGGACTCGGACTCAGCACTGTCCGAAGCATATATCTCGTCCTCATTGAAATCTTCATCATTAATATCTTCGTCTTCGTTATCCTCGTCTTCGATGACATCTTCGTCGTCTTCATTATCTTCCTCATTATCTTCATTCAAGCCTTTCTTGACAATCACCGCCTGCAACTCAGCAATGGTTTCTCGCAAGTTATCAAATCGACGCACCTCACTTACACTTTCATACTTGGCGTAAACGTCGCTCAACTGGAATTCCACTTCTACTGGAAGAGGTAACGCTTTGCAGAATACATAGTATTGGAAAAACACCAAAAACACATCAAGGGCCTCGATGTTTTTGGAGTTCTTGCGCTCCACAGTCTTAGCCATACGAGGCGTCATGTTCTTGACCAATTCAGGCGTTTTCTTCTTCTTCTTTGTCTTCTTTGGCACGTTTTCGAGTGGCTGCCCAAAGCCCTCAAAAACCCCGTTTATGCTCTTTAATATACAGCAGCACATCTGGATTCTGAAATAGTTGTTGGGAAGATCGGTTTCAATGCCATTACCTGGTAATGGCTGGTTGTTTGGATGGCCATAGCACAACACCTTGTATAAAATATCGACCAAGAGCTTGTAACTGACGATTCCAAAATTGTACAACTCGGCAAGATACTTGACTTGCGACATACGAATTCGGTTGCTCCTGTAGTCGTTCAAGTCCAAGCCTCGCTTGATACTTTCGATCACATTGTCGACAACATGCACCTTGAGCCACCTATGATACTTGTACTTCTTTGTGGTGCTCAACAAGTTGGCTAGCAGGGGAATATTGTCGTAGCTAAGCAGTTCGGGCGTGGAGAAACTGGCTAGCATAACGCTACGAAGTTCTTCTGAGGGCACTCCCAAGTCCTTGAACACCCCTTTCACGGCCGTGAGTGTGCCAGGACTGAGCTGCAATACGAGCTGGTGCAAGAACTGTTGATGTGGTGTCATTATCTTCTCATCGTTCTGCGCCTTTAGAACGGATCTAATCACTGGTGGATCTATGGTGATAAGCATGTTGCTGATCGTCATTTTGTCGTTGATGGAGCTAATTTCCTTCCGCTTGGAGCGAAGCAACTCGACCATTTCGCGCATCAACACGGTATAGTCGGGATCCCGCAAGAGAAATCGGCCAATATTATCATACACAAGCGTCAAAATATCCAACGAGGTGTTGTCGCCTATTTTGAGGGTCAAGCTGCGGATCTTGTGGAATATCAGATGCTGCGGCAAGAGCTTGAACTTGACCAACTCTACAAAGATGTAAATGTTCTTGAAGCTGATACTGTTGTGGTAGATCTGTGAGCTGAACCCGCGGTCTACCGACTCCACCACCTCGTTAAGCGTGTCCTGAAGTGGCTCCTGGTTGATTCGTAGGAACTTACAGTAGTACTTGAGGTTAGACACAGATGCTTCCTGGATAGACTTAAAGAGCTTGTTCCTGGTGGCCTTGTTGTTAATGTTGAGTTCATGGAACTCGACGGTGAGCTGGTCGATATCGTCGTACGAAGCCTTCAGGAGTTTTTCCAAAAAAGCCGTCAGCTTCTCTCCATCGCTCCTGGTATCTTCTGCAAAGGTGACTTGGTTTTCGGCCGCCAAAAGATCCTCGAGAGTAGAGATCTTGGTGTAGAAATTCTTTTCTTTGACTTCGCTCCAAATCCCATCAAGATCGTCTTCGTTCAACGACTTGCTCTTGACCAACTCCACCGTGGTCTCGGTTCCGTCGTTTTCGTCCTGCTTTTCTTCTAGCGACGGCAATTCCATGCCCATTGCATCGGCAAGCTGATCACCAGCCGCCTTGAACTTCTCAAACAATCCGTTTAACTCGTCAAGCTCGCTCAGGATTTGTTCGCTGATCTTCCCTGTTCGAATCGATGCCTTCTGCTTGTACCGCTCTAGCTTCTTTGTCTTCTTATATAGCTCCACTGTAGTTCTAAGCACCACCTCGGTATATTTCTTCAATGTAGCCACAAGCTCCTGGCGATGCTCAGGCTTGAGGAGCTCCGATTCCGCAAAAAGCAAGTGCTTGAAGCGTTTCACAAACGATACCGCTAGTGCCAACGAATTACCCCGCTTGAACTCATACTCCAAGTTCTCGCGCAAAATATCAGCAACAAAAAATGTGCTCTTGAAGAGCTTGGCCACAATCGAATCGGGCACGCTTTCTTGATTGCAATTGTGTATATCTTTGAATAAATCCACGAGATAAAAATCAAATAACAACCGCATCAGGTTCTTCTGCTTCGTCTTGGCCTCATCTGACGCCTCTGCTGTTGCCATCTGACGGGGTGACAATGCCACAATAAGATTGGCAAAGAGATCCAGCGTGAACTGGCGTGAAAACCGCTGGTGCAACGCCGACACAATTTCCAAGGCAGCGGCTATATCATCTGCTTTGGATACCTTGTAGAGCCCTTCGGTACATGCGGCAATGATCTCAGAAAGGTATTTTTCGAGACTAATGGTTTGGATATCTTTGATTATGTTGGGGTACTGATCTGCGTTGATGGAGACCCTTACTTTCTTTATAAAAGCGGTATTCTTTTTGAGAGAAGAGTCTAGCTTGGTTGAAGTGGCAAAGACACCTTCTTCGTACCACGCCCGTGAATTGAGTTGGTACAATTGTTGTCTCCGCTCATCTAGTTTGGCACTCATTAGAGAAGAGTGAAGTATTTTTTCGCATTAGATTGTTTTTTTGGTAAAGCAGTAGTGGAAAGAAGTTGTAGGTTTAGAAGTGGTGGAGAGATGGCGGAGTGCTACGGTGATTTAAATACAAGTGTAAGTGAGGTATACATGTGTAAGTAGGCTAATGATCTAAAGTGTTTTTTTACAGTAGTGCAGCTTTTACAGACAGTGCCTAGCCTGCAGTAAAGAAATTATTAGCTGGACTACATATTTAAGATTTGAAGCATTTCAGTTTGGTTGCAACGGCATAACCGGGATCAACACAGCTATTCGCATCTCATCATATACGCAAATTCATCCAAAATGTATAGTGAGACTCGACTCAAGACCCTATGGTGCAGTACTCTCACTGGTCAATGGTGAATGAACTAATCACATTACTATACAGATAAGTCTAGCGTATCTAATTGAGAGAAAGTATATCATAGATAACGCTGTAGTGAAGCACGATTAGAAATGTCTTCAACTCGTATAGAAGTCTTTTACAATTTTCAATCGATAATTGACAGATTTCTCTCGTAGTGATTTTTGAGAATTTTTGCAAAAAATGCACAATGTTGCAATTGTATGTTACTTTGTAAAATTTTCACATAACATGCAATTGAAGGATTTTTTTAGTGAGTTTAGATGTGACAATCATTTGACAGGCAGCAGGGAACCGGACCATGCAGCTGGATTACACTTAAGCATTCTCCACACTGCAGACTTCACAGCTGAAACACATTTACACCAATTTCATTTACCACATTTGCACGATGCAGCTGTAAATACACTTACAACGCATGAGTTCCCCACATCATCCAGAAGCTCGAACCAGGTAAGAGTCTACTAATGTAAATTACTTGTTGTACCGCATCCAACGTGCCATCTGAAATTCCATGCGGAAGGGCACGCGCAGGGACATTAACTCTAAGAATCTTCACAAACTCTGTACAATCAATGTTAGATGAAACGAACAGGTTGGATGCAGAAATCATCAGGGATGCATTTAGTCCACGGCATGGAACCCGACCATGCAGCTGCAAATACGCTTACACTGTATTCCCCACATTATGCGGTTACGTGAACGCAAACTCATAACTACTCCTGTAATTAGCCTTTATCCAACGTGCCATCTGAAATTAACCCGCTTAGAGATCCACATGGGCATTCGCCAACAGATACGGAATCTTTGGCCGAGTGCCGCGAATTAGATAAATTCGCGCGGATGCTGTGACATTATGTAAGTTCAGTTGCATCACACCAGCCACATGAATGCACCTGAGGCGCATGGTATTTTTTGGAGTGTAAGGCGATTTTTTTCCATACATGACAATTGCGATAACGTAAAAGGAGAAGAATAGATCAACTCTATTTTACATCGCCAGCATGATCATAGAAAGGCTGAGATGACTAAAGATAGAAATGCAAGGTCTCACGCGCCTAGAGTCTGAATTAGCGTATAATCCGCGCGCGTTCTAGCCACCTATTGACTATATGCAAGAATAATTAGATAGTGTATGATATAACTATGTACAGAACTATCTAGACACCGGACAAAATTCATCCTTAAATAAGGTTAGCCCGAGTAGTTGTAGCCGAGCTTGCAGAGTTTAACCTTGAATTTCAGGTCTGGAATACCAATCGTAATCAACTCCAGAGGTCCGCCACTGACAACCCTACTTGAGCAAGTGTGCCTGGCGTACTCTGTGGAACACTCTTCCCTTTTCCAACCCGTACTGAGCTCTGACATCATTGACACTTCTGTCAAAATGCTGTCTCCATACATGCGCACCAACAGCTTCTAACCCGTTCAGTTCGACGAAGGCTCTTATGTCAAATTCTCTGGTAAGTCTGTCAGTTAATGCCTCGATGTCCAACGGGCCGGCTTGTCTAAACACCCACAAGCAAGCACGTTGATTCTGAGCATTTTTTTCAGGAGTTAAAGGCAAGTAGTTTTGGAAAGTCCACTTTTCACCGTTGGCCATGATTTTGCCGGTAGTAATGGTATTGTCTACGTTTGTCAATGGCACATTAGCAAGTCCATATTGTAAGGTTGTGTTGAAAGAATTAGTTTTGGTGTTTGGAGTATCTGGGTTAACCAACACCACGGTATAGAGCTGGTCTTTGGGCACTTGATCAAACTCCTGAACCAATATTGTGGGGGGTTGGGCCACGGCAAATGCTGGAAGAATCTCTCCTGGGGTGACCCAGTCATTGAATTCGTCATTGACATTATGGGGAAACTTGACTTTTACATCCACTTTGGGTGCCAAGGTGGGCAAAGTGTCAGGTATCACATGCAACTGTTCTAATCTTTGCATAGTCACCATAAGATCGAGCGATTCCCATTTTTGTTTCAAGAGTTGCCTGTAGACTGGTTGGGATTTGTCGAGCTTTTCGGATCCAAAAAACTCGCTGTTGTACAAGACTTCGGGGTTTTGAATTTCTGCTTCTACCAATAAGTGGTTTATTTGCTTGGTCAAGGCTTCGATTTCGTTTTTGTCCGTGGCGGCATCAAGTTGTTTTTGCAATTCTTCCACCTCGGCATATTCGTTGGCGCTATCTTGCTGTAAATACTCGTAGGCTGTTTTGAAGGTCTCATCGATCTCGTTTATGCTGTGGTATGCTAATCTTCTGGAGTAGTTTTGGATCGATGCTGGTCCTTCTTGCGGATTGATTCTGTCTAACAAGCCATTTTTGATTTCGGGGTCAATGAGCTTTAAGCTAGAAGATCTCTTAGAAAAATCGCTCCATACGCCAGTACTGGAGCTGTTAAGTCTCTTGGAAGCTAAAAACCGAATGGCTTGCGTTCCTCTAGCCTTGGTGCTGTTCATCATCCTGCAATACTACGACAATAGCGGGTAAATTTTTCATACTCGATATTTTTCAGTGAGGCCCAAGCGTGTCCAGAATTACGCCGCACCCACATGGTCGCGGTACCGCATATACCGCGACAGTATCACCTAATTACCGCTAATAGTAGTAGAAAATACTGTATATATGTATATATTAACCTTACCCAAAACCAAAAACCTAAAAACAACCTATATGATCTATAATTGAAATACTACCCGCATCAAAAGTATGATGTTTCATCCATTATTTTGAAACGTACGATGGGGTGAGTGGAATTGTGTCAAACTTCATAAACTGCAAATCATCGTTAATTTGCATTTGAGGAAAGAGGCCCGGAACGATCGGGTTTGCAGGAAGATCCAGATTGGATGCGAGGATGGAATCGGTGTTTCCAAAGAGCATAGCATGGGAACCAAAGTAGTCATTATCGTTATCGTTATCATTATCGTCGTCAACTTCCTCATCGTAGTCGTATTGTGAAAAGTCAGCGCAGCCACTACTCTGGCGGTGTGCAGGAGAACGAGAACAGTGCAGTGGTTTGAATAAAAGTTCGGGGTTTGCAATTAAACCGCAGGAGTCGCAAAGATCGGAGCCGTGCGACTTTAGAGGAATTTCCAGATTAGACTGGTGATGGATTCGGGGAGTAGGTTTTTGAAGTTGTTGATAAAGGAAAGCTGAGGGATTATCGTGAAACTTTCCAGGGTATAGAAGTTGGTTGGGCCCCAAGATGGCGGGGCTTTTGAACGAATCCACTTGCCCTATGGTGTGTGTAGTATGATTGGAGTTATTTTTGGATTTGGCTTCAAGGGTATTATCAGAGAAATTACCAGACGGCGAGGAATGAAGACTTAGACGCCCATCCAAGTATTGACCAGACTCCATTTGAGTCAAGAACTCACCATAAAGTTCGTTCATAATGGAGCTAGATTCTTCGCCTGTGGCACAAGTACATGTATATATATAAATATAATTTTGCTCGTGAAGTTGCACGGTGATTCATGGTGTATAAGTAATATGCGGCGTTGAAAATAAAGGCGTAATTAAAGACGCTGCAAAATCAACTTTTGCGCCGTGATAAAAAGAAAGAAATACGACCCTCGCAGTTCCACAAGCAAGTGAATATTGAAGCGATCCGTCCACTCAAGTTGGCCGCCGTGACTGAGCGGAAATGACTGGGGGGTACTCAACCGAACCCACCACTCTACGAGTTTAGATTAATATGTTAAGGTATATATATAGAATAGAACAGTAGTGGTTAACAAGATTAAAGGCAAATAAAGTTATATCGGCTGCATGCAGGAGATCGCCATTCCTTGTTTCACGCAGTAAGCTTCTATATAGGTGACGAAACAATGCGGGAGAAGTAAGTGAGTTATGAGTAGTGCCAAAGGGGCAAGGCACTGGCGAGAATCCACGGAGCGCAATTCACGTAGGGCATTTGGCAAGTGCAAGAGGAAGTGAGAAACCAAACAACCCAAACCCAATGAGTGCTTGGATGTTTAGCGGACAGGGGGAGTACATGCCATAGCGAGCCACAAGTGTTTATGAAGAACGGCATTTTGCAGTTATTCCCGATGCGCTGAGCTGGGGACTTGAGCGCAACTTGCTTTTGAGGAGTGGCAGAAATCTGCGAGCCATGTAGATTGGCCGCACAACAAGAAGTTTTTCCGGCAAGGTTGGCGCGAGGTGATTAGGTGAAGCGATATATTTTTATTAAAGTTCACTTGTGTGTTTGTCCAATAAAATGCTAGCCCCACCTGTGGTGAGTTGCCCCGTTTTGCCAACTATGGAGAGGCATCTGAACAACAATAAAAATTGCGAGGGTTAAAATGCGAAAACCTTAAAAATAATCTACGTTGCACCTTCTTTGGTCGCTCCAACCTGCGGTATAGAAGTATTAGAGAATCTTGGCGATCAGTGGATCTCGGAGAAGGCCAGGCCAAGTCCATACTGTGCCTAAGCAATGCCGGAGCCATGCCCCTACTATGTCTATACTATGTTCATAACATCTTTTGTCGACTGGAAGGTGCAAATGGATGTGATTGTGCGAGGGCGCATTTTTTGTTCGGCATTTCTAATATTTTTGGTGTTTTCTACGGCATTCAGGAACGGGCTGTGCATTAAAACATTTAAATTATTCGTCTATAAACTTCAAAGACAATCGCGGCGCTAAATTACTTTAGGATCTCATTTATCTTTGAGATTGGAGAATACCGCTGGTGCGGTGGGCATTATATTACTGTCGTTCTGCACATTACTGGCGTTGCTGACCACCCCAGGTCCAGCGGATGGTGAGAGCTCGATCACTCTACTCTGCAATGCCAAAGTGTAATCTCTTAACTGCAAATTTTCCGCGCGCAATTCTTCGATCGACTGCTTCAAGTGCTCCACCTCGGCCGCTTTGACTTCCAATTCCTTGACGTATTTCTCTTTCCTCTGCCTGAACGCTCTCTGGGCATTTCTATTCTGTATGGCACGCTTGGTACCGGTGGTGGATCCCATTCTGACTATCTTTCCATCCTCATCCTCTATAGGCGACTCGCCCCCTATCCCGCGCGCGGTTCCTTGTGCTACCGCGGCTGCCAACTTTTGTTCCTGTGTGTACTGTTCCTGTTGCTGCTGCTGATGATGTTGTTGCTGAGACAAGCCGGCTGCGACTGCTTCCTGTGCCGCACGAACTTGGTCTTCGTGGAGTTTTACATCTTCTTCTTCATCGCCGACGTCAGTACCTCTTCTGTTTCCTCTACCCCTGGGTCTAGCATTAGCCTTGCGAGCGTTTTGTCTTTGCGCCGTTGCAACTGCTGCCGCTGTCACATCTTCAACAGATGGATACACGTCGCTGCCTTCGTTGGCTCCAGGATGCCTGGCAAACGAAGGGTCGAATTTCTCGTCAACTCCCCCTTCGCTTTTGTCGTTGGTCCATGCCGTGTAGTTGGGGTTCATGTTGCAATAGTAAGCTATTATGTAAGATACTTTGTAATTGATTACAAATCTTCTTTACGTTTGCTTGGTAAGTTTGTTGATACTCGCTCAGCTCCAGGAAGGTTAAGGGGGACACGACCTGTCACGTGACCATACACCGCACAACCGCTCTAGCCACCAGCCGATCTTACGAGTTACCATACTCACAGCACCCACAGGCCCCCAAATCTCTGATACTGGACTGTGCAGATCTATGGCGCCAAGTGCTGGCTAGTGATTGTGTAACCCCCTTTTTTTAAGCAATGTCCGACCTGAAGGTGACTCCAGTGACGCCCCAGCTTCTAGCCTCAGGAGGCTTTGGAATAGGGCTCCAGAGAAGAACTTCCAACTTCTTTCCCGTCACAGGCGGCTCCAAGAATGATTTCGACTTGAACTATCATTCTGATTCTGCTGATCTGCCATTTCCTGACACTTCCAGACGTCACCACAGCTCGCCATTGATTGGTGGATTCCACAAGAAGACAATCGGTAGTTCGCGATTTTTTGGTAGTGGGAACCTGAATGGGAACCAGAATGAAACAGGAGGTCCATTCTACTCTTTAGGCGATTCCAATACCACCACACCTACACCTTCTTTGGGTATCAGCCTTACTCCCGCTTGTGACTCGAACCGAGCAGGATTGACCCAGAGTACGTTTAATGACACTTCGGCCATAAATATCAGCCAAGAACTTCAAGCATTGAGTATCTTGTCTTCACCAAACCAGTCTTTGAACTACATGAAACGACTGGGTCCCAGTTTCATGCCACTAGAGTCACCTGTAATTTCTTCAGGCTCTTTGCTTAATACCTCTACTACCACCAGTGAAAATGCAACCCCATTGTTGGCTCCTTCATCGATCTGGAACGAGAACCCGATCTACTCTAACAACACCAAACTAGGAACATTGGATGAATACTACAGAGAGGTACCAAACTCACCTGTACTTTACTCTTCCTTATTGACTAAGGATTTCTCAGTAGAGTACGAGTTCGATCCTACTCGAAAGTTTGACGACGACGAAATACCCCCTAAGCCGGTGAATATCTTTCTGCAAAAGGTGAACAACCCTTCGTTTGTACCGAACCAAAAGCCGGGGGTACTGGCGAAGCCACTAAAGCTTGAAACCAGGTCCAAAAGAAGTAGTCTAGAAGGCCTAGAAGAACCCAAAAACACTAAAATTCAGGTTCGTTTACCTAATCGACAATCCAGTAAACCCCAATTGAGTTACGGCAAGAGTCATTTTTCAAAGGATATGGTGACTTTCGACTTTAACCGGTACTCAGAAGACTACTGCTCAACATTTTACAAGCGCAATGCACATGGGTACATGTTTATAAAGGAACCAACCAACTCACTTAAGGTCAATAACACCAGTGGAAAGTCATGGGTACAACTAAAGATAAAACTTCCTGCGCAAGAACTAGACGGTGTCCACGACATAACATTTCTGTTGCGCAAACTCAGGGTAGATATCAAGCGGTTGCCTGTATGGAAGCCCATTAATCTTAACGGAAATGGTCCAAACTTCAAGAGTGTTGCGATCAAAAAAAACAAGAGAAGAGACAAAAGTAGGGGTGGCAATGTTTCCAGACGGTTTGGAAAGGAGGAGCACAAGTACAAGACCTAAATAGTAGTACACCAGCCTCTTAATTCGCCGCATAGTCAAGATCGGGTCCGGTGTGGATGAATTGAGGAACAAATTATTCAATTCGTCTGCCTACTATTGTTGTTCTAGACTATTTCAGCCCCTAATTTATTCTCCCAGTGCTCCGGAAAGTAGATAAGGTTTAGGCACATTCTAGAAGCGAAAAATACCTTCTTTTCCGCACCCAAACCCCCAAGGTCTAGAAGATCTAGAGGCAATTGGTTGGCGTATATGTGAATTCAACAGGGGGTAAATATTATGTGAATATACGAGTTTCTACTCAATCACGCCACGAATTAGGTAATGCCGCGGTTGTTAACAGTTTGAGGAGTTGAAACCCCCAAAAAAAAAGTTTTTATTTGATTCCATCGAGGATCGAACTCGAGACCTTCTCTGGGTGAGAGAGACGTCATACCGCTAGACCATAGAACCATTTGTTATATCACACACCCCGCGCGCACATTATAGGGATGCCTTAAATAATACACGTGAGCCCTTGACGAAATTGGCGTGCTCTTATTGGATGCACTTTAACCAACCGGAATTTGTACAGTGTAAGCACAAGTACAGATGATTCCAACAGTGTAATTCCCATGCCCAACACCCATGCCCAATGTAGACATGACTTTTTCAGTATTATCTTGACCTCCTTCTACCCGCGCCGCTCTCTTTCGAATCGTATGATTTGAAGCGCCTTTAGTGACTTCTCAACCTCGAGTTTTTTTCGATGTCCAATCAATTTTTTTGTGAAAGACCAAACAAAAGTGAAAACAGTTGATAAGACTACACTACAATAGAAAGACAAGATGTTTACCAACACCATTCGTTCAGCTTTGAGATCTAGAGCCGTGGCCCCTGTGCCAAGATTGGCTGCCATGACCAGACCAACCATCATGAGAATGTCCGTCCCACGAATCAGATCTTACTCTGACCACCACGAAGAGACCTTCGAAGAATTCACCGCCAGGTATGTATAAAATATTAAGCTAACCCCGTAAGGTTGGCTCCTTCGTGATCATTTCAATTACTAACATCTAGATACGAAAAAGAATTCGAAATCGCCTATGACTTATTCGAAGTCCAAAGAATCTTGAACAATTGTTTCTCATACGATTTGGTTCCAGCCCCAGTGGTCATTGAAAAGGCCTTGAGAGCTTGTAGAAGAGTCAACGACTACCCTACTGCTGTTAGAACCTTTGAGGCCTTGAAGCACAAGGTTGAAAACAACCAACAATATGAAGCTTACTTGGAAGAATTAAAGGACATCAGACAAGAGTTGGGTATTGATTTGAAGGAAGACTTGTACGCTGACAAGGCTTAGGACAATCTGCATATTCATACCGATGAATCATATAATGAATAAATACTACAATAAAGAGTAGAAATGAAGAATTGTAGAGGATAGTCAGTGAAATGTAGAATACTTTTATATTTTAACACACCATCCCCGGAATATGGAGTAGTTCAAGTTTCTAGTTCAATTTTGATGGGCTACAGGCTTTCGAGTTATTGTTACGTTCAGAAGTCTCCGGTGCTATCTTTTCTGTACCAGGTAACCAATTAAGACAGAGTCTTTATTGTTACACCAGATGAGTGAACACCATAGCACTGAAGTGAATTACCTGAAATCACAAATTTTTGACCAATTCTGTATTCTGTAAGGTTCAACACCAGAAATAACAAATTAGGCTAAATGATATGAAACCATTCTATTTGAATGTCTAAAAAAGTAGTAACTGCAAGTATAAGTCATGACACATACAATCTTTTAGACTAGAAGCCAATGCCGAAGCCTATCAACTACCATTCTAAATTACCTTGGTACGAAGTGTGTCTGACGCAAGTTGCTCAGAAAAAGTATAAATACGCTTTATAATGGCGATTCGCTGTTGTCAATATTGATCAATTATTTGGATGCAAAAAGGGAAAATTTATCAAAAATCAAAATATCGTAAAAGACTGAACAATATTGACGTTAGCAAATGAGCCCATATAGTATAGGTTAAACATGAAGAAAACGGAAAGCTAATCAAACCATAAATACAATTAAACTCTTCAGTATAGCGAGGTTGCCTACAAGTAAGTAGCAATCACACTGTTGGAGAACAAATTGCCGATTCCAATTGGTCTCAGTGACGACAGTAGAAACTTTCAGCCAACAATCATGGACGAGAAGTGAGAGGACATTATTCGTTCAACACCTATTGAGAATCATGTAGAAACATAGTTATATTGGCTGTATTGCTCATATATCACGCGCGCGCATATATACTCGAACAAACCGTGAGATCATCAACTAGACACAACAGCAATGGGAGTGTACATACCTCCACCTGGCGACGACGAATCCAGAGGCAAAGGAAGCAAAAACGGCGGATCCAACTTCACCAATGCAACCCCCGCTTCTGAAGCCACCTACACCACAGGAGGCAGCTCGCTGCTGCCATCATCATCTGCATCTTCCTCATTAATCAACGCATGGATTCCTCGCAACCCGAGCGTAGGACTTGTTTGGGGGCCTTTGGTTCCAGCTTCAGACAACAGGACTGCTCTTTACTTCATGACGGGCCTTCAACTTATAGGGAGCATGTATCTCTTTCGCAAAGCCCGTCACATTTGGAGGCCTCCCTTGCAAGTTTATGGCCAACCACAGGGATCAATTGCAAAAGCATTGATACCAGCCACACTCGGAGCCGTTGGAACGTTTGGAGCAGGATTGGAATTGACCAGAATGTCGTTGCCGTACGACCCATGGCTTGAAGAAGCCAAATATTACCGTAAACTAGCCACCAAAAATGGCGACAAACCTTCCACTTGGTTTGGTGCCTACAGCTACTATAGACCCATGGACATGAATACATGGACCGATAAAGTCAGCAACTGGATTCAAAGAGTCGATAACGAGATTACAGTGGACGAAAACGGCAAGCCCGTCAACCTCAATGTGCCGTCTCGTACCAGTTTGTTGGCTAAACTCAACAGCAAGGGCAAGTACTCTGAGATTTACCAACGCTTACTCGAGTCAAACCACTCGCGCCAGCAAGGTCTTCTCGAAAATGAACTCCAAGATGTAACTGAACTCAACAAGGCCGAGAGAATAGACTTGATTCTTGAGGGAAAGTCGCCACACGTAAATCCTTATTTTACCAAACCACACATCCAGCTAGGAAACCACTCCATGGAATCAGACAGCGATTTTGAAATGGTTTGGTTGAACTTTGATCCTTGGGACGAATTGAAATTCGACACTGATTACGATATCAGATTGATACCTAGATGGAGATTGAATGAGGACGAGGAGGTGAAGCAGAGAATGGAAGAGATTCAGAACGGTCTTAATGAGTAAACAAAATGGACTAGATATTGTTTTGTTTTCTCTCGCAATCCTGTGAATCTACTGAACTAGCTACTGAGCTACGGCTTTTGGAAGGTAGATTATTGTTGTTATATAGCTTGTCCTCACGAGAACACTAGATCGACCCTCTTCAACATCTTAGCACTAATAAGTGCAAATCAGTTTGATAAATATATAGGAATTGATTAAATGCATGTATGAACCGTAAGTAAGTAATTTTCTGCTATACTTCAGGACCTCAACAGCTACTTTGCTATACGTCTTTTGCCTTTGACAAGATAAACTTATAAGTTTACAAGTCTAACATCGAGAATAAGTTTTCCCATTTTGTTTCTAGCATCCACTTTAAGAATAAATCTTTATGATGAAGCCTCCAGTTTTAGTTTATTCACTTTTCGCTATTTACATTTTCCAGAAGAATCAAGTCGTCTGCCCATTTCAAGCCTCTCCTACCATTGCTGTCCAAACTTGGCTTGTTGTACACATCCAAGTGCTGCTTCCAGGTAATATCGGCGGGGTCTTGGTCTGGTTCCACCCACTCAAACCCATCGCCTCCACTCATCCAGTATGCCTGTAGTTTCAAGTCCTCCAAATCGTCTCTGGTCTGTAACAATCTTATTTTTTGGCCGTCTCTATTATAACCTGGTTGCAATGTGTGCTGGTCAGTGTATAAATCTTCATTGACACGGCACAACTCATCGACAATCTCAGGAGTAGATTGACCACCGTTCAACAGTCTGTCGGCTTCAATAATCCGGGACGCAAACATCATCTCGTCCGAATGCTTAAACCAATTGTTGTAAAACGTTCCCTTCTGCCATGTCACGTAGTCTCCTCCGGCCAGAACAGATTGTCTGCCTAGACTGACAATGGCCATGAAGAAACTGGAGTTGAATATATAGGTAAGAATCATGGAGTTGATGGACCCAAGATGTTTCCACCCCTCGCTCAAGCCTCCCATGTCTACAATCTCACTGATCCCCACCTTGTTGAGCGCCGTGATTGCCACGGTAGTTCCAATTAATCTTATGATTCCACTACGTAGAATCTGTTGGTTTTTCAAGATATAGTTGGGATGTCCTACGGTGACATCTGTGAGCTTGATGGCCAGCTGGAACTCGCCGTTGAACAACGAATTTCTCAATGCAATAAGCGCAGTTTCCTTCGGTATAATTGTGGACGAGCCTGGGTTTTGGAGGTAGTATATGTTGATAAGATAAAGATTTATCGGTGTTGGAAGCTTTAACAAGAAGATCTGCCTCAACAATTCGGGTGAAAACGCCCATGTTTCGTCCTTGAAGAGCTCATCTATAACGTGTTTGGTTTCAACAACGGAAGCAGATTTCTCCAGCGGCCTTTCGTTCGTCGCACCCTGGAATTGCCCGCATGTCTTTAATGCATCTATAATGAAGAGTTCCTGGGTATCTGGAGATTTGACGCTGGTTCTTTCTTGGTTGATCTTGTCAATGAGGTTACGGTAGTCCAGCACATAGTGAAAATGCTTTCCCTGAGTTGAAATTAGTCTTTGTATCACAAAAGGTTTACGGTAGCATGCCACTTCTCGCAACTGGCTCCTTATGGCCAAACCAAACATATTGGGTGTGAGAATCTCTTTAGTTCATCTGGGTTGAATTTTGTTGCAAATAAAATTGAACCGCGCACGATTCAGTACAGCCACCATTAGAGAGCACCATTAAAGGGACCATTGAAGAGACCATTGAAAAGTACTATTAAAGGGCACTATTAGAGAATACTATTGAAAAGCATTATTAGAGAGCACTTTTAGAGAGCACTTTTAGAGAGCACTTTTAGAGAGCACTTTTAGAGAGCACTTTTAGAGAGCACTTTAAGAGAGCACTTTAAGAGAGCACCTAGCTACTAGAGCGTCATTAATTTAAATAAGGGCATATAAATTTGAACTATACTATTATAAAACAGGTTAAAGTTTGGTAGGGCGAGGTGAATTATAAAACAGGAGATAAGCTGGAGATAAAACTTTAGATGAGTTCCATAACAATGTATCCAATACCAAAAGCAAAGTAGGGATTGTAGTTGATGGCACCAGCGGCGTTAACGTAAGAAGAATGTGTGGCAGAACTAGCTTGGTGGTTAACGGTGGAGGAAGGTTGGATTCTGGAGGTGACAAAAGACAAGGTTTTGGTTGTAGGATCGTCAGAATCGTTGGCGGTGGGCACTGGCCCAGTATCGGACCCCAAGGTAGGTGCAGCGGCAGCAGGAGCGGCGCCAGGTGCACCCCCCGCAGCAGCGCCAGCAGGAAGTGCAGTTGTGGTGGTGACAGGAGTAATTGTAGCCCCATTCCCGATTATAGTATCAGAAGTGGCCGTTCCAGTACCAGTAGTGACCCCAGTAGTAACCCCTGTAGTGACTTTAGTGCCAGTACCAGTAGTAGCGCCAGTGCCAGTAGTGGTTCCAGCAGCACCAGTAGTGGTTCCAGCAGCACCAGTAGTGGTTCCAGCAGCACCAGTAGTGGTTCCAGCAGCACCAGTAGTGGTTCCAGCAGCACCAGTAGTGGTTCCAGCAGCACCAGTAGTGGTTCCAGCAGCACCAGTAGTGGTTCCAGCAGCACCAGTAGTGGTTCCAGCAGCACCAGTAGTGGTTCCAGCAGCACCATTAGTGGTTGCAGTGCCAGTAGCGGTGTCATCAGCTGCAGCTGCAGGCTTTGTGGTAGTAGCTGCGCCGGCTGCGGGCGTAGTTGCTCCAGCGGCAGCAGCAGTAGTAGTTGCACCAGCCGCAGCGGCAGTAGTAGTTGCACCAGCGGCAGCGGCAGTAGTTGTATCAGCAGCGGCTACTGGATCAGCGGCCAAGGCACTTGCGGCCATCAACAACACCAAATAATATCTCATGATTCAAGTTTCAAACTTGTTTTGAGCGTGTTTTGAAAAGTTAACGAGAGTAGACCAGGATCGAAATCGCGGAATATGACTGAGTTTTGACTATGGGATATCACTATACCAAGAAATCTGTAGTATTTGGATATACAAGTTATAAACTATTGTCACGTAAGGGGTATTTTATGTTGATGTAGACGATGGTGGTTGGGAACGTGTTGTGTGCCTTGCGAATTATTGTGGTACCAATTGTTTCCCCACGGGACGCGGTCGGAAAAGTCGGTAAGGCGTTTCTCTACGAGGCCTTACAGGGAGAAAAATGTAAGAGAAATAGTGGGGGCGCAGAAATTCAGTGCGAGGTTCAAAACAGCCACGGCTGGATCGTACTGAAAAGTTAGCACGACAGACAAAAGCACGCAACGGCGAGAATGATTGTGCTTGGCGGCAAGCAATCATCAATTGACTGGGAATAGCCTGAGGCGTCACAAAGGTAGATATAAGGCTTCAAGCACAGACCTAGGATGCGAGAGCTGTTATGGGAAGCGGTAGCTGTGTAGAATAGAGCTTTTCGCGGTAATGAGGTAGGAGAAATGTGACCAGAGAGAAAAGTTTGCGGCCAGAAAACGTTTATTTGGTTGCAAGTGCAAAGTTATAATGCGGCTACGAGATGTATTTATATTTTGAGAAAAGTACAGAAACTACCGCGCCAACCACTTGGTGTCATACACATGGCGTCCAAGTATCGGATCCGAGCTTCTGCGTACCTGTTTGCCCAATTATATTTGGTTGCAAACCTTCATATAATACATTATATACAGTTACTAATGCCACCTCCCTAAAGGCAGGCGGTAATTCATCATTTGATTGAGATTATGTCTTTTTCTTTTTCCTTCGTTTCTCCATCTTGGGCGCACAATCAGGACAATACCAGATCTCGTCATCTTTGGGTGGCGACGTGATCCCCACACAGCTCCAGTGAAACCACTCAAACTTACAATCGTCATTATCACACCCAATCATCTCACCAAAAGAAACCCGCTGACACAAGCAGTACAAGTTGTTGTCAGCATCCTCCCCATTGTTGGATGGCCCGTCTATATGGATCATGCCTAGCGGAGCCCCTAGATCGCTGTTGATGCCAAAGCTTAGTGAGCCCACCTGCTCGGGGCCCGGTGTGCGCAGCTGCGACGAATCATCAGCTTCTTCCGACTTCATTCTCTTGGTCGGACGAGTAAAGCTACCAGCGCCAGCGCTGCTCATGCTCCGAACACCACCAAGCGGGTGTTTTCTCTTGGGAACTCTCTTGATATCTCCATTACTGGTGCCATGTCTGGGAGTGACGTTTCCCAGTAAACTTTCAGGACCGTTTAAACTACTGTTCAAACGGCTTCCCCAAGAACCCTCGTCTTCCCACACTGCCTCCATTGGTGGCAATAACTCGTCCTTCTCCAACTTGGACACATCGGTCTCGAAGTTGAACAAATGCTTAGAAATCAAGAAAAGGGCCGTGTTGGACAAAAGAATCTTTTCCTTTTGTAACTGCTGTACTACCTTCATGTCTTCTTCGATCTTGTGATAGAGTTGTTGCTCTTTTGGATGCTTGGTCAACGTGCCGTTGGCGCGTATAAACTTGTGGATTTGATTGTCTTTGGTCTGGTACCGCTTGCGGGCTTCCATGAGCTGGATATCCTTACCTCGCATCTCCTCCATCAAGTACCTCACCTCAAGGGGAAGATTCGAGAAGTCCTGCGTGTAGTTCTCTAAAACCGTCGACGTATCCATGTTGCCGTTGGCTATTCTCGGTTTTGACTAAACTTCTTCTTCTCATATTCGCCGTCCTGCACAGAGTCCAAGACCTTTTGATCCACTCGCCTTCTTGCAACTTATCACCAACTATTCCAGGCATACCAAGCATGGCAGCTTCAGAGAGTACTCATGATGTGCTGCTAGCTCAATTGTCGCTAGATGATAAGCGCGATGCGCTTTTAGCTTTTCAAACCGGTCATAGTGTTGGAAAAGATGACCAGAAGACAGTTTTTAGCCAGCTTTTGCAGGCATCTCAAGCACCCACAACCGCCAAAGAACTTTATGAGATATTGTTGGATGACGCTGAGCGCTTTTTACAAGGCATCTACAAGGTCGAGGATACCAGAGGACTTATACTTATCAACACTATCAGGAGCTCTTCCGAAAACCACGATGATCTCATTGCCAGCTTGCTCAACACTATAAGAGCCATGTTGAGCCAAGGCGCAGACAAGTTTCATTTCTTATCGGTGTACTTGTCACTTATATCGAGCTTCGAGCGAGTAAACCCACAACATCTTGGGCTATTTCTCTTGTATCTACTGCCCAAGCACCAGAACATTGCTTCGTTGGTGTTGATGATTATCGTCAAAAACCTCAATTCTCAAAGGCAGCAGACGGTCGATGTTATTCACAACACATTAGAGATCTACCATGAAGACGAATCGAAGCTAGCATTTGATCTGTTTATCAACTTCGTCATGGCAATGGATTTGCTTTTTCCCATAGTGCCCGAGATAGTAGAGCCTATTTACTGTAGTGAGAAGACAAAGAAGCAAATTCTTGGCCAAGTTTCGGAATGGTGGAAGTCAGGGTTTGTTGTCGAGTATCCAAACCAAGTAGTGATTACCACTGAGATCCTAAAATTAGTGTCAAGCTCATGTATCACCGAATCCGCCCGTACATTCAACGCCAAAGAATACTACGAGTTGCTCGAAGTAGGATGTAAAGTAAAATTGGCAGAAATTAGACTCTTGGCCACCTTGGGACTTGTCAAAATATGGAATTTTGTCAGTAAAACTGATGCAAAATCATCGGATTTAATCGTTGACGATCTCTACCACAACTTGATCCAATCCTTAAAGACAGATGCCCAAGATAACCATACGCATCTTGAATATGTAATTGAAGGATTGGCATACTTAACATTAACCCCTGGAGTCCGTAGCCTGCTCAGAAACGACGAAGATACTTTGGAAATCATCATTTCCTTCATCAAAAGAAAAGACGTCTCTAACTCGTTGGTTTATGGGTTGACGCTGATACTATCGAATCTTACCCAACTTCAAGACCCAGCTCAGTCCAAAAACAAAGAGACGGCTAGTTACCTTAAAACTTTCGCCAACCCAGGAGAGTCCGGTAAAGATACAAAAGAAAACCAGCAGGATATCCAACTCTTCAACAAATCGTTGATTGTCAACCACAAGATTCTCGATTTGTTGACTAAACTCAAAACAACTCAAGACAACACCGACTCGTCACCATCGGAGATAGTATCCAATAATCTTGCCAACCAATTGGTGGTAATTATTTACATGATGTCGATGAATCAGGAGAGATTGGTCCGTAATGAACTTGTCAAACAAGGAGGTCTTACATTCCTCTTAAGCTATCTTATTAAATACAATGCCGTGCAGAAAGAAAGTGGAGAAACACGGCCAATAAACTCGGATCTCAAAATCATCGAAACCCGTATTCTAGCATTGAAAGCATTGGCTAAAGTCTTGATAGCGGCCAATCCAAGGTTGGCGTTCTCCAAGTACGATGTTCGCACGGCGGTGCCATTTTTGGTCGAGTTATTGGGCGCAGATATATCTACATACACCAGTTCTTTGGGTGGACAACAGCAAAATAGCAGAGACAAGTACTTGTGGGACATGACTAATCTTGACAAGTACGAGTCGTTGATGGCGTTGACAAACTTGTCATCAGATGAAGCCAATAGAGAACTCCGACTTTTAATTATCAACAAATCTTTCAAGTATCTCGATAATTTTATTATAGAAGTAGACAACCCACCAATTCAAAAGGCGTCGTGGGAATTGGTCACCAACCTAATCAGCGAACCCAGTTTGTTGGTGCGCTTCTTCAATATAGATGGGAACGACAAGATAGCCACAGAAAACCGCAACCGACTTGAACTTCTTGTCAAGTTGCTCAATTCACAGGACGAATTGTTGCAAATAGTCATCGCCGGGTTGCTTGCCAACGCGACGTCCGAGTTCGAGATGATCCCCCAGATTTTGGTCAAGCATCAATTTGTTGAGTTAAAGACCATTATGGGCGATATTTTCTTGAATCAGGCCAACCAAGATGATTTGATATTGAGGGTAAGCTACTTATTGATGAACATGGTGTACTCGGTATCGGACGTCAATGTTTTTTCCACCGATAAGAGACTTGTGACAGCCATTGTATCGGTGATAAAGCAGAGCAAAAACGGCGAGGTGTTGGAGGTATTGACGAATGTATTGAAGTTACTCAAATAGGTGCTACTAAATACACTAAAAATTAAGAAGTCCCTTAGTGAAGGTAGACTGGCTTTGTTCGGCATTGATGACCGATTTCCTGACTTTATTTGAGCTTTTGTCGTTGTCCAACTGGACCCGAATTGCCTTATGCAAGTTGGACAAGTAATCTACGTAGCTAGGGCCAGTATTGGCACTAATTGAACCAGCGAAACTGTCCTCTATCAAAGCTTCTTTGAACTCTACCACCGAACCATCTAATCCTGGTCTAACTAGACGGATACCAGCACTTTCCACCGTCGGATTCCCAACCAACTTGGCTTGGAAGTACGAAATGATATTTCTGGCCTGTATAGAGATTGGCGTGGGCAATTCGGGAAGCTCGTCGATCAAAGGCAGGATTTCAGATACGGACTCGATTTGCTGGCCAAATAAATCCTTGATAAGCAAGATGTTCGACTCGGGGTCAACCCACACAAACACCCTGTAGCCATCACACAAAATGTAGACGCCATGTTCCAAGCTCTTGACCGAAGCCTGTTTGAAGCCGGGCAATTTTATGAACCCATTACCCTGATCGAAGTATCCATCTGTTTCATCTAGCGAATGGAGCTCGACAAGGGCCGGATATAAGTGGTACACCAAGCTTTCGACAGGGCAGTTTAACATTCTGTAAACTTGTGCTAGTCTGGAGTCGGCCACAATCCCGCTGGAGCATCTGATGGCTCTGGTTTTGGTGAAGGACATCAAGTACATGGGCAAATGCTTTAATGAGTCAGGGAACAACAATTGGTTGGTCATTGTGCGGTTTTTATTGTGGCCCAATTCACACATGGCACGATACTGGGTGAAAATATCAACCAATTTCTGGTTCACGGACTGGCACAATTCCGTTAGCGGTTGTTTGCCGATAAACGATAGGGTGTCTCTCACTATGGTGGTGACAATGGCGTTTTCGTCGGCAAAATTGAACACATCTTCGAGTCTTTCGCTGACTGCAAGTACCAAATTGATGACTCTGACTTTTCTGATCCCCTGGGGGTCAGTGTATAGCAATGCAGATTGGAAGTGACAGTCGTACTTTGTAGATAACTTGCCGTCATACTCCATCAAAACAGTGAATGTCTGGTCTTGGCCCAAAATAGGCACCACTGGATCTTGAATGCTTCCGCCAGACGATGTTTCTGTCACTGAAGACGACGTACCGTAATATTGACTTACTTGCAAGCCGTTGGAACATCTCAACTTCAACTGGCCCTGGTACCCGCGAGTATTAGTCACTGATGCAACAAAGGAAGCGGTGAATGCACGAGAATCTCTTTCAAAGTCAAAGTTGGGCCATCGGCTCACGCTGCCTCCACTTAACGAGCAAAGCCATCCAATATTTGAGAGGTCTACGGCTGTAGGAGAAGCCACAAACACATCCAAACCGACGCTCTTACCAATGAAGTCCTTGCCCAAGAGCTTGTAATATTCTGAGTCGGGCAAAAAGACCTTTTGTTCCACTTCTGGAGCAGGCGTTCTACCCACGGCCTTGTTGTCCTTGTACTTCAAGCCTCCTGGACCCCACGAAGGCAAGCTAGCCAACACAGCAGTAATTTTCCCTCCACCAGTGCCTTCCAAACATAACATGGCGGTGCGAAGAGCCGCAGAAAAGCACGGTTCAGAATCGGCAATGGTGTTACCTTGGCTAAGCAGCTCCAAGTGACTAAGGGCGTCCTCGATAACATGTCTGCTTTCTTCAGGATCAACAAACAAGCCATCGTCGAACGGCACGAACGGGTCGTCAAGATCTGACGATATCACGATTTGAGTCGATTCAAGCCGGGCAGACAAGTTGTAGAAATGGATCCGTTTGTCAAAGGTAACAAGCGAGACTTTGGTTACTCCCAGAGCGTTGTTATTATACAAGGTGGCTCTAATGGCGTCAGCCAACACCATAGGAAGGTTTTGTTTGCGACTGTGTTCGCTGATATCGACCAAGAAGAGGTGATGCAAGGGGCCGGGGGCTTCTTTAGAGCCGTTAAAATGGTACTCCTCCGGAACAATAAGGTCGTAAACACCACGGTGCAATTCGGGGCGCACAAACTTGTCGATTCTCTGGCCATTGTTATCGAGCATAGCAGTGTAGTCGGCTGGAACCGTATTGTTGGGGAACTGACAGATGTTACACACAAACTTGCCGTAATGAGTGAATTGCATCGATGGGTTGATGTAGGTTCTGCAACGGCGACACCGAATGGGTCCGTTGTCTGCTGTGTCGCTGCTGGCGTATTCCAAGCGTCTCATGTCGATTACCGGCACAGGCTCCTCTGTGTCGAGGAGAGGAGCAAACGGCCGGACAGTGACAGAAACAGGTAACTTGGTGGCCTGACGAAGCTGCTCGGATTCAGGTACATAGTACATGCTCGAACGAATGAATTTGGACAGCGCTGTGCCTTGGTCGGTGGCATGGAACTGGACACTGGCATCAGGAGGGGCTACGTTGTGGAAGGTCAAGAACGAGGCCTGAGGATCAAGGAAGTCCTGTTGCGAGCTGAACCTATATTCTGGAAGTGAAAGCAGTTCGTTGGGAGGTTGGCCCATTTCCTGGGGAGTGGAATGGGAAGTGCTGGCGGGAGATTGATGAGAAAAACCTTGTGGATTTTGGACAATTGGGGCATTTTGGGAAATTGGGTTCTGAGCATATGGGGTTTGGACATATGGCTGCTGCTGGGGGTGAGATGGTGTTGGTGAGCCAAACGATCCTTGGATGGATGTAGGACTGAAAGTTTGGGTGGGCGTAAGAGGAAACGTGCTGGGCGGTTGGAGATCGGTGTGGAAGGCTCTGGCGGGTCTTTTTTTGCGAGATTTTGGGGGGCTGGAGAGATTGATGTTGCTGATTCCAGAGGAGAGGTCGTCGTGACTCGGATTGGTCGATGAATGGCCGTAGACCGCACCAGGGGGCACTGGCGCCTGGAAAGACATGTTGTTGATTTGAGAAAGAATGCGAAAAATAAAAATTAAAAGTGGAGAGAATGAAAAAATCTGATTCGAGATTATTTTAAAAATGACGTTTTGACATTTTGACTTAGTGCTATGGTCAATCTGTGGTCAATCACCCAAATGACCTTGAGGTATTCCTGTTAATTTCAGTGCTATAATACGACTCACAATGACTGAAATTTCTGACTGGACACTTTATAAGCCCTCGCAGAGATAGAAAAGCAGCTGAAGTTGGTTGCGAACACTTCAAGATTAAATATACTCAATAACTATATGTAAATTGCACCTTCGAATTACTTCACATGTGTTGGATTCAGTAGACAAAAGATCGCCTCCTCTTCGATGTACATATATTACTATATTAGAGGTCAATCGGATCAATGAGACGGTAACACCATTTGATCTGTGGTTTTGAAGGTTGCAAAATTGTCTCATTTCTGTAAAAACAGAGCTTTTTTTCACTAAAACATTTCCCTATAAACTTTCTCTGCCTCACCTTTCTTGAGTGTAGTTTTTCTACTAGAACTACACTGGAAAACTCTAACCACACCTCAAAACATTTACTACGCTACAATCTCTTACAAAAAAACATACCACCTTTCACTACTTTGATGGGGTCCCAGGTACCAGTTCGTAATGTTAAGGTACGAAGCATGTGAAACCACTCATATTATTAGCTGTGTACTGACGTATTCATCAAGATACTCCAAGATTCATTGATACAATAGATGTATTTATCATCGCCAAGCCAAGAGTTCTCGCTATTGTGCGGGACAGGGCCGCGCACCCAACCCTCGCTAATTTGCACCCACAGTTAGCACCAAGAACTCTTCCTATACACCAGCAAACACGCCTACACAACCACATCAACCGACCGACCAACACACCCACCCATAAACCCATACCGACCAATAAGCAGCAAATATACAACCCAATACCTTCGCTAGTCCCTCCTTCGTTCTCCGTCCCTCGCCCTTCTAGTTCGCCTATCTTCGCACGACAAGAAAACGACAAGAAATTCTCAGGTCAGGAAATTTCTCTTTCATCTCCATACATATAAACCCTGGCCCCCAGCATTCACCATGGCTGGTTTTCAGCAACTAATCATGGGCGATCAGCTGCTCGAGTACCTTCAGGAGAAACTAATACCGATCAACTGCTCGGTATACTCGCTTCCCACCGGAAATTTGTCGGTGGAGCCCTTTAACGTAAGCGGCTTCGACTACATACCGCCAGACCTTCTACCTGCCTACTACGTCACCAACTGTTCCATAACGCGCTTGATCGACTTGGTGGCTGACCTGGGCGTGAACACCTCCTCGATGAACCAGTCTCCTTACAACGACCGTGACAACGGCGATACCTTCGTGGCGTTGTTGTTCACGCTATGCGCCTCTTGCGTGTCGTGCTGGATGCTCACGTTGCTTATTTGTATTTGTCCCAAACACAAGCAGAAACCGTTTCTCACCCAGTTGGCCACCTTGTTCAGCGCCATCTTCACTACCGTAGTACTTTGTCAATTCACAGAAGGCTCATCCAAAGAGTACTACGAGGGCACCTTGGATATTATCCGTCTCCACAATATTGTGTACGTCAACAATGTGTTTCGAGTCATGTCCATTATAAGCCAGCTTTTCAACCACTTTGCCTGGCTTCAGATCATTATTCGCGTTTCCAGAGACAAGTACAAGTGGCACTCGGCGGTGTTTGGGTGTTGTCTCATCATCGCCTACTTCATAGTGTGTGTCTACTACGAGATCGCACACAACAAAAATAGCTCCATCTTTGGCTCCAACATAGACCTGTCCGAACACGGCTGGCGGATCGTCCGTATTGTGGTTAAGTTGTGTATTGTGGCGTGGTTGGCGCTCAGTCTCCTTTACTTCACCACCAATATCGTGAACCCCCGCAAAGTGTGCTACTCCAAACGGTTGATGCCACTCGCCATTTTCAACTGGTTTGTTATTGGCACTCTTATCACCATCAATATCTTAGCGTTAAGCCGTTTTAAAAACAATTGGCTTATTAAATCATGGCTTGAGCTCTTGCCTTTTCTCTTAGAGGTCATCATCATAACCACCGTGTGGGAATGGATCTACAACATATGGTTTGTGGAAAAAAGACTCGAGCTAATGGGCGTTTTGGGTAGACGTATCAGCATGGACGACGTCCTTGGTATCCACCTGAGCCGTGAAGACGGCAAGAGTATGTCTCCAAGATTTCAAAAGGGCTCGGGTCTCTTCCCTCATCGATCCAAACGGAAACTCTCCAAGGCTGCATTGTCGTCATTGTTCAAAAAACGATACCCTGAAGAGACCAGATCCGATTGGACGGGCTCGTCCAAAGAAGTTATCGGCACAAGTACAAATTCTACTGACAACTCCAATTTGCGGGTACATAGAAGCAGAACATTGTCTTTCAATACGCTGTACCCCCACGAGAACCAGCATGGCGATGAAGTGGCACCATTCGTTCTCTACGAAGACCAACCTAACGAAACTAATAACGAAACTAATAACGAAACCACTTTAACGCATGATGCAGAAAATACTGCTACTTCTCAAAACATCCAAGAGAATAACCATCCACTCTCTCGAGTGTCTAGCGCTGGAAGCTACGACGATGAGCTGGTTAATAACTACGAGTTTTGGGACGACGACGACGAGGGACCGTCAGACCCGGCTCCTCCGCCTTTCGAGGTTCACCCGGGATTCAGCCGTGACGACTACTGGCCCTCCTCCAAACACTGATTACCCGCTCATGAAGGGGATGATTATACTTTCACTTCTTACATAGACTATACTAAAGAATAGATAGATTTGGTCACGTGAAAACCTCGAAATGTCGCCGTACTGCACAGAATCTTCTGGAACCATCCAGAAATCTGATAAGACAACCTTCACTATATATAAGGGGTGTTTTCCACTATAGTGCGGGAGCGTTCAATACCTATTTAGTTTGACAATGTTGCGTGTAACTAGAAACATGGTACGGTCTAGAACAGTGATAAGTCTAGGTCGTACCTCAATGAGAAACCTACCCAGACTTCTACCATCAACCAACCCTATCAGTACACGTAGAATGATTCACAATTCGATTCCAAGATACATTCTGATGCAAATGAATAATGAAGAACAAGACAATAGGCCAGCTCTCGAAAAGTTTGGTAGTAATCTTACCGATTTGGCCAAGGATGGCAAATTGGACCCGGTGATTGGCCGAGACGAAGAAATCAGAAGAACCATCCAGATCTTATCTAGAAGAACAAAGAACAATCCAGTACTTATAGGAAATGCTGGTACGGGTAAAACTGCCATAATGGAAGGCTTGGCTCAACGAATATTAAGAGGAGAAGTGCCAGAGTCCATGAAAGACAAGCAAATAGTCACGCTTGATTTGGCTAGTATCATCTCAGGAGCCAAGTTTAGAGGAGATTTCGAAAGCAAGTTGAAACAGATCTTGAAGGAAGTTGAAGAAAAGGACGGTAAGATCATTCTTTTTATTGATGAACTTCATATTCTTATGGGTTTAGGAAAGGCTGAAGGTTCGATTGATGCTTCCAATATGCTCAAACCTGCCCTTGCAAGAGGCAAATTATCATTATGTGGTGCCACTACTATTGAGGAGTATCGCAAGTATGTGGAGAAAGACGCCGCATTGGCAAGACGGTTCTCGCCTGTTTTAGTCAATGAACCCAGTGTACAAGATACCATATCGATTTTACGTGGTTTGAAAGACAAATACGAAGTACATCACGGTGTAAGAATAACCGACGGTGCATTGGTCAACGCAGCAATTTACTCCAACAGATACATCCGAGACCGCCACTTGCCTGATAAGGCCATCGACTTGGTTGACGAAGCATGCTCCACCCTTCGTCTTCAGCACGAATCAAAGCCAGATGCTATAGCTCAACTCGACAGGCAGATCATGACTATTGAGATCGAGCTTGAATCCTTGCGTAAAGAGGAAGACCAGATGTCAATCGACAGAAGAGCAAAGCTTGAGGACAATTTGAAGGTGTGCAAGGCGGATTTGGAAGAATTGACCAAGCAATGGGAACTCGAAAAGGCCCTGATTGACGATATCAAAAATGCTAAGTCAGACTTGGAACAGGCCCGGTTTGACTTGGAACAGTACCAAAGAGAAGGCAATTACGGTAAGGCTTCGGAATTGCAGTACTCCACCATCCCACAGTTGGAAGAACAATTCAAAGAGATTATCGAGAATGAAACCAAGAACTCCAACTCATTGTTGCATGACTCGGTAACTTCAGACGATATTGCTCTTGTCATATCCAAGATGACCAACATCCCATTGAGCAATCTCATGAAGAACGAAATCGACAAGCTTTTGGAGATGGAAACCACATTGAAACAAAGAGTGGTCGGGCAAAACGAAGCAGTCAAGGCGATCTCCGAGGCAGTCAGACTTCAAAGAGCAGGTTTGACCAGCGACAAAAGACCAATCGCTTCGTTCATGTTTTTGGGTCCTACCGGTACAGGTAAGACTGAGTTAACCAAGTCGTTGGCCGAGTTCTTGTTCAATGATAAAGGTGCTGTTATCAGATTTGACATGTCCGAGTTCCAAGAGAAACACTCGCTCTCCCGTCTTATCGGATCACCTCCAGGATATGTGGGATATGATGAGAGTGGAGAGTTGACCGAAGCCATCAGACGCAAACCATACTCAGTTGTGTTATTTGATGAGTTCGAGAAGGCTCACTCGGATATATCCAAGTTACTTCTTCAAGTTCTTGACGAAGGATCCTTGACAGACTCTCATGGAAAGCATATCGATTTCAGAAACACCATTATTGTCATGACTTCAAATATTGGACAAGAAGTTCTTTTGGCCGACAAAGAGACAAGCGATGATGGAAATATCAGCAAGGGCACCAAGGAAGCAGTGACCGAGCTCTTGAAACATTACTATCCACCTGAATTTCTCAATCGTCTTGATGAGGTTTTGATATTCAACAGACTTTCCAAAATTTCGCTCAGGAAGATTTTGGATATAAGATTAAGAGAGATCGACGAGAGATTGAAGGACAAACGGATCACATTATCCTTCTCACCAGAAGCGAAGACTTTGTTATGTGATTTAGGATACGACCCAATCTACGGAGCCAGACCTTTGAATAGAGTTCTTCAGAAGCAGGTGTTGAATCCTTTGGCAACGTTGTTGATTAAAGGACAAGTAAGGGAAACCGAGACAGTATTTGTTGAGGCAGAAGATGGTAAGATAGTCGTCAAAGCCAACCACCAGGAGTGATAAGCAAAGATAATGATAACAATTTGGGCTAACAACCAATGTATATAGTACCATAATTTGTATAAAGAATCATGAAATAACGAATTAATTAATAAAAATAACACTCAAAAAAAAGTAATGATTGGTCAAATGATCTTACTGAAGTTCTTATATTGAACAAGCCAGCAATAAGCGACTCATGAAAAGTTCTAATTAGTTATGAGCAGTTCATAATTAAAAAAGTCATCTACAAATCTAAAATTTTTCCATACGGGTACTTGAATGTTTATCGCTTACACGAAACTTCATCTAGTATATATATATTGTTTTATTTTAGTTTATTTTATGGATCACAACACTTTACCAACAGTTGCACCATCAGCAATACGTTTTTGGCTCTCGTCAACCTTTTTCAAGCTCTTTCCACCGGTGATCTGTCCCAACAAAGCCCCAATATTTGGGGTTCCACCTAGACTAGGACCAGCTTGACTTGAGGCAGGAGGTGGAGGAGGAGGCGGTGGTGGTGGGCCACCAGGGATTCCTGGAGGAGGGGCAAATGCCGGAGGGGGAGGAGGAGGTGGTGGTGGTGGTGCTGCTGATGGCAACGATGGTGAGTCCGACTCAGGTAAGGGAGGAGCGAAAGATGGCGGAGGAGGAGGAGGTGGTGGAATCCCTTCAGTTGGTACAGGCGGAGGTCCTGGAGGAGGTGGAAGAGTTGAAGGAGGGAGTTCCGTTAATTCTTGGGACGCATTTTCAGTTGGTGGTACCGAATTGAAAGCAGGAGTTGACTCGAACGCATCATTCTCAACTGATTTGAACGAATCAACAGAAGCTTCTCTGGTGCTTTCATGCTTCGAAGGTTCTTCAACAGTAGGTGTCGTTTCCACACTCTTTGATGGCATTCCACCGAACAAAAGACTAGCCAATTGGGCAGCACCTGCACGGTTGGGGATTTCTTCGTCGCTAGAATTGTCTTTCTCGTCGTCACTCCAGTCGTTATCATCGGCCAAACCTCTTTGAGATGCTCTTTGAGCGGCGGCTTTCTTTGGATCGATACCAGATTCTTTAGGCGCAGTAGGCTTGAAGAATGGATTGGAGTTGGTCCGTGGTACTTCCACCGAAGAAGTCTGCTGGCTTGTTTGTTGTTGACCCATCTTAGCAAATGGGTTGCTATCGTGTGGCATAGAAACCCCATTAGTAGTGACTGGCTCGACTGATTCAGGTTCTTCCCTGATCGCAGGGGATTCTGCTGGAGTTGAAGGCAACGAAGAACTGTTCACTTCCATATGAGCACTGCTTGTAGAGTAAGTTGGAGCTGCAGAGGCTGGATCGTCATCTTCTGAATCAGCGTCCTTATTGTTTTTCATCTCCTCCATTTCTCTCTTGAGCTTGACCAATCTTTCTTCCTTTTGTCTTTGCTTTTTCAATTTACGTTCCTTCTCTCGGGCTTCCAACTCCTGTTTTTGTTTGATGAGAGCAGCATATTCGGCATCATCTTCATCATCAGAGGATGAATAAGCTTCTGGTTCTGGTTGCTTCACTTCAGGCTGCTTCGCTTCATGCTGCCTCACGGGTTCAGGTTTCACAGGTTCAGGTCTTAAAGGTTCAGATTTCACAGGCTCTTGCTGTTTCACAGGCCCTGGCTGCTTGACAGATTCAGGCTGTTTGACTTCAGGCTTAGTTGGCTGAGGATCGGATTTAGGGACAGTGTCCTGAGATCCGGACCTCGAAATTCCCAACTTAGCGAGTCTATCGTTCATTCTCTTTTGTGCTTGCTCTTTAATGTAAGCCTTTCTTTCCTCAGGAGTCTTATACCTCTCCGTTTGGGTTGGAGCCGGCGATGGAGCTGCTGGTGCTGGTGTAGAGGTTGTCTGAGGAGAAACATAGTTAGAGCTAGAGGCCGGATTAGCGTTATGACTCGATTCAGATCCTCTCTTCAACTCCTGGATAAATCTGCCCACTTCCTCACTAACACCATTTCCTTGTTCCCACTTGTTTTGTCCAACTTCTTCTCTGCTGGTGGTTTGTAAGTTTACAAGAAGACCATCTTCCAATTCCTTGATACTTGATTCGATGTCTTTAATTGCTTCTGATTGGGCTTCGCGTTCTTTGTTAGTGCGCTCCACCTCTTGTTTTAACTTGAAGTCGGCGTCGGAATCGGAACCGCTTGATGAAATGCTTCTTCCAGTCAACGCAGCCATTCTTTGCTTCAATTTGAGTTTTGATTCGTGTTTTCTTCTATCGAGATCAGTGATCTGTCCATTTGGTCCAGTACCAACGATGTCTGAATCGGCACTATCAGGTTTCCAATTAGGATTTTCCTTGAGTATTTTTAGTTTGACCAACTCGATCTTTTTATTTGAAATTTCTGAGTTCACTGCATGGATACTAGAAATCAATGTAGGCACTCTATCGCGAGTAAGATGGTTGAACTTATCGAGGAGGGCTTTCTTTTCGTCAAATGAACCATTCTTTCCGAGAGATTTATCGAGTTTGGCTTGTACATCTAAAATCCTACCCTTCAAGAGACCCACTTCCTCAGAATATTTCGATTCGGCCCTTCTTTTGCTGATGGACAGATCATGGTCTTCTGCATCAGCAGCATCTAATAAGATTTTTTTCTGACGGATCAATTTCTTCAAATCATCAATGGTCAAATCCAGATCAGAAGACTTGAGAATTCTGGACTCCTTATCCTTTAAAGCAGTGTTTTCAGTAGATTCATTTCTTCTTCTGTGACGAGAATTCGAAGTGTATCCAAAGTTTTCATCATCATTCTTGAATCTACTTCCATTAGAAGTTCCGCCGTTGGTGTTGTTGCTGGCTTTGTTTGAGGAGCCAGCTCTCAAAGAGTTTTTTAAAGTGTCCATCGAGTCCTGCAAGTACTTGCTTGATGGCGGAATCAACTCAGGTGGCAATCTAAATGGAAGGTCCAAACCATTCAATCTTCTATAAACAAGATGCATGGCCACCGCGAACTCGTCTTTACTTAATTTTCCTCTGTCACTGGTATCAGCCAAAGTCCAAATGGATTCCAAATCAGTTCTGTTCAAGCCCGATTTTCCAAAAATATTTAATGCTACATCTCCATCGACATACCCTCTTCTTTTGGTGTCCCAAGCTGCAAAAATACCATCGTAGATAGCTTTCTCTTGTTTAGTAATCGCCCAAGTGACGTTTGATTTTTGGGCTCCTCCCATGGCATTTTGTAAGTTGTTGCTTGGCAATTGAGCATTGGGCAAGAAGTGTTGCTGCATTTGATTCAAACCTGGGATTCCCCCAGTTGGAGTGTGGACAAAGCCCCATTCACCAGGTTTACCGGTAGGTTGGGATTGCAATAAACCGGTTTGCTGAGGCTGGAAGCCAGTCTGTTGAGGTTGAAATCCAGTTTGCTGGGGCTGGAAACCAGTTTGCTGGGGCTGGAAACCAGTTTGCTGGGGCTGGAAACCAGTTTGCTGGGGCTGGAAACCAGTTTGCTGGGGCTGGAAACCAGTTTGCTGGGGCTGGAAACCAGTTTGCTGGGGCTGGAAACCAGTTTGCTGGGGCTGGAAACCAGTTTGCTGGGGCTGGAAACCAGTTTGCTGGGGCTGGAAACCAGTTTGTTGCTGTTGAATGCCAGTTTGTTGAGGTTGAAAGCTGGTTTGCTGAGGCTGAAACTGATTAGAGTAGCCCGTCGTTTGCGGCTGGATTGGGCCTGTTTTCTGAGCAGTCAACAGAGACTGAAACCCAGTAGTTTGGGCCTGTAACGGTTGGTAACCGGTATTTTGAGCCTGTAACGGTTGAAAGCCAGTTGTCTGAGGCTGCAATGGGCCGGTTTTTTGGGCAGGAATGAGGCCAGCGGTCTGCTGAGGCTGTAATGGTATCAACGAGCCACCACCAGTTCTCTGGCTTGTAAGGGCTGGAGTACCAAAGCCCGTTGGCTGAGCTTGGAAAGATGTAGGAGGCAATTGCGGAGTGGGAACGTAGCCTGTTCCTTGAGGTTTCAACCAATCGTCCTGCTTTGGAGCAAATGGGGTGTTGGCCAAGATCTTGGAAGGGTCTTCAGGAACTGAAAAGTTGATTGCATCCACAAAACTCTTGACTTCATTTTGCCATTTTTCAGGAAGATACGAAGGAAGTTGCTCTCCACGCTTGGCCATACTACACAAGTGTAAACTCAAGGCAAATTCGGGAAACAACAAAGAGCCCGACTTGTTAGTATCAGATAAGGTCCAAATTTCCGCCAACTTGACCGAACTCAAGCCTGATCTCAATAAGATATTGCTGGCCGAATCGCCACTAATCACCTGTTCACCTTTGGGGACAGCTGTTCTGAACAAGTGCTCGTACTTCTTTTGTTCATCGGCAGATATGAACGACAATCTAATGGAGGGAATCTTAAGTTCGCTGTTTTCAATCACAGTGGGCGCTGGTGCGCCTAGCTGGCCGAAGCCCGTGGGCTGGGCCTGGATGTAGCCGGTTTGCTGGGGCTGCAATTGCGGTTGTTGGCCAAATCCCGTTTGCTGAAACGATTGGTTTGGATAGAACTGCTGCAGTTGCTGTTGTTGTTGCTGCAGTTGATAAAGACCGGTTGGTTGGCCCTGGAGCGAAGGCTGCTGAAAATAGCCTGGCTGAGGCTGGGCGCTAAATTGTTGCGGAGGAGGATTGTAACCTCCGCCAAACCCAGTTTGCTGGGGATTAAACCCGCCCTGCGGAGGCTGCTGCTGTTGTTGATACTGATTATACATCTATTGATCGAATCAATCAGACACAAACGGTGGTGAAATAGTGCCGATAGGGGAGTCGCTGGCCGATTTGGACGGTGTATGTGGAGCGAGCGCGGCGTGCCGCTACCGGGTTGCATTAGCGGAAGGTGTGGAAGGACGAGAGGGAAGAAGAGGCAGAGTAGGTACAAGGGACTGAACGAGTATATTACAGAGGTGTATTTCGTGTCATACAATGGAGCTGTCTAGTAGAATATATCAGAAAGGGTGCAGGAAGGGATTAAGAACTAGGAATGGAATCCAATTGAGCGACTGAGAAATAAGATGTGAGAGTTGTAGAGTGAGCTGCTAGCAGCAACATGCTGGTAATAGAAGCAATAGGAGCGTAGACAGTGGCAACTAAAGTAATAGGATTGATCTAGCTAGCGAACGATGCAGGTAAACATCTCAGCACTTTGCCGCATTGCAAGTCATGCTGAGTATAAATGGAACAAACAGAGTAGCTCAACAAATTATACCACATATACCATCAATCAGGCATGATACTAGCTTACGAAGTATCCTTATTAATCGATAAAGGAGCGTGAGGATAGCGAGGAAAAAGACGCAACTCTCAACCCTTTCCTGAATAAACATGGAGCATCTTTTTTCTGTCCAACAAACTATGGAAAGCTAGAAAGTAATACAGTAGAATAGGTGAAAATAGTAGGTGCTTTATAGGCACATTAGAGAGACTTCCTAGGGACATCGAATGACATAACATGTACGTTATGGCCTCTTACTCAAGTATTCGGTGAATTCAGTTTTTTTGTCATCTATAGCTACATATGAATGCTTGGAGTTTTATAATGGCTGCAAACAATTTATATATACTTTGAAAGTATTACTTCTTGAAGTTGCATAACTAGAGCGTGCCTAACCTTCAAGAACCTCGTCCCAAAACGCTATCTCCAAACATGTTACCTTGTTGAACACGTCCACCATGCGGTCCAATCTCTGTTGAGTCAAAGGATGCTTTTCAAAAAGATCTTGCATCATTGTAGCTCCTTCTTTATACGCATTTCCGTACCATTCAGAAGTATAGTCATCTAGCCACGACTGATAGACTTCGGCCTGTTCAGCGGTGACAGTCTCTGGAGATGACGAATCAACAGTGCTACGAATGTGTTGGCCGTAATGGCCCGCTTCGAAATACCCAAAGAGACACGGTGCAACTGCCACTTTAATACCAAAGAAGTCTTCGTTTTGCGCTGCCTTCAAAAGGTACGCACAGTACTCTTTGCATGCCTTGCCAGGTCTGAGCTCTACGTCAAGATCTATGTCTCTTTCATAGCTGATATCATACTTGAGAGCTAACTTTTCCTTATGCTTTTCGATCTCATTGACAATGTTTCCTATTACCAACGCTTCAGCATGTGTTTGCTGGTAATTCGGTGCTATAGCGGCGGCCGAACCATGAACTTGTGCATAGTTGACAAGGTAGTAGTAGTCCTGCTTCAAAAAGTACAAGAACCGATCGAACGAAAGAGTATTTTGGGCCAATTTCTTCAAGAAAGGGTGCTGCGTGTACCTGATCCAGTTGTCTTTTATCTTGGGATGGTTTTTGAAGTAGTCAAGAAGGTTGATTTTGGTCGGGACCTTTGTAGACCCCTCGACTACCAAATCGGTATACTGCTCGGGCTTGACCAAGTGATTGAGGGGCCCGTGCCCATGGCCCAATTTCGCTGTTCCATCCATTCCCTTATGAATATAATCTATAGACAACGCTACTGCATCATAGAGATCCTTTCCATGGGCTAAATTGGCTGCAATTGCACTCGATAAAGTGCAGCCTGTGCCATGAGTGTTTTTAGTGCCGACGTATTGAGACTCCAATATGGTTATGGTTTCTGTTTGGGACTCGTAGAGAACATCAAGAAGTACAGAATCTTTGCTGGGTGCCGTATCTGGCCTATCTGTTACAGGGTTCCATGGAATATGTCCTCCCTTAACCAAGATATTGGCGCATCCCAAGCATTTTTGCACCCAAAGCACAAACTCAACCAATTGGTCTCTAGACTCTATTGGACCGGGCTTGGATCCGCTCGAAAGCTCCACTAGCAGCTTTGCTTCTTCGAAGTTAGGAGTCACCAAAAATGCTTGTGGGATCAATTTATCAATACATAACCTAAGCCCTTCATCGTCCGAGAGCTTGGATCCCGAGGTACTTATCATAACAGGATCTACAACAACCTTAATCCCTTTACTTCTTAACAATTCTGAGTACTCCAAAAGCGCTTTAACAGCCTCGTGAGTCAACATTCCTGTCTTGATGGCTTTTAACGGGGCCTCGCTCTCGGAGTACCCATGAATAAAGTCATCAAAGTTCATATCGAGAATGTTCTTGACCAACTCAGCAGAAGTCTTTTCGAATCTGAGTACACCTTGTGTGTTCTGGGCCGTCAATGCTGTAATACAGGTCAATCCATATACGTTGTGAGCGGCCAAAGTCTTGAGATCTGCTTCAATTCCGGCTCCTCCTGAGCTATCCGATCCAGCAATGGTGAGCACTGCTGGTAGCGAAGCCGGTACTACCTTTGAAGAACGGATTTTGACTATTTCTTGCACAGTCATTTCACTCAATTCCTCTTAGAACAACTCTATTGCTTCTTAACTTGAAGTTTGTGAAAAGTTGGTTGGTCTTTGATAAACCGAAGCCATCTAAGCGCATGCTTTATGCGCGTAGGCCGCAAAAAAAATCACAAGCCCTCAGATTTTGCACCCAAAGATAAATGGTTTGACAATTCTATATTGAATAAGCGTCTTGTACCTCAGGCAAAGACAGCATAGGTCCCTTGTAAATACAGACAAACAGATCCATTACATTATACATGCATTATCATTTATATAAGCAGCGTTTAAGCAAGCATTGTGGTTGTCGTTCGACCGTACATCTAATCTATTTTATTTACTGGTTTGGTTTACCGTGCTTAGTATAGTGGTTGATCATTTCGATTTCACTATTCAAGGTTTCTTCACGGTAGTTGACTCTTGAAGTGGGGACATTGGTTTTCTCAATATCATTACCAGCACTACCTCCCAAATAGTACTTTTTGCCTAACCAATGTTTCTTGATACTGGCTTCCCAGCCGGATTGCATAACCGAATTGTACGCCAATTCGCACATATCAACACTGGACAACTTGTTGATTTGGGCAGCGACCGAGTATTCCTCAATCAATGGTTCCTTGGTGTACGAAAACTGAAGCGGGTCGTCGGTCGACAACGAAATGTTCAAACCTTTCTGGAAAAACTTGTAGAACGGGTTCTTATCCAAGGTCAAGAACAAGGCATTGTTGGATAATGGCGACATGGCAATACCAATTTGGTCCAAGTAGTACAAGTACTGAATGAATGGCAACTTTCTCAACATGATCCCGTGGGAAATGGAGTGAGAGGTCAAGAAAGCACTGATCAAGTGCTCAGGATCACCGGCCTCTCCTGAGTGAGGACGAAGAACGAAAGTGCTATAGCCCAACTTTTTTCTCAAGTTGTTGAGAGAAGTGAGGTTGGCGTACAAGTAGTACAAGTAGTAGGAATACGGTGGGTTTGTAGGCATGTTCCATTGGTGGGCAGAGGGAAACCTTTTGGATTGAAGCGATTCACTCTTGGACTCGTCATCGACCGAGTCGAATCCAACCACTCTTTGGAGGAAAACATGAAGTTTGGGGTTCGACTTTGGATTGATACTGACGTCGTAAAGCGGCTTGAACAAGTTGGTCAAGATATCTTGGAAAGTGTTGACGTTACCGTTCCTTTTGTACAAGTCGTACAATCTTGGAACCTGGATTAACCACCGCACATTGTGACTAAACAACTTGTTGTCCACAATCCAAGCAGACAACTTGTCCCATTCATCAATGGATCTACCATAAATAGAGATTCTAAGCTCGGTCATCTGGTACTTGGAGCTTTCAAGATCCTCAAATACCTGCTTGGTAAGCTCAGCAAGATACTTTCCGTTGATGAAGTTGTCAGTTTTGAGAAAAATTTCTCTCAATCTGGACTCGCCAATAGGATTATACTTGAGGTTAAACTTATCGAAACGGTGGAACGAGTCGGTGTGGGCATGCATGTCCAAAGTGTCGATCGACAAGTCATAAGCCGTAAGGTTCAAGGACTTGAACACCTCGGCCAAAGTCAAGATCTTGCCGTCTCTGAAAATGACCTGCTCGTGGGGTTGTGTCTTCAACTTGTACTTGATAAATCTAAGCAAGTGCTTCTGGTTCATACAGGCCGAGTGGTGAATATGGGTGTCGACTTTACGGACATTGTAGAAATCTCTGTGGGGATTCTTCTTGGACTGCTTGGTCTCCTCGAATTCATTCAAAAGATAATACATGTTCCACTTGGCTTCCAAGTACTGGAGTCTTTTGAATGCAAACGACTTGGATGGGCCATCGGAAGACATCCGGGTGACCGTGTTGAGGTCCGAGTAGTAGTCATGCAACGAAGGAACCTCTACAATCGGCTTGCCTGTTTCTGTATCGATAGCCCGGTATAAGTGGCCGTCGCCCAACTCATATTTGTACTTGGTGGACGCTTCGGGAATCACACACCGGTCAAGACTAAACACTTCTTCGTCCTCTTCAGGAATGGTACTTGGAGCTTGGTTGAATCTGTTTTTGGATTTGTAGGTAGGTTTAGGAGGAGGTGGATAAATAGTCCAAGAGTCTTGATTCTTGGGGTTTTCTAACTCGTTGCGCTGCAGGGATCTATCCAAATACTTGTGTCTGAGATCAAGACAAGTTTTGACGTTTTGAAACAACTCGATAAGATCATCGGAAGGGTGTGGCGCCGGATTTCCCAACTTGTGCGATGGCAAGTCGATAAACGATTTGCGGCGATGGGTTTGGACGGGACTGCCAAGGCCAGCAAGTAAACCGCCTTGCTCGTTGCTGCCTTCTTCTTTTGCATGAAGAGCCTCGAAAGTCTTGACTTTCAAGTCATGGTCCTTGATGAAACGTTCTTCCGTGGTGGAATAGTGCGTCGAGTTATAGGAGCCCGACAACATGTCGCCTTCCTCATCGTCGTCACCATCGAAACGGTGAAGTTCCGAAGCGTGGTCGCCATCTTCGTGCTCACTGCTTGAAGTGTCGACAATAGCGTGGCTGGGTTCTGTGTCGTGAAGATCAAGGGTAAATGGGGACATTTTTACTTAGTAGTCCCAAACCTTTATCTCATCCGGAGTTTTTTGCTCCCATTAGATGGCTGTGCGGCGCCTGGCCCCACAGGGCGTCGAATCTCCGGAAACCTGTCACCTGCAGGGTGTGTAAAGGCCAAGAACGACAGTACAGGAATAAAGGTTCCAGACTGATTAATCAGTGAAGTTCCCAGGTAAATATCGGGATCAGCCTAGTACCGACTATATCTCTCCAATCTTATGCTTACCAGCAATGAGCGGTCTTGAGTTGTGAATTAAGTATACTGATTAGTGAGTCGACAATTGTCATATGTACTACTCGCACCACGTTACTCGGGCCAAGTGGAAAGATTGCGTACATTCACCAATCTTAGCAAAGAATGGTGGGCCATATAGTAATAAGTGGTTAGTTCAGATATATCTGTACATAATTTGAAGAAATTGATTTTAAATTATCATTTTAATCGACAGGTTCAAGTACTTCGTCTCATTCTGGCATTTTTCTTTCGAGGAGAATGATTTTCGCAACCAGTTGATGCGAATTCTTATCAGAGATGTATGAGCAACTAATTATTAGTCAAGGGAAGTTAAAATGAGGGTTTTGTGTTTTTGATGGTCACACTAAAAGCAAAGGTATATATTAATAGTAGGCATAGAACTAAAGTACTCGATACCGGACTCGTAGGCGGCATTCAATTGAATCATTAGACAAAAGCTACCGAAGCAAAGGCGGATGCTGTCAACACAGCATACATTATGGCCGAGCCTGACGACTTCAAGGTGATGGAGCCCGCAGCATTAGTTGATGCTGGAACTTTAGCGGTGGATGAGGATTGGGCGGCAGAAGATGAAGAAGTATAGTTGGTGGCAGAAGAAGTGTTAGCTCTCTTGTAAAGAACCTCGTCATCGAGTAACCCGTACTCAAGAGCGACTTCTCTTGAAACCAAATCTCTGGCAAAAATAGTACCGTTCAGAATCAAGCTACCGATATCGTTGATCAACGCATGAAGAAGATTGGTGTCTGTAATGGCTTTGGTGACAATGTGTTCCAACAAACCTGAGTCGATAATATCACCAAGAATAGGCTTCAAGGCACTTAAATTGAGACCAGAGAGCGATCCGCTGATATCACGGAAGATTCCTTCGAGGATTATAGCAACCGAGTCCTCAAATTCTGGGTCGCTAAGAAGCTTGCTAATGGTCTCCTCGATCAATTGGGATCTCTCAAACGAACTAAATACGGTGGTCAACAAATCTTCGATGTTATCTCTCTTTGCGACATATAAGGGAGTTGTGGGCGCGGCCATTTGGGCCAAAAGCAAATCGCGCTCAGCCAAATGCTCTTCTCTTTTAAGAATACTACTAATAAGACCTTCTGCAGCTTGCAAAATACTGCCGAAATTGATAGCTCCCGATGCAATAACTTTTTTGATCACCCCCAATCCGAATGGGAAAAGTTCGGGGTCTTCCAATACACCTGTGAGTATACCGTATGCCAAGCCAGATCTGTCCAAAGCAACCCAGACCGCGGTAGTGTTGACGTCACCGAGGACACTCAAACCTTCCTTTAATACTTTTCCTGCAATTGACCTGGTATAGTTGTGCGCAACGATATACGAGGCCGCTTCAGGAAGAAGATTGGTGTCTTTTAAGCCAATGTATATGTCGTCCAAATACTTGACATTGTCATCTTCAGTCAACAATTTGTTTGCCCAACCAGCAATGCTTTCGAAATTGATACCACTAAGAAGTTTGGGGATTTCACCGGCTATACCGCCCACTATATCACTAACGATTCCTCTTTCTTGAAGGTCTACTTCAAGTGGTGCCGATCTTGGCGTCATTATAGGAGATATGGCTGCTCCATGGGCCACTGACCCAGCCGATATTAAGACAGTTGAAGCTATAATTAATCTCATTGATGACTGTTTAGAAACGAAAGACTTGTTTGAGGAACGTGGGTGGATGCTTCAAACGATTGATGTGGTGATAAAATCAGGAACGCAGTAAACATTTATATACTTCATGCAGCCCAACTCAAGGGTACTGACTATTAGTTCCGAAGCCTTGGGAATGTGGTTACAGATCTGAATATGTGATAGCTGCATTTGGCGCTTTTGATCGTTTTCGCAGCCTGTGATCTACTTATACTTCCTAATACGGAAATTGTGACATTTTCCCTATTGGGAACAAGTACAATTACGGGTAGCGAGCACGTGAGCCCGCTAGCCTAATAGGCAACATTGAAGGCTGGTTACATAAAACTATTGTGCCATGCTAGGGTCCAGGCCGTTAAGCACGTCCCGAGACGTAAACAAAACACAGGCTCAATTGCACCCGGTTTGACACTTTTATCTATATATGGAAATTATTTTGCAACCACATCGAGCTACACTATGGGATGGGGTAATGTCTCACAATGGTCGGCACCAAGGAAATTGGATGTTTACCTAGGGAAGTAATGCCAAGGGCAATTTAAATTTCAATTCGGTGGCCGCCGTATCGGATCTGTAGTCAAGAACGTGTTCAAATCCCGCTCGTGGTGCAGGCTCTTCTAAAAGAGTCTCAGTTTGGCCATTCTGCTCTTGGTTTTGGTTTTGGTTTTGGTTTTGGTTATGAAACTGCTCGTCTTTGTTCAACTCGCAGAGATTGAACTTGAATACAAGGAAATATTTGAGACTCATGAGCTTGGAGCTCTGGAACTGCTGCGTCAAGTATCGTGGAATGTGGAGTGATCCGTTGACCAATGAGGTGCCTGATTGGCTCTGGCTATTCCAAAGTGACGCAGCCAACGTATTGACTTTGAATTTGGGCGTGCACGGATACACATTGGCGAAATCTCCACTTTTGTTGGTATTGTTGGTCGCGTGGAACACCTCGTGTGCTTCCAAGTAGACAACAGCACCCGCGATTTTGGTCCAGCGGTTGTGGCCTGCAGGGTTGATGTCAAGACAAAAATTTATGTCTTGGCCAATATGATAGTATGGATGTGATAAACTGATGAGGCACAAGTGCACGTTGTTGACACGCAACTGGAACTGAGTTTTGAGGTGTTCTTGCAATTGGGGCACTGAGTCGTGCACCTCGGGCTCGGTGTGACTGCCTATGCTTTTGCGCTGCTCGCTAGATGAAACTTTAGGCATATTGTAGAGATCTGATTCAATGAGCTTGGCCAAGTCGTTAAGAAATGCTGCTCTGGAATCGGCGCCACCAGAGTCTGGAGTAGAAGCAGAATCGACTGCCGGTGTAGTTTCAGCGGTGATATTCCATTTTTTGTCAACTAATGCTCCGTTCAGCAAGTAGTCTTTCTGGAGCCACCTCTTATTGGAGCATGCGAGTCTCTCGCCTTTGACAGTAAGGGGAAAGTAGACAGTCTGGGCCACCAACTGGGACATATCTATACTGCTCAGAAGTCCAACAACCAAAGAGTAGCGGATACTGATCCAGCCTTGGTCGCGCGCCAAGCCCGTCAGACGGGCGTTGTAGGTTGGAGGCAAGTCTGGGTTTTGGGGGAACCTGATGCGAAATTTGCGCGAGGATCCGGGCTTGATGCTAATGTCGGAAAACAATAGTGCTTGGGAAGTGGTGTAAAATGGGACAAACGAATCGGTTATATCGGAAAGTGGAAGTGACTCTTGCGGTTCATGGTGATCAGCCTCTGACTTGGGCGGTCTGTGCGAGTTGAAGGTGTAGAGCAAGTCGTGAAGAAAGTATTTTCGCTCCAACGTTATATTATGTTTAGCTTTTTCCATCACCAAGTCAGCCACGCCTCCTAATCGGCCTCCTACTATCATGGGATGGGCCAAATTCTCAGCTATAAAAGGCACGTTGTTCATTTTCAATTCCTTGACATCCTCTGTATCCTCTCCTTCGTCCTCTTCGCCGCCATCATCTTCATACTGATTGATGTAGTCCCTGTTGTCCCACCACAAAGTGTTTTTGGAGCCACCTGCCAACCCATTGGCGGCATTTCCAAGCACGAAATTGTAGTTCAATACGACGTACCCCACGATCTGGACGTATCCCAAAAGCACCTTGATATCGTTTCCACCGTCATTATTGATAAGCTTTGCAGACTCAGATACGGGCTCACTGCCTCCGAAAAACGACCCAAACCATCCTGCTTCCTCTTTTGGTTGTGCTTCAGGATTGACTACAATCGACCGATCCAGCGTATTGTGTAGCTCAATCACACACTCTCTTTCTCGCCGTAAATTCTCCACCCGATCTGCTAGGTATGTTAGCGAGATGGTGAGTAGGTCATTGACCTTCTTGCTGTAGTGAGGCGTCAGGTCTGGATGGGGCATTTGATCCAAAGATAGTGGTTGATTTTATTTCCTGAGCGAGCGTGAAAGAGATTAAATCGTGAGAGAACAAACCAAAAGAGGGTAAATAGATCAACCCTGACGTACCATGTGAGTTGTTGATGACTATAGTATGCGATTTGCCAGGTCATGACCATGAACTATATACACTATCACTACACTTAATTGTAGACTATAGCTGTAACTATAGCAGCACCAGTATGTAGCGGGTACTGCGTGTATGTGTGAAGTCACTAAATGGGCATTAAACTTCTCTTCTACGATGTTTGACTACCCCACAAAATACAGCTTATATAACTACAGCCCATTTTCATCATAATCGACTCGTGGGGCCTACTACTTGATCGCGCTGGTATTGATTTTTATGTTTGTTCTTCTACTTATAATTACTCAACCTTCTGTTCTGGCTGAAAATGCTGGCTGTTATCTATTGGAGCTTGAATTCCCTCCTGTTGGATCTGAGCCAATTGGTCTTCTTGCGAAATAGGCTGGCCCCCGTTAGAACCATTGACTCCCACTATTTGATGGAAATCTAAGATTTCACTATACATCATAACTCTCCAAGTATCAACAGGCAAGTCTGCATCGTTGAAACTCCAGTCGAACTTGGTTTCACAGACAGGTTCATCGGTTGGATCGTGGAATGGTTCCATGTACGGATGCTCCAAAGCATCGGCAGCGTTGATTCTCTTTTTGGGGTCGAAGATCAACATTTTCTCCAACAAATCAATCGCTTCGGGTTCAACATGGTTACACTGCGCAAATCTTTCTTTGAATGGTATAGGTTCACGCTGTGGTAAAGATTGTACGAATCTTAAGGTGTTTTCAGAAAGAATGGTGCTGATAACATCGGCAGGAGGCGAGCCCAAAAGTTCGGTGATGATCGAAAATTGATGGACGTGGTCTCTACCGGGGAACAAAGGTTTGCCTTCGATGATTTCAGCCAATATACATCCGACAGACCACAAGTCAACCTCGGTGTCGTATTTTTGCCAGGTCAACATAATTTCAGGCGCTCTGTAGTACCGGGTAGAGACGTAACCGGTCATTTGAGGATCTCTTATTCTGGCCAAGCCAAAGTCGCAAATTTTCAAATCACAGTTTTCATTGATAAGAATGTTGGAAGGTTTTAAGTCTCTGTGAATAACGCCTGCAGAGTGAATATATTTCAAACCTCTCAACATCTGGTAGGTGAAGTACTGAATAAACTGCTTTTCCAAAGGTCTGGATGTAAGCAATCTGTGAAGATCCGTACCCTGGAGCTCGTTCACAAAGTATATGTCCTCCAAGGGCGACAAAAAGATATCGTCCAAAGTAATTAAGTTTTCGTGTCTTAAATGCTTCAAAAGCTTGAGCTCTCTGTAGGTACGTTTGGCTAGAACCGAAGTCAGAAAAGGTTTCATAATTTTCTTGACGGCAACGTTTTGGCCGGTGAGTTTGTCTACTGCCGAACAAACCAACCCAAAGGCACCCATGCCTACAGGATTAAGCTCGGTATACCTGTTGGTGACCTCAAAAACGGTACCGAATATTTGGGTTCTTGTGAATTCACCATCCGAAGACATGATGGATTAAATTTATAATATGAGACAGGCTAGCAGATAATCGGCTAGGTTGAGGGGGTATGGATAATCAAAAGAAAGCGGAGCTTTGGCGAACAACCGGATGTAGCGGTATATAACTAGCAGTTGGCTAAGCGTGGAGCAATGATTGGATGATCAAGTTTGATGGCGAAAAGTCTAACCCCAATTATATTGTATAACAAATAAGTGTTGTGTAGTAAAGAACTGGCACGTCGCAATGAAAAAATCATATAAACAAATGACCCACCCACTACCCAGGGAAATGCGGGAGATTGCTGTATGGTCGCAGGCGAAAGAGCCAGCTAACCAGCAGGGATCTCGATAGCACACCTGGGTGGTCAGGATGGTAGAGAATGTTTAAGCGGGGTCCAATCTGATTGTTATTGTCTTGCAAGTGAATTGCGGTGCATTGTATTGGGCCAGTTGGCAACTCGGCCTTATTATAAACTTCCCGTACCGACGCGCTGTTCTTCACTTTCGCACTATTTGCAGAGTCTGCAACCATCATTCTCAGTACTCTTCCCAATTCGCACCATTCATTATAAATACTATTATTAGGCTTACTCTTCATGAAGCTCGTACAATGATCAACTGCTCACACTCTCACCATAGTCCCTATTCTTTAATTGATGCATACAAAATTTTTACAAACAAATCAATTCTGACCTTCGTTCCACCCTCCATATTCTCGCCGTTCTTACTACTCTCACTACTCTCACAAGTCTCACTAGTCTCACAAGTCGCACTAGTCTCGCTACTTTCACTAGTCTCACTAGTGTCTCGCTTTTCTCTTCCTTTTTTCGCTATTCGTATCCTAATTTTCAGCCACACCATATTTGACACTGTGGCAGGTCGTCGGCCAAAGAAACCCATCATCTTCATCATGCCTTCTATCGAACCAGGAGCCTCCTATAAATCTTCAGTCATCAGTCTCCTTAAAACCATCGTGGGCGCGGGCCTTCTTTCTATGCCATTTGCCTTTTCGGCCGACGGTGTGTTGCTTGGAGTCTTCATACTTAGTTTGGCAGCCTTGACTTCCGGGTTTGGGCTTATTATTCAGGTCTGGGTGTCACGTTACGTTCCCAAAGGCCAGGCCTCCTTCTTCAATTTATGCTCAATTACCTACCCTGCTCTTTCAGTGGTGTTTGATTTGGCCATAGCGATTCAATGCTTTGGCTCTGCTTTGTCGTACTTGGTGTTGGTTGGGGAAATCATGCCTACAGTAATCAAATCCATTCCTTACGTGGATCCAGATAACCTCCGTACATTCTGGGTTCTTGCTTCGGCTGCTATTTGTGTGCCTCTCTCATTTCTTCGTAACTTGGACTCTCTCAAGTACACTTCCATCTTGGGCCTCGGGGCCATTGGTTACATCACTTTGCTTGTGATATTTTACGGTATATTTGGTCCACTGCTTTTCCACGATACCTTTGAGGACCTTCGGGGCGACGTCTCGATTCTCCACCCGGTCTCTGTCTCCAGCATTTTCTCCACATTTCCCATCATTGTGTTTGCCTATACTGGTCACCAAAACATGTTTTCCATCATCAATGAGGCCGCAGACAAATCACCCGGAAACTTGTTCAAAATTCCTTTTGCCGCGGCATTCCAAGCTTTTAACTTGTTTTTATGGGTGAGTATCGCTGGCTACCTCACATTTGGTAACAAAGTTGCCGAAAATATCATCTTGCTGTACCCTGACGGATGGACCACTGCACTTGGTAGATTGTGTATTGTGTTCATGGTGATCTTCTCCTTCCCATTGATGTTTCACCCAGCCAGAATCTCGGTAAATAACATTGTTTATTGGGTCCGGTTGAATGTATTGAAGACCGAGCCTCGGTCTGTGGCCGCTGATTCGGCGCCCTTACTCGACTCTCAGCACGAAGAAGAAGTCCACGGCGGCCCTCGTGGTCTCGTGGTTCCTTTTTCAGACACCTCATTCATCATTATTACGGTTCTGCTTCTCTCTATTGGCTACATTCTTGCAGTATCTATCAGTTCATTTGCATTTGTATTGGCTGTTGTGGGTGCCACCGGCTCGACGGCTATCTCCTTTATTTTACCGGGTTTATTTGGGTACAAGTTGATTGGAACTGAGCATGATGAACCTTCGAAGGTGGATGTAGCGTACAAGAACTTGTCGTTAGCACTTACGTTCTGGGGATTCGCCGTAATGTTCATCTGTCTTCACGCCACGCTAACCAGTTAGAAATTCTACACATATCTATAAAAAACCTATCAGGCAAAAATTACAAAGCCAATTAGATTGCACTACATCCTAGCACTTACCATAAAATACTATCGTCTCTATTTTTAGCTCCTATAGTTCCTTTATTAGTCTATTATAGTCCTTTAGTTAGTCTATTTAGTAGTCTAGATTTTCACTAATAATTCGCGCGGAATAATTTATCTTCAATAAGCAACCATGTCTTGCGAACACCAGCACACCCATGGTCACGACGATCATGATCACAATGGCCACGGCCACTCCCACATAGCCCCAGATCCCACTAACCAGGCTCAATCACTTCACGGCAAAATTGATTTGCATCACGTTACTGGCCTCAATGTTGCCAATCAACCTGAACAATTGGCCAGGATATTTCGTTCAGCAGACCACATATATGGCATTGATCCAGTAATCAAGTCCGACTGCGGGTCGCAGACCATCATCAACATTCCGTTTCTCAACTCCTCAGTAAAATTGTTCTCCATCATATTGAGAACTAATGGTGACAAGTACTGTCCCAGGACCATCAAGCTATTCAAGAATGATCATCAGATTGACTTTGATAATGTTGATCAAAAGCGCCCTGCTCACACTTTGGACCATCCTCGTATGGGTGTCGCCGCCGAATTGGAAGTGTCGCAACAATCTCTTGAAAATAACGACTTTGTGGAACACTACTTGCCTAGACATGTGTTTACGGGGCTCCATCTCTTGACGGTGTTTGTCAAGGACGTCCACGACGAAGAGAACGAAGAAGACGAAGACGATGCTCAGTCGAGAATTCACTACATAGACTTGCGTGGTGAGTACACCGAGCTTACTAAGGAGCCGATCATCACCTTGTACGAACTGGCTGCAAATCCCGCTGACCACAAGAGCCTCACCGCCACGGCCTACGAATTGAACTAGCTTGACTTAATATGACGTCACGTGATCTGCATTATGGTCCACTTTCGCTTCTTGTAGCAGGTCTGGCTGCGGGTCTAACCGCTCCGTATTTCTTCGCCTGTGTATTTGCCCCTCGGCCGAGGTCCTATGTGCTTTTCGCCACAATTGGACCACATTGAAGCCGGTAACAGAGCGGCTTTAGTGGGCTGACCCAAGCAGGTCGCAGCTCGATAACTCACGTGTGTGCTCGAATATAACTTGCTCGCTCGTTCGCTAGCCCTGCCGGTCGTAGGGAGAGTGCTCCGGGGGTGGCCGAGGGACGAAAACACCACGTGATTGTGGCACACACAAGTCCGAAGAACCGGGGCCCCTCGACGATATAAGAAACTCCTCCAACCAACCACCTGTTTCTTCACATCAATTACTTTGAATCATGCCAAAATTAGTTTTAGTTAGACACGGACAATCCGAATGGAACGAAAAGAACTTGTTTACCGGTTGGGTAGACTGTCGTTTATCCGATGTGGGTAAGAAGGAAGCCCACCGTGCTGGTGAATTATTGAAGGAAGCCGGTATCAAGACCGATATCTTATACACTTCCAAGTTATCCAGAGCTATCCAAACTGCTAACATTGCATTGGACTCTGCTGACCAATTGTTTGTCCCAGTCAAGAGATCCTGGAGATTGAACGAAAGACACTACGGTGCCTTGCAAGGTAAGGACAAGGCCCAAACCTTGGAAACCTACGGTGCTGAAAAGTTCCAAATCTGGAGAAGATCTTTTGACGTTCCTCCACCATCCATTGAAGACGACTCGAAGTTCTCTCAAGTTGGTGACGTCAGATACAACGACATTGACCCATCTGTCTTGCCAAAAACCGAATCCTTAAAGTTGGTTATCGACAGATTATTACCATACTGGCAAGACGAAATTGCCGGCGACTTGTTGGCTGGCAAGACTGTTTTGGTTGCTGCCCACGGTAACTCTTTGAGAGCTCTTGTCAAGCACTTGGACAAGATCTCCGACGAAGAAATCGCTGGCTTGAACATTCCAACCGGTATTCCTTTGGTTTACGAATTGGATGAAAAATTGCAACCTACCAAGCCTGCCTACTACTTGGACCCAGAAGCTGCTGCTGCCGGTGCTGCTGCCGTTGCTGCCCAAGGTTCCAAAAAATAATTAGCGTAGTAATAAACAATCGTTTTAGAACCCTTTTTAGAGAGAATGTAGGATCAACAACAGTAAACTTCACCATCCCAAACATTGTCATCTCCTCATTCTCTTCATCCCTCTCGTATTTCTCAAAACACCCGTGCCGCAGTAGTCGCGAAAATCAACGTTTTTCAAGCGAAGAGTAAAACAACACCAGCAAAGAAACGGCTACGATTGAGGGACATACCAGCGAAATCCACTTGATAAGAGCGTCCATACTGCACCTGATTGGCCTATTATACTACTGCTCACTTTTTTTTCAAGTGATATCGACTCCAAACACCCTTACTTCTGAGTCCACTCCAATCACAAACAATGGCATCCAACAACCCTCCAGCGTTTTCGTTTGGCGCTGGATCAAACAATGCATCTGGTCAATCCACCACGGTGTTCGGATCTAACAGCAACAATAATAGCAACAGCACCGGCTTATTTGGCTCCAATAACCAACCACTGACTGGTGGCATGTTTGGTGCCAAACCTTCTACTGGGTTCGGCTCTACCAACCAAACTACACCTGCCTTCGGCTCTTCGAACACATCCGCTCCAGCTTTCGGCTCGTCCAACACGCCCGCTCCAGCTTTCGGCTCGTCCAACACGCCCGCTCCAGCTTTTGGCTCTTCGAACTCATCTGCTCCAGCTTTCGGCTCTTCGAATTCATCTGCTCCAGCTTTTGGCTCCTCACAACCTTCCACCAATGCTTTTGGTACATCACAACCAGCAAATGCTTCCCAGCCCTCCAATGCCTTTGGAAGCTCCCAGTCTTCCTCGACTTTCGGTTCTACCCCAGCTGCTTCCAGTGGATTTGCTTTAGGCGCCAAGAATAGCGACTCCAAACCTGCATTTGGTTTTGGTTCTACTGCTGAAAAACCTGCTGGGGGTTTATTTGGAGCAAAACCTGACGATAAACCTGTCTCAGGTTTTAGTTTTGGGGCAAAAGCGGATGATAAACCAACTTCTGGTGGCTTGTTCGGTGCCAAACCTGCCGATAAGCCCGCTGGAGGCTTTAGTTTTGGTGCCAAAACAGACGACAAACCTGCTTCAGGCTTTAGTTTTGGTGCTAAAACAGACGATAAGCCTGCTTCGACAGGTTTCAGCCTCGGCGCAAAGACTGACGACAAACCAGCGTCGGGAGGCTTCAGCTTTGGCGCCAAAGCTGACGAGAAACCAGCTTCTTCCGGTGGACTTTTTGGCGCAAAGAGCGACGATAAACCTGCGGCTCCTGCTTCTGGTGGTTTGTTTGGAGCAAAATCCGATGAAAAACCTGCTGCTGGTGGACTTTTTGGTGCTAAACCCGCTGATAACCCTGCTGATAAACCTACCACTGGAGGTTTCAGCTTCGGCGCTAAAGCAGTCGACAAACCGGCATCTGGAGGTCTCAGTTTTGGCGCAAAGACCGACGATAAGCCTGCGGCTCCTGCTTCTGGAGGTTTATTTGGCGCAAAATCCGATGATAAACCAGCAGCCGGAGGCTTATTTGGCGCGAAATCCGATGACAAACCAGCGGCAAGCTTTAGTTTTGGTGCAAAAACCGACGATAAGACCTCCACAGTCCCAAAAACCGACGAAAAGCCTGCTTCTGGAGGATTATTTGGAGCAAAAACTGATGATAAGCCATCTTCTGGAGGATTGTTCGGCGCAAAAACTGATGATAAACCTGCTACTGGAGGCTTTAGCTTCGGTGCAAAGAAAGATGATAAGCCTGCTAGTGCCACTGGCGGTTTATTCGGAGCCAAAACAGATGACAAGTCTGCCTCCAGTGCTCCTGGTGGCTTATTTGGGGCTAAAAAAGACGAGAAACCTGCTTCCGGAGGTCTTTTTGGAGCCAAAACCGAAGACAAACCTGCCTCTGGAGGTCTTTTTGGAGCCAAAACCGAAGAAAAAAAACCGACCCCAGGAGGATTTTCTCTTGACACTAAAAAAGAACAGCCAGCTACTACCGCAGGTACTACTGCCACAACCACTACCGAGCCCAACTTGAAACCTACAAAGATAGAGCCCAAAGTGATTTCGATTGATAATAACACATTGGAAGACCTTGTGGTGAAATGGTCCAAACAATTGACCACCACCTCCAAGATATTTGACAAATACAGCACCAAAGTTAATGATTGGGACCAACAACTTGGCAAGAGTGGAGACGAAATATTGAAACTAAACCAAGATACGTTGGAAGCAGAAGCATTACAGTCTAGAATCGACCAACATTTATTGTTCGTAGAAAGTCAACAGGACGAATTAGACCAATTACTAGACAACTACGAGCAACAAGCGGATATACTACTCAATAATATTGAGATTTCTCACAAGAACAACAACGGAGAGGGGAACGATGGATCCAATGCTATCGTGCCAGGCAGTAACACTTTGAGTGTCACCGACAAATTGCGTGAAAAAGCCTATTATAATGCCGAGTTATTGGATGAAAGATTGGATAACTTGGGTGACAACTTGAGCACGTTGATCGGAGAAATTAATTCTGTCAGCGATGTGTTTAATGAAATTCTCATAAACGATTTGGCACAGGCAGATGGGGAAGCCAAACCCTCGGCCAAAAAGAGTACAGATGAGAACCCAGTGGAGGAAATTGTCAAGTTGTTGAACTTACACTTGGAAAACTTGAAGTATATCGAAAACTCAGAGGAGAAGTTGAAAGAAAGGCTTGCTGTGATCAACAAGACCAAGAAATATTAGGGTCTCTCTTACATATAAAGAAAAAATGTATACTACTGTGTAAACAATCGGTAACTCAAAAAGTAAACCACTGTGTGAACAATTTGTAATTCAAAGTACCATGAACCCAATCTTGAATGCTTCTCGGTCTAAAAATCAATTTCACGAAATTTCCCCACCTTTTTTTCAGCATGCGAGTTTTGATATAAGTTGACAGAGGAAAACAAAAGCCTTTAATAGACCAATTGAAGTCAAAGTAACCAAAGTTATAAAAGCAAAATGGCTAACCCACCAATATTTACACTTATTAAGTTGTTGTTTAACCCTGATGTGTCGAAGAAGATGATCCTCCAGATTGCCTATGGACAGATCAAAGCCATTGGGTATGCTAAGGTGCTCGCAGCATTGTTCGGCGCTGGTATTGTAGGGGTTTCGTCAGTGATCAGGGTTCCCCAGATATTGAAGATCCTTAAGCCAAAGGATGTGCAAGGCAGGGTCGATGTGGTCAATGGCTTGGCGTTAGAGAGCATTGGGCTCGAGACATTAAACCAGTTGGTCCATGTAGTGTTCAACAGACAGAGTAACAGCTCATTCATCAGCTATGGCGAGAGTTTATTGTTAGGTTTACAAAACGTAGCCATTATTCTACTCATCAAGTACTACAGGTTGCGTGCAGAGGGAAAAATGGAGAACATTGAAGAGCATGATGGTCTTGCCAGACTTGAAATAGTTGGTACTCAGCTTGCTTCTACCATTGGAGTCATATTGGGAGCCACTGTGTTCCTCACTAAGATCGCACCACCATCGTTGATCCTGTTGGTGCAAATCTTGGGGATCCCCATTTCTGTGATCTCAAGAATCTCCCAGATTAGACGCAACCATGCCCTCAGATCTACTTCCTCCTTATCAGATATCACCATCAGAGCCAACTTGTTGGGCTCATTGTTGAGAGTATTCACGTCGGTACAAGACTACAAAGGCAAGGCTGCTAGAAACAAGGCCGTTACTAGCGACAAGATCTTGATTGCTGGTTACGTCACCGGACTTGCTATGAATGGAATAATTGTGGGACAATCCATTGCTTATAAGAATCAGGATGAGAGCGGTGAGAAGAGCGAGAAGACCGATTAGGCGCGCGCTTTTTACCACATCCACAGAACATTTCAGGATTTCGGCATTGATAGCCATACCTGATTATTAATATATTCAATTCAAATTAGTACTTTAGGTAGCTTAGAGTTGTTCACCCGCCAATCGTAATCGGCATAATACCCGATTTGAGTGATATTCTATTGTATACCATGCGCCGATATAATTCGGGTCCCAATACATGCTTTCCTTTTGAAACTTCCTTTACCACAACAGTGCCGAGATCAACCTACTCATCTTTTTAACGCTTTCTCAACAATTGTCTCGTTTCCGCAACAATCGCAATTGGCAGGAGGCGAACAATTTGGGACAATCTGGGCGATCTTCTCCGCGGCTGTTGTCGCTGCATCGCCCGCGGAGCGAGCGCATCACGTGCGGTAGCGGATTCCCAGTTTAAGCAATTTGCGGAAGTTTAATTGCCACGGAAGTTTAATTACCACGGGAGTATATTGGAAACGGCAGTAAGAAACTGCAACCACAAAATATACTGAGGTTTTGAGTAGTCAAATTGCATAAAAAAGGGATATCTGCATCGTAACATTAGTCTCTCACAGTATTCGCCAAAAAAAATATGGTTCATCAAGCACAATACTTACCGCCCACCGGCACCGATATTTCCTCGGTGTTGCAAGGAGGGTACAATCACCCATTATCTCGAGAGTGGCAACTGGAAAAGCAGCTCGCCAAGAATATGTTCATCTTCCCCCTTTTTGTGACCGATGACCCCGACGAGATCACTCCTATTCCTTCGTTGCCGAACATCTCCAGAAGGGGCGTCAACGCCTTGATCCCGTATGTGGGAAAGTTAGTCAGCAAAGGATTGAGAGCAGTGATATTGTTCGGAGTGCCTATGAAGCCTGGCGTCAAGGATGCCGTGGGAACGGCTGCTGATGATCCAAATGGCCCTGTCATACAGAGTATCAGGGCCTTGCGCCAAAACTTCCCCGACTTGTATATCATGTGTGATGTGTGTTTGTGTGAATACACCGACCACGGCCATTGTGGAGTGCTCTACGAAGATGGCACATTGAACAGGGAACAGTCTGTGCTTAGAATCGGCAAGGTTGCCGTCAATTATGCCAAAGCCGGTGCCAACTGTGTGGCTCCTTCAGATATGATGGACGGTAGAATCAAGGATATCAAACGAGGTCTTATTGATGCTGGTTTGGCCCACAAGTGCTTGGTGATGGCATACTCAGCCAAGTTCAGTGGCAATTTGTACGGTCCCTTTAGAGACGCTGCCGGCAGTTCTCCTGGTCACGGCGACAGAAAGTGCTACCAATTACCACCAGGGGGCGCAGGACTTGCTCGCAGAGCCTTGTTGAGAGATATGGAGGAAGGAGCTGACGCCATAATAGTCAAACCCCTGACTTTCTACCTCGACATCATCAGCGATGCCTCCAGGCTCTGTAAAGACTATCCTATTTGTGCTTACCATGTCAGTGGAGAATACGCCATGTTACATGCCGGGGCAGAAAAGGGAATAGTGGATTTGAAGGCCATTGCATTTGAATCCCACCAGGGGTTCTTGAGAGCAGGCGCCCGTCTCATCATCAGTTACTTTACCCCGGAGTTTTTGGACTGGTTGGACCAATAATCTATTAATGTATATAAATAATAAAGAAATTTACCTCACCCAACCCAGAAGTTGTGAAATAACATTTACGTAAAGCTCGCTGTGTGCTAACACACTCGGGAAGTAAGGTCTAATGCTAGTTTAGTATTGCTTCGATAGGGCGCTTGTCTGTTTCACTAGAGCTTTCTTTTTCTTGGCTTATGGCATGCTGTGGTGCTTCCGGTAGTATATTGCTGGTAGGCGCGTTGGGAAGAATGTGTGGTGTTTCGGTCTTTCCTAGTTCTGCCTGTAGTTTGGCAAACTCTTCATCAACTTCAGACTCTTCTCCTGCAGTGAGACCCGATCCCATACCCAAGGACTCACTTACTTCGTTTACCTTGAGCTTCTCTTCTTCCAATTCGTCCAAAACCTTGTCGATCTTGTCAATGCTCATTTCATTATTGAGTTTGGTCAAGACCTGGTTACCTTGTTGTAATCCGTAGAGCACATCTTTCTCTATAAGTTTGAATTCTATTGTTCCAATGAGCGATTCGAGATTATCTAACTGGTCGTATGTCTTGAGAACGGTGGCCTGTTGCTGCTTTTTTGATTTGAGATAGAACTTGGCTCTTTCCGGTTCGTTATTGTTGATTGCTTGTCTTGCTAGCTGGGACTGACGCTCTATGACCAGGTTCAAGCGTTTTTGATACTGTTTGAGTTTGTCACGTTGTTGTTTGAGCTGAAAGATAGCTTTGTCTTGAGCCGTTATCTTGGGCGCTGATGGCTGTTGGCCCATGCTTGTCTAGATGTCTTGTGATAGAATAAGATAAGAGTTGATTTGTGCGAAGTAGTGAGGATAAGAAAAGAGAGAGAGAGAAAGAGAGAGAGAAGGAAGGAGACAGAAAAGGGGGCGAAAAGAACTATGAGGAGGAGCCGAGCAAACGTCGAATATAAAGTTTAACGGTATGATATATAATATAGCGTATGACTATAAAGACAATTTATAATGTGCATATTTGAGTAGAATCACACAGTTGGATCGTGATTTGCGAACTCATTCAGTCATGTCGCAGAAAAGCTGCCACACTGATAGCTGTGGATAATTGGCCACTTCACCATTTGTGGAAATTGATAGAGACAGATATTTGAATGAATGGTCCACGCCACACAGACCGGTCTAACTTACCTATAAACGTCAACTACATTGTTCAAATCACAGACCGATCTGACTATCCATAAATGCTGCCGTAAAAGTTGGTGCGTAGACTGCAGAGATAAATGGTACCAATGGTACCAAATGGTATTGGAAGTGCGAGTGTTTAGAAATAGAAGCAATTGAGCTAGAGCAGTGAGAAAGTTAGTGAGAAACTATCAACTATACTCGACAGCTACAGGATAGAATCGAGAACACCAATATAGGTTCAGCTACTACTCATTCACGAAGTATTTTCCACTGTGCTACTCGATAACTTTTCGGACCTAACTGCACTTACCTTGACTACTAATATTTTCTCTATTTAGGTTGTCTCACTATTGTTCTCCCCGCTGCTCACTCTTTCTCACACTGGCTTTTTTTCTGTACCTCATTTTCTGTGTCTCTTACATAATCCCATTTACCCAAAACAGCAGTTTTGTAAACACCCCAGCCCATTTATTTCACCAAGACGGCAAAAATTCTTACCACCAATTCATCACTTCAGTATATCTACTCTGGGACCGTAAACAAACATCGCAAGTCGGTTAGCCTTTGTGTAACTCGCAATTAACTGGTGGTACATCGATTAACCGTGAGTTTCATCAGATTAATACTATTCCATTCACCTCCTTCCACCATATTGCATTCACCATAGCATAGCATGTCGTCACTAGTCTTTGGGTCTCCCAAGACCGGCCATTCGTCTCCCATAAAGATGCCGGTGCTGGCGACCGAAAACGATGGATTCAACTCCAACATCATGTCAGACATGCTCAAGTCTGCCAACTCCAAAAAGAGAGCTTACATGACGTCGCCAGCTCCTGCCAGAGTCGACTCGTCCACTGCATCCATATCTGCTTCACCCAACAAAAGACTTCATTTAAGAAACATGAGCCCTAATGTGTCTCGTAAGACCATCTACTTGAACCAGATCCCGTCTTCTTCGGGCCAAAATCCTTCGGCAAGCGATCCAATTGGTGTTCCTGATTTCAAAAGAGAAATCGAATCCCGTAGTAAATCCAGGCCGAAACTTCCCTCTAGACCTGCATTGCTCAAAGCTTCTCTTTCGAACCCGAGATCCAAGTCTTCCATTGCATTGCTGACTCGTTCACCTCCCAAACAGAAACTCCGTCGAACGAACTCCTTGATCAGCCTGGGACCATCTTCGGATAGCCCGTACCAGGCTTCGGCCACCTCTTCTGATCGGTTCATTCCTTCACGCCACAATTCCACGTCAGGTAAGCTTCAAACCACCTTAACTTCTCCCCATCCCAATGCGTCACCCGAAACCCACATCAAAGCCCAGACCTCTAAAATATACCAGCATCACGTAGCAGAGGCGTGTGGTTTGGATGTCAATCTGAGAGTATTGTTGTACCAGCCATTACCTCCAGAACGCAAGAATCCCATCAATATCTTTAGTGGATCCGTCCATGCGTCACAGGCTTCCAGAAGACTCGATAGGTCGTCACTCAGACCGGCCATTGCCACTGCTAGGGCCAAAAAGATCCCTACGGCTCCTGAAAGAGTGTTGGATGCCCCGGGCCTTGTGGACGACTTCTATCTCAACTTACTAGCTTGGTCTCTGACTAATTTGTTGGCCATCGGGTTGGAAGACTCGGTCTACGTGTGGAATGCTTCGACTGGTTCGGTGGGTTTGTTGTGCGAGCTCCCTCATAAAACGTTGGTTACGTCATTGAGGTGGTCTGACGACGGTTCTTACATTTCCATAGGTAAAGATGACGGGCTTTTGGAAATCTGGGACATCGAAACAAATTCCAAGCTCAGAACCCTCAACTGTGATAATCACCAGACTAGAATTGCGTCCCAGTCGTGGCATCAACACGTGTTGACCAGTGGGTCTCGTTACGGTAACATTTATCACTCCGACGTAAGAATCGCCTCTCACGTAATCAACAAGTTGGAAAACTCCCACACCGCCGAAATCTGTGGCATTGAATACAAACCAGATGGCCAGCAGTTCGTAACGGGTGGTAACGACAACTTGGTCTGTATTTGGGATGCCAGGCAGAGCCACAACTCGTCTAATTCCAACTCCACACCCTTATTCACCCGCTCCAACCATAAAGCCGCCGTCAAGGCATTGGCGTGGTGTCCCTTGCAACCTTCTTTATTAGCCACTGGTGGTGGTTCAAGTGATAAAACAATCAACTTCTGGAATACCACCACGGGTGCCCGAGTCAACACCATCGAAACAGGGTCCCAGATCAGCTCGCTCAACTGGGGCTACGCCGCAGGAACTGGTATGGAGATTGTAGCCACCCATGGGTTCCCTACCAACAATATATCACTCTTCAACTACCCCACGCTCCAGAAAACAGGTGAGGTTTTGGGTGCTCACGACTCAAGAATACTAAGCGGCTGCCTCAGTCCTGACAACTTGACGTTGGCAACAGTTGCGGGCGATGAAAACTTAAAGTTTTGGTCGTTGTTCGACTTGTACAAGGGCAGAAGAGAAGGGGCCTCTGACAGGCTCAACGACGACTACGACGACGAAAATTTGATAAGCAAGGATGACTCCAAAAGCATCAAAAAAATGATGAACATCCGCTAGTTCTATAGACTAATACACATTTGCACAATTTTGCACCCATGGCAATGCCGCAATCCCCGCGCTACCAAGTGGTACTCGGCGTAGCGAAAAACGCGCTACCATATATGCCGCTTCGATTGAAAGACCTACCGAGCTTACCATGTCTCCAAGATCCCCGACAAATACCATAATAGCTACCAAGGTGCCGCCACACCTACTTGAGAACCCACAACAGTTGATCCTGTTTTTGGCGGCCGAAAATAACCACACCATTGAGGTGGTTGCTCTCCACCAGCTAGGCCGAATCATCATTATCTGCGACACAACAGAAACAGCCATAAAAGTCCACGAGCAGCTACAAGATTCGCCCGAGTACAGTCAGTTTAGTCTCAGCTACAGTATCAAAGACAACCTCTTCAGTCACGCCAATTCGTGGCAGCACAGCACCGCCAATAACGGATATTTAGAGTTGCCGCAAGACGAAGCGTCGCGCAGATTTCTCATTTCGCCTCCACTCTCACCACCCGCAGAATGGGATCACTGGGATAAAGTAGAGGAAGGACCCAACCAAAAGGCAGTATACTCACCCGAAGAACTTTCGCACTTGTTGTGGGAACGTTTAGGGGGGTTTGAAAGCTCGACAGTGCGCAAGTATCAAGATGAACAGGCTGGTCCTGAAGAAAAACCTACAGCCGAGCCGATTGATATGGCCAACAAACCCGAGATTCTTTTCGAAGATATAAATAACGGAGCACCTGCGATAGTGCTCGATAGTATCAAGCATGCCGGTCCATCCAATCGCAATCCGATCGCCAAGACAGCCATGCCTCCCGTGGACTAATATAGAGGTTACCTCCATCAAGCTAGCGCTAGGTATTGTTTTGTGCAGGAGCGAATTTTTTTTAGGCATCGAGATGAGATGAAGCCGAAAAATGTATAGTGAGTATTACAGTAGCACCAATATACACCACCAAAATGGCTAGAACCAGATCCCAGCCTTCCACATCTCCTAAGACTCCCAGATCGGCCAAAGCCAAGAAATCTGGAAGTATCTCTGCTGACTCCCCATCAGCTTCTCCCTCGGTAAAAAAAACCAGAAAGGCAGTGAGCGATGAGACTAAGAAATCACCAGCCAAGGCTGCCACCAAGTCTGCTGCCAAGTCTGCTGCCACCGAAACCAAAGTCACAGAAGAACCATCAAGCATAGTACCTGCCAAGGTCGCCGCCAAAGCCATATCCGAATTGGCCAAGTACTTGGAGAGAGAAGCTACCTCCGAAGAGTCTACCAAAGAAAAGTTGTTTGAAGACGATGACGATAACCTCAAGAGTTTATTTTTGCAATTAAACACCAAGAAGTTTGTCAGCGGCAAACGTCAGTTTAAGCCCAAGTTCATTAAGTTGTCGAACTCTCTTTACAACGCTGAAACCAGAACATGTTTGATCATTCGTGACCAATTGGTCAAAACCGATGAACAGTTGGAAGTCCTTGAAAACGAACAGTTGCCTACTGTATCACAAATTCTTCCTATAAATACCTTGAAAACCACCTACAAGAGCTTTGAGAAGCGTCGTGAATTGCGCGATCTGTTTGACTTGTTCATTGTGGATGACGCTGTGTTCAACTTGATGCCTACCTTGATGGGTAATATTTTCTACGGCGTGGGTCACAGAAAGATTCCTTTGCCTATCAAAGTCACATCTACCGGTAACAGCAAGGAACTCTCGTTGTCAACTCTCAAGAACCAGTTGGACAAGTGTTTGGCCAGCACCATCTACTTGCCTCCAACCGGAGTCAACATATCTGTCAAGATTGGTGCTATAAGTGACAAGTTTGAGCAGCCACAATTGGTGCAAAACTTGCAGGATGCATTATCTGTGTTTGACGCTGCCACTTTGAAGAGTGTGATGATCAGAACCGTCAAATCTCCTTCTATTCCGTTATACTACACCGACTTGTTGCACGACGAAAAGGACGTTGTTGAAACCGAGCAAGTTACCAAGCCAGCCAAGTCTGAAGAAATCTCGGTGTTCGAGAAGGGATTGTTGGAATTAGCTGGTGCTGAAGAGGTTGCCAAGGTTCTTGGGCCAAAGAAAACCAAAGCCTACAAAATACAAAAGCCATGAATTAATAAGGGCCGTAGATAGAATATCTGTAATACACATGAGAAGCAATATCAAGTAAAACAAATCAATACACAGAAAAAGTATCAGCATGTTCTAAACGCTATATGCGTGTGTTCAGAGATTGGCCACCTTACCTTTTTATAATTATACAATGACATCTTATTGAGCACAATTTCGTTCCTGTCCTCACAGCAGACTGTATATTTCACAACTTTTTATCCGTCAACTTTTTTCAACTTAATCTTTTTGCACCCGCGAAAGTCAACTGACAGCTATGTGGATTGTCACACATTCGGGGCAGTATGGCAAGGGTGAGTAACAATCTAGAGTAATTCAGACCAGTATACTAACGTCTAGTAGTCAAAGGGCTAAAAACCAATTCGAAATACCTCATTGGGCGGGACTTTGACTGTGACTTTGTCATCAACAGTACGTTGGTGTCTCGGCACCAGCTCGAGCTCGTATTGCCACCGTTACAGGAAACAGACAAGTTTGACCCAGGTATTCGAAGCCCACTTACCATCAACGTGCTATCGCGAGCCAGATCAGTGCTCAATGGTGTATCCTACAAGCTATCCAAGACCGATAAGAGCCCCATTTCCCTCGCTATGGAAAATTCACCCATCGAGATCAAGTTCAAACTGGATGATGCAGAAGAAGTCACCACCACTATAGAATGGATCGAGCTCAATGTAATGACATATACAGGTAAAATGGAGATCGACAACGTGGTTCGTCCCAGCCACTTAACGTCAAATCTCGAGAGTCTCTTTGACAATGGCATTGATCTCAGAATCACCAATGACGTGTATTTGGCCACCCACTACTACACTTTGCTGTCTGTAGCGAACAAACTGCTCAACTTGGCGTTGCTGCGAGGCATTCCCGTGCTCAACCACGAGTGGTACCTGGTGATCCAACTGGAGCCAGATAACGTCCTGTCGTGGCTTCTTGACGTCGACTTGTTGCGATTTGCGCCCGACCAAAAGAGTTACTTGCTTCCAAACCTTCTGCGCCGCTCAATATTATCAGGAGTATTGGTAGTGACTTTCGATATAGATCGTTCTCGTTTTGTTGAATTGATAAGGGCTATGGGAGGAGACTCGTTTGAGGTATCAATGAATGATGATTTCATGCGTGAAATGAGGCAACAAGCCGGTTCACGTCGTATTTTGGTGTTGATCAGCTCAAAAAGCCATGCGCTTCAAGAGAGAGTTGCACTGCAATGTCAGTACAATGACGAGAAGGCTTTGGCAAAAACAGTGCAAGAATGCAGCGATACCAGCTTGGTATTTTTGGACTTGTCCCTAAAACGAAAGCAAATGACAGATCCTGAGACAGAGGCAATCCAAGCACATACTAGCCAACCGACCACTCAAACCCAACCTACACAGAGAAAGAGGCGGAAATACGAAAAGGTCGGTAAGCTCCACTTCTTTGATTTGCCGACCCAAGAAAGAGAGTCGAAGGATAAGGTCCAAGAACATGTTGAGGAAAGTGCAACGAATGCAGTAAATGAAGTAGATGAAAAAGCGGATGAAATAGGAAATGATCAAGTGGACGCTAAATCGAATGAAGTGGATGATATAGTCGATAGTACTGACCATGGAAAAAACAGTATAGATGAAACTCTGGGTCAGAGTACCGAAAAGAATAAGAATTACGATGAAAGAAACGATAGTAATGAAAACGATCATAACAACTTGGATCACGATATCTCGAGCTGCAGCAGTTCTACTCCTAACTCCACGGGTACAAAAAGAAAAGGATCCTTTTCAGAAGACCAGCCACCGGCCAAATTCAGGCCAAAAGTATCACTAGTTGATGCCATAAGAAGAACCAAAGAGAGTGCCACCAAATCAACCAACTTTGAACTAGGCATTGATGATAGTGAAAAAGATGATATTGATGCCAACTTGTCCAATCTTGCTATTGTGGAGGAAGTGCCGATAAACCTTAGAAACCCACCTACTACAAAAAGCTCGGAGCCTTCTTTAGGTAGAAATTTCAAAACTTTCCGCAAGAATCTTCCTCTAAAATCCATAGTCACCCGGTCTTTTGTAGAACTAAACACTGTTTCCACAGACAGCGAGATCAAGATTGTTGGCGGTACCATTGATGATGGGACCAGTGTGGAAAGGTTGATGAACAAAGACTTCAGCGGACATATGCAAGAGGTCAAGAAGATATACAACGAATCAAGTACCGAAACAGAGGACTACAACGATCTTCAGCCCAAGTTGTTTGTGGATGAAGATTCGCAGCCTGTTATACAAGCAAACAATACATTAAACAGGGCTAGTATTTATGCTAGAGATGACGATGATGATGATGATGATGATGATGATGACCAGCCTAAGTTCGGGTTCAGTCGGTGATCCCTATACCACATAAACCCATGGAGCGTAGATACGTATTGTGGGTGGTATAGTAGTTCTTGCTAATTCCTCCAATTCCGAAAGAATCCGGGAAATCATGGGCAATACACTGAGAGTTGTCCCCGCTGATACAATCGACAACCATTTCAGGAGCCGGTCTGGTATCGGAAGCAGAACAGTTCAAGTATATCTGATTATCGAACTGATGATATCTGTCCAAGATGTTTTTTGATTTGGGAATGGTGGTCACTATATCGTCCTTATGGATCACCCGTAGGAACTTGCGCTTGTAAGAATTGTGCTGAGGAGCGTAGAAGCTGCCCATAACCTCGTCAGTCCACCTCACGAACGGTTCGTTGCCGACCAAAGGCAGTCCAAATGTCACCAAGCTAAGCTTGGAATAACCCAAGTCTAGCATGTGCAATCCCAAGAGTAAAGCTATGCTTCCGCCCATGGAATGTCCCACAAGCAATATTTCGTAGTTATCGGTGTCGATTTCATTTTCCAAAACTTCGTGAATATTATTGAGCGAGCTTATGAACGCTTCATAAAAGCCCTTGTGAACTCTACAGTTCTCGCCGCACGGCTTTATATGGTACCGGAGATTATAGTAGTTGATCATATCCATTTTCAAATCGGTGTACCCATCGAATATTGACCGAGTGCCTCTTAATGAGACAATGATGGTCTTTTTGGAAGATCCCGTTTCCTGTTCATCATAATGGAAAATATTAGAGTATGTAGTTGCTATATAACCACATGCAGTATCGTCATCGTACCACTGATGTACCAATGTTACGTTAGGGAACCTTTGTTCACAGTTCAAATCGCACTTGAATGGACTTGATAGTCGCCTGTTCTTGGAAATGCAGTACGAGATATCGGCTAGATGGGCATATGTATAAAGATTGGAGTATATCGCAGGGTCAACTGGAAGTGCTGGAGGGTCGAAACTGGCTGGTGGCATCAATGGCCGTGCTGCCGACCAATATGTTAACAAATTCAACACCTTCATTCTTATCGCTTCTCAACTTAGTGGTCATCACAAATAACCAATATCCGCTTACGTAATGTTACCCCAGATTTGGATCTGCGATGCGCGATAGTGACGAGATAGTCTGTAGTATGACGAGGGCCAAGCCGGCTCCAAACGCAAAGAAAAGCACCACTATGATTAGCTGAGCAGCTCTTTTGTAGGCCCAGCTTATATGTATTATGCTCTTCAAGCTGTAGCATGCACTGATAGCAATGATAACGGCAAAATACTGTAATGCCTGCGCGGCCAACATCGAAATTCTCCGGAACGGAGAGGTGAGACTGAATTTCCACGAGGCGATCTTCTTGCTAGCAGAGTGGCACGCATTGAGAACCAGATTCCATTGACACAAGGCATGGCTCAACGCATCGCTAACGTTCGAGACCGTGTGGGCAATACCGTCAAGTTCGTTTTGGAGTTCTGCCATTCTGTGCAGGGTTTCGTTTACCTGAGTCTCTAATCTACTATGTACCATGGATGTAAATTCACTAATATTTTTCGCAGATTTATTCAAAATATTGGCAAAGTAGTCTTCAAAAGAGGTGCTCACTTCCTGGAACAAGATATTAAGTTCTGCCCTTACCATTTGGCCTTGTTCCTGTATGGCTAGCCCACTAGTCTCCAAGCTCTCTTCTATATTCTCTGCCAATTCCTGACTCACCTCGAGTACTTCACCCAAACTTGCCGCCCGCTTCTCATTTGCAACCGTTACGATCTCAAGATCCTGCATGTTGTTCAAAATGCGATCGAGGCTGCTTTGGGCCTCGCCAGTCCAGTCATGTAGTTGCACCTGTAGATCAGTCACAACGCCAGAGATATTGGAGCTCACGATGGTAGTAGTTAGATCGTGAAACTTTGATGATGCTCGATCTAGCTCATACTCCATAGCCTCGAAATTTCCTGCGTATACTTCTGATACATCAGTAAACGATCTCAATGCTTCATTTAACAATTGTTCCACCTCGGTCCGATAGGCCTCAAGATCTTGCGATGCGCTATTTGCCTGCTCAGTATACTGTGCGAAGATCAAACTCATTGATTTTTCAAGACCCTCAATTTGGTTTTGGAGATTTCGGTGCGAATCGGCTGCAAATTCCAGTGACCGATTGACATGATCGAAGAACTGAGTATACGCCCGCGTCACATTGGCAAATAGTCCAAGTATGTGATCCTTTTCGTATGGTAATGCCTCCTCGTAGCAAATGGTCTGAATTTCACGGTAGTAACCACTAAAAGTGGTCCAGTGCTGTGGAGATACCTCGATATCTGCAATGCACCGATTCAAATTGTGGGGTAGGTCTTGACATGTCTCTGGATAGGCAATACCTGCATTGTTGAATTCGCATATCGATAGTTTGACTGCCAGGAGCTTTCGCGATCCGGGGTCCAAATACTCCACACCTCCAGAAATGCAAATCGGCACAATACTCTTTATTGCTTCTTGAATGCATGGAGGTCTCGAAATCCGATTGACCGACCTGGATTCTTCAAGCAATTCAAGCCAGTCAGTACAGATCACAGTAGATATAAAAAAGAATGCAAAGTACATATGTGGCAGAGGCCACCGCTGGGGGACCCTAGCCTTCTTAAGACCTTTTCACTAGAAACATATGTGAAACAAAAAAATGAGCGGTAGGGGAATCGAACCCCTGTCACCTGCTTGGAAGGCAAATATGTTAACCACTACACCAACCGCCCTGTTGGTTGGGAAACTTGCGGCTGCGCATGAATATAATCTCACATATGTGCTGTGTATTAGAAGTCCAACTACTATAGCTTACATCACAAATGTGTTGATCGCAGCTAGCACAATTACACCAGAGAGTGGATGCTTTGCATAACGGGCCCACGTCAGTGTCGGCGCACAATAGTCTTGTTGCAAAAATATAGTTTGTCACGTGACACGATCTATCATCGATGCATTTTTGGTTCAGAGATTGAAAGATCTAGAGTCACCCGAGCATGCAACCAGCAGTCAGAATAGGGTACCGTAGACTCGGAGCTCCTAAATGCGGCAAGAACTGCTACAGAAGCTATGCCAGAACTCCATTTCTGTTTATTCCCAATGAAGATAAGCATATATTCGAGAATGAAAAGTTAACACCAGAACAGAACGAAGCCGCCATACCACCCAAGCCCGAGTTTAAAGATGTTTCCAAGTATCACCATGACATGAGAAACCCTGAAGATATAGCCGATGTTATCACCAAGTACAATTTCAGCGATTTCATGATATCTGCCCTTTCCGACAAGGCTACCATATTAGGAGACCCAGCGCACAAGTTCACACTAAAAGATGGCACTGAACAATCAGTTAGTTTACATTTTGCCAACATGACCAGGCTATGGACCAAAATTTTCAATGAACAGATCACAAAGCTCTCGGATATTTCGCCACAGCAAGAACTTAATTTATCGTCGAACACTACTGAATTGACCCAAAAGTATAAGCAATTTACCGAGAAATTCGGCACTTTATATACATTAGAGAGCTTGGAGCGGTTCTACAGGCTGGTCGGAGCATGCGATGGTCCTCAAGATTACTTGACGCAACAACAATCAGGTACAATAGCATTTGAAGCCGTTTCCAGTTATTTGGCAGGCCGTGCCGAAACGGAAGATTCAAAATACTTTGAAGCTTTAATAGACTATATTGCCCCAAAGGTTGAAATGTGCTCGCAGCAAGGAATCATTACTATTATCAGAGCTGTGATCAACAGATTGAAAGCAGTCGAAATAACCGAGGAGCATTTAACTATTTTCAAACGTTTCGTGGAAAATACAGAAGACTTCAGTCCTATTCAGTCGTTAGACACACCACATCTAGACGAACTCGCCTACTTATTAATACGCAACGGAGACCTCGGTCGTGCTAAAATTGCTCTTAGCACTATTATTCTGCGGGGAATATGTCCATCCAGTGTCACGGTGGACGAATATTTCTTGTGGTACCATAAGAGCTTGCAGAAACATGCACTCAACGAAACCCAGATTGTAAAAGATTTGAGTCTTTTGAAACCGGCCATTTTTCACCGCAATATCAGTCCTGTTATATTATCTGTACTCTTAGAACATGTGGTTAGAGACCCAATTGATTTGAGCATGTTACTCAGACTTGTGAGCAAGGATTTGTTGGAGCAGTTTCAGCACGAAATATTTACCAGGTTGTTAGTCATCAACGAGACTGCTTCCAAGCAAGACCGGGCTCTTCAAATAGGACACTTGGTGAGGTATTACGTCGACAAAGGTGTCAAGTTGAATCCCAGTACCGAAACATTGATCAAGAGAGCAAAACTATAATGTACATAGATGATAGAAAAAATAATAGAAAGGAAACAAAAAATTTCAACGAAGGTTATATACATTAATGGGTATTGGGAAGTCAGTTTTACAACCGAGTTGATCTGAGTGTCTTAACTTTTGAGTTTATTTATTGACTAACTGATTGTTAGGTTTTCTGTACACAAGTGGTATTTTTAAGGATATTAGCTAGCTATTGTATTAATCCAACTTCTCTCAGACCTCCTCATAGATTCGTTACTGAATAATGTTGTACGTTTAGTTTTATTGTCTTACAGAGTATTATGAGTTTTATGAGGTCCGACTATTTATATGCTCTTCTAACTCTTCCTGTCGTCTTTCGTTATCATTAATTCGAAGTGAATATTCACTGATGGGGTCGTGAGATCCGATGCTTAGGTCATCGTTACTTTCGTTGTGGTACTCGTGGTGAACCCATCCACTATCGAAACTGCTGTTGGCATTATGGCTCAACCTTGGCTCTCGTGCTGTGTTGTTCTGAGTACTGTAGAAGCCGTTGGTATACACATAAAAGCCATCGTCACTAACCGAGTCGTTCCATCTGCTGTCTATGATGCTGTTGCGTAGCCTCATATCGTCGTTCCCATACTTGTGGTCTAGTTCAAGGTATCGCCTCGAAGAATTGCTTCTCTTGACAAAGCACAACATCGCTGCTATGAGGGTAAGAACTACGACGGGGAATAACTGAAGCCATCCCACGTAGCTCAAGTTGGGAATAAACAATAGAATATCGGCCAAAAGTCCCAATAGAGTACATATGAAAGATAGCATGGAGAATGCTAGCATCATGTTGATGTAGCGAGAAATGTCCCGTGGTTTTCGAAGTTGTTGAGGGCCCGATTCGCGAGAAGTACTCTTGCCTGTTTTTGAGCCTCTTTCGTCTCTCATTTCGATCATTTCTTCTTGTTCTGCCACACTCTGTGATGATCCAGATACCTCCAACGGATGAGAAGCTTCCGGGTTTCGTATGAGCCGACTGAACTTTATACGATCTATTTTCTCTACATACTCTAGTGAGATCAAAAATAACACCACCAAGAATAGTAGGCACGAAAACCCAAACGCTATGACGTGAACCACTAGAAGTTTGGAGATAGTATAGGTTGCATTGGAGGGTAAAGCAACATCACCTGAATTTTCCGCTTCTCCACTAGTCAAGACCAGAAGTGAGTTGTTCACTGAAGGATATCCTATTTTCGGTTCCAGGCACATTTCCGTATTTAAATCACACAAGCCAAATACACCAAAGCTAATGGACTGATACCTGGAGAGATACACATTACTGCGTGCTGAAGTGATGGGGACTGAAACTACCGGTAGCAACTGCACCACTAGGCAGAGAGCGTTAAGTATTGCCAAAGCAACGAGCTCTTTGCTTAGTATAGCCATTAATTGGTTGTGAATGATAAGATAGCAGTCTGTAAAGCTGATTACTGGAATAGTGCGTAGCGAGAAAATGGAGAAAATAGCGATAGCAGCGAGAAAGCTTGGCGATAGTAGTGTGATAAAATTAGAACAAATGGCTTTCGTGGGACTTGCTGACGTGCAATAGCCTATAATAAGCAAATTCAATGTAGTGACTATATGAGTGCCTGGATGTACGTATTGTGAGGTTGGGGACATTTGAAATCCAGCTCTCACCGACAGTGATGCGCAGTGGTGCGATTCTGAGATTTGCACCCAAATTGATTTTACATTCTACTTGAGAAGCATGAACACTATGACCTGGCACTTTAGATACACTTTCCTATTTCGTCTCTCGAACAAGACAGAAGTGCTCTTACAAATGTATACTTTCTGTATCACTGCAAATTTTCTGCCAAAAGAGTGCAAAAAAAGCTTCTTAGCATAGCCTTTTTTGAAAATTTACCCACATGACATAGATATACTCTTGGCTACAGAAACAAACTCTTGGCGATGAAAGTAAACTCCTAGCTACAGAAATACAAGAGAGAAATGACATGTTTGCCGTTATTAAGTCTACTACCTTCGTGTAGCAAAACCCTTTATTGTGTCTGGCATCACGTGCCCTGACATATACATTTCTCCTAACATGTCTCGTGATCGCACACCATCAACCATGAAGCGTCTAGCAAGTGTTTTAGTTGTAGCATTAGCGTTTACAGTGTGGAGATTGATTCGAATTCCGTCGTTCCCCAAAATGGTTCATCCTTACTCGAAAGAATTAGAAGTCGCCACTTTGGCAGTTAAAAGAGCATCGATTTTGACCAAAAGACTCAGTGACTCAATTGCTGCTTCTCAAAAACCAGGCACCCATATTAAGGATGATAAATCGCCAGTGACTATAGGTGACTACGCAGCACAAGCTATAATAAACCATGCCATCAAGCTTAATTTTCCTAGCGATGAAATTGTGGGAGAAGAAGACTCGGACGATCTTCAAGCTGGAACAGCCGAAGCAAGTGATTTGAGTGCAAAAATCCAAGAAATAATTGGTCAAGTTCAGAGTGAAACCAAAGATTATAATGAAGAGTTGGGTGTTCTTGAGCAATTGCCAGAAATTTATAAAAGCATTGACTACGGCAACTCTAGCGGCGGCCGTCTGGGAAGGTTCTGGGCTTTGGATCCTATTGATGGTACTAAGGGCTTCCTCAGAGGAGACCAATTCGCGGTATGCTTAGCATTGATTGAAGATGGCCAAGTTGTGTTGGGGGTCATCGGATGTCCTAACTTGCCTGAGCACGTGGAGTCAAACCACAAACAATCTGGAGTTGTGGGTGGATTGTTCTCTGCTGTCAAGGGTCAAGGGTCATACTATTCCAATTTGTTTGACACTGGATTCTTCCCATTGGCCGACCAGCAACGTATCCATATGAAGCAGACTTCCAATGTTGATGAGCTTCGTGTGGCCGAAGGAGTAGAAAAGGGCCACTCGTCGCACTCAACCCAGTCGCAGATCAAAGCCCATTTGGGGTTCAATGCGCATACCGTAGAAAACCAAACGATCAACATGGACTCGCAGGTCAAGTACTGTTTGTTGGCCAAGGGCCAAGCCGATATCTACCTCAGGTTACCTATTAGCGATACTTACCGTGAGAAGATCTGGGACCATGCAGCTGGTAATGTGTTGGTGTACGAAAGCGGTGGAGCCGTGGGTGACATCGAAGGTAATAAGTTGGACTTTGGCCATGGGCGTTTGTTGCCTTCCAAAGGTGTAATTGCGGGTAGCAGTGCGATCTTCGATAAAGTGATTGAAGCTGTAAAAAGTGTACAATAAGACAAAAAAATACTTATCATGATGTGCAAGGCAGCGTATTTGCAGCAATTTTCTGTATTAGGATATACTCTAAGTTTATTTTTTATTCGACCCCTCTACATTTTGGGGGCTTGTGCTCAGTTAGGTAAATACACCCACTTTACAAAGATCACTAGAGCCTAAAACACTTGGTTTGTTGAATTGCTACATAACTTTGTTATCAGGTTTATTGTTTGTATTATACTCTATATATCTATCCGTGGACGTTGATTTTTGCAGCACCCAAAATGTGTGGTGCGATTTCTTGCAACCATGCCAATTCCATGACCGAGCAGTTCCGGCCGTAACCTTTGGACGTGTACACGTACTCAATATACATGACACAGTCAAGACCAGACTTTCCGAAAAGATGCGACGACGGATGAATGCTGATTAGCTGACCACTAGTGAATGTCCGGTACGAACGGTCGGGCATCCCCACAGCAGTATTGGTAATATACCCTTTGAGGAACGACTTGAGCACACCGGGGATATCTAATGAAGACAGCACATGCTCGGCGGCGTCTTCGTCACCGTCGCTGTCGTCAACATTGGCGTCATCTAACTGAGTGCGAATTTGGCGAAGTTGTATTTCGCGCTCGTGCTGAGTGGCACTATCGTCTTGGCGCGCAGTAGCCACCATGTATTCACGTAGCTGGCGACGTACCTTAAGAACGTTTTTAAAGCCCTTGTAGTTGAAATGCATATCTTTGCACCAGGCCTTGCATTCGGCATCCGGCAATGACTGGAAATAATCGAAGTATTCCTTGAATGCTACCAAGTCGCCGTGTTTGCAGCCAAGGGGGCTGTACTGGCGACGCGCATAGTTGACTTCGTCGCGCAGGTCTCCCTGTCCCCCAACATTTAGCACCAAGTTGTCTACCGAGAGGCATGCCACAATATCGATTACTGGGGCCAATACCCCAAAGCCCGCGGCAGTGAGAAGCACTACCGAGAGCTGTGGCGGCAATGGAAGTACAGACATCTTGTAGCCTAGTGAAGTGATGGATCCGGCGTCGTTAAGAGCGCCTAAAGCGTAAAGGGTGCTCAACGCGCTCAAGATAGCGTCGTTACCCGGGTGCTCTAGCCAGGCCCATTTCAAGAGATCGTCCACCCCGAGCTTCTTGAGTGTGAGCACCGGCAACACTATATCGTTACGCACTATTTCAGGCTCCTGTTGCTTGGGGAACAGCGTGGTCAATGTTTTTTCCAGGTAGAGCCGGAACAGCTTACCTGCACTTTCTCTCCCAGCTCTACCGGCACGCTGTTGCGCCGAGGCTTGTGAAATCGGCGTGGTGAGCAATGTGGATAAACCCAACTGATGCTTCCATACTTTGACTTTCCGCAATCCCGAATCCACTACGTACTTCACGCCGGGAACCGTAATGGATGTCTCGGCAATATTGGTTGCCAAAATGACTTTCCGGCGCCGCTTGGGGAGCGACTCAAAAATACGCGCCTGCTGCCCCGGCGATAACTGCGCGTACAACGGCATAGGTACAATCAACGGAGAGTCTTTCGGAAGCTGTGGTGCTAACTGCTCGAGTATATTTACACAGGTGTCGATTTCCTCTTGACCGGGCAAGAAACACAAAATATCACCCTCGCCCTCGGACCGATTGAGCTGGACCACTGTCTTGACCATGGTGTCTGCTATGTCCTCGGTCTCGTCTTCCAAATAGTAGTGTGATACCGGATATATTTTACCTTCGACAAAGAGAATAGGTGCATGGTCAAAGAATGCGCTAAAAAGCTCGGCGTTTAATGTGGCCGACATGACTATCACTTTGAGATCAGTGCGCTTTTTCGACACAAGCAACTGCTTAAGGAACCCCATGATAAGATCAGTCAACACCGTACGCTCGTGCGCCTCATCCAAAATAATAGTAGTATACTTGGAAAGCGAGCTGTCGAGCATCATTTCACGCAAAAGCATACCATCAGTCAAATACTTGAGCTTTGTACGTTGCGGATGCGTGAGGTTGGCAAAACGCACCTGATACCCCACTTCGTGTCCCAACACGCAGCCGTATTCTTGGCTGACTCTGGCTGCTAACGAGGCCGCAGCCACTCTTCTGGGTTGAGTTACTGCAATTTGTTTCTTGTTCACGGGCATCAAGAACTGCGGAATCTGGGTCGACTTACCCGAACCTGTTTCTCCAATAACCACAGTCACTTGGTTGCGTGCGACGTATTCGAGAATCTTGTCCTTGTGTTGGAAAATCGGAAGATGTTTTCTGGTCTCCAAGAGCTGCTGCGCTTTTGTTGCGAGTTCCCCGCGGGTACTTACTGATTTTTGGTGAAATGTTCCTTCGTCTTCCGAATCGCTGTAGTAAGTCACCTTCTTCTGTTTTCCTTTTGCTTTGCTTTTAGTACCTTTGGCCCCATCTTCACTCTTGATTTTATCTCTAATATTGAGTTCATTCCCATAGGTACCTTCACCAGTCACTGCTTGTGATATTTGTTCTGGTTTTTGTTCTGATTTTTGTTCCGGAATTGGTTCAGTTGGTTGCTTTTCATCATTTTTGGGTGGTGCAATTTTAGCCTCCTCATCGAACTTGATCTTCTTATTGCTTCGTATCTTGGTTTCATGCAAAGACTCTTCTATAGGCTGCTCCACATGCTGCTCTACATGCTGATCCACAGACTCCACATCCTTCTTGGGTCCTCCTCTCTTTCTTTTCCTCTTCTTGGCCACCCCACCCGCATTATTGGCGGCATCTTTGGGACTATTAGACATCTCTAGTGTAGTTGGTACCTCATCGCATTCAAAATCATTCAGCTCACCATTTTTCGCGCGCGCCCAAAGTCGAGCACAATTAATCAACTTCAGTTGCAAGGAAGTATGTGGCGTACTACAAGAGTTTCTAGACTCGGAAAGGGTGCTGGCATCAATCAGATAGCATTCAGTCGGTTCAAGTCGACCCCCAATGTTGTATCTGATACCGTCACCATCATCCCTCCAGTGGCTACGTTGGCGACGAAAAAACATTACGAGAACGACTATAAAGGCTCGCTTGTAGGACACTTACAATCTCGTCACTTGGTCGAGTCTATCACCAGCGACGACTTGTTTGATCTCACGTTGCCAGATGCAGCCAAATTCAAGCTTTACTGCGGGGCCGACCCTACAGCCAAGTCCCTCCATCTCGGCAATTTGTTGCCACTCATGGTGTTGTTACACTTTAACTTACGAGGGCACAATGTGGTAGGCTTAGTGGGAGGTGCCACAGGTGCTGTTGGAGATCCTAGTGGGAAAACCACAGAGAGAAGCCAGTTGGAAGAACAAGAGAGATTGGCTAACGTAGAGAAAATCCAGAGCCAAATCAGTACCTTTCTCCACAATGGAGTGAAATACGCACATTCTAGAGACTTTCCCAAGGTTGAGGGCGGGGAAATAACCACCGCCAATAATGCATCTTGGTGGTCTTCCATAGGTATGTTAGATTTTTTGGCTACCTACGGACGGTATATCAGAGTATCCTCGATGTTGGGGCGCGACTCCATTCAATCGAGACTTCAGTCACAGAATGGGTTAGGGTTCAACGAGTTTACCTACCAGGTACTACAGGCGTTCGATTTCTGGCACTTGTTCAAAGAACACGGAGTTAACATCCAGGTGGGAGGCAGTGACCAGTGGGGAAACATTACCGCAGGCACCGATCTTATTTCGCGGTTGCAAAAGCACCACTTTTTGGGCGACGACCAAAAAGAACGCACCTCATTCGGAATGACGGTGCCTTTATTGACCACGCCTACAGGTGAGAAATTTGGCAAGAGTGCCGGAAACGCGGTGTTTATCGATCCGAGCCTTACGTCGCCGTACCAGATGTATCAATATTTCATCAATACTCCCGATGAAATCGTCATCAAGCTTTTGAAGACATTCACCTTGTTGCCGTTGTCAGTTATTGATGGGGAAATTGCCCTGCGCCACGAAGCCGACCCTGGGCTCCGCCTAGCGCAAAGGATATTGGCGCGCGAAGTGGTTGATTTACTCCACGGTGTAGGTGCAGGAGATGAGATGGCGTATGTTACTGGGTTCTTGTTCCCCACTCCGGATCAACCCTTCAATGATTCGTTATCCGCTGATAAATTGATACAAAACTTGCGCAGATCAGGCATTTTGGACTCGCTCAAATTATCTGACTTCCCTGACGAAGACCTCAAAATGAGTACGGTTTTGGCCAAGGTAATCGGAAAATCCAAGCGTGAGACCAAAAACCTTATCAAGTCAGGAGGAATCTACTTGGGGCTCGACCGTGACCAGTTCGAGGATCCCGAAGACGTGGTTCTTTTCGACAAGTCTCATCATCTTATAGATGGAAAATTGTTGCTTGTGAGGGTGGGAAAACAGACCTACCACGTAGTTGAATTTACCGATTGTACATATAATAATTAGCGAGAAAATACGTAATTCGTCGCAAATTTACATGCAACGTCTGCTAAGTGAGCGCGGAGGCTACGAAGGCCAGTTTTCGTCACGCCGAGCAAGGTCAGGAGCGCTGGCCCAATCATCGTCGTAGGTACCTATTGGTTTGAAGTGCCCAAGATACGCTGCGCACGGTGACGCCAATATGAGATCTGTCAGCGGCCGTTAAAAGTTTTTGTCAGCAGTCGCAGCCTGCTTAGTTGTCTTCCGAGGTCTAGGCCTGCACTTAGTAATTTGGGTGGTGTGCGTCGCCACTTATAAATTGCTAGTCAACTGCTGCTGCTGCTGTGCTAACACTCATAATACCACGAATCATGTCTGAATTTTACAAATTAGCACCAGCTGACGCCAAAGGCGAATCATATCCTTTTTCTGATCTCAAAGGCAAAGTTGTTTTGATTGTCAATGTAGCCTCCAAGTGTGGATTTACCCCTCAATACAAGGAATTGGAGGAGTTGAACAAAAAGTATGCTGGTAAAGACGTTCAAATTTTGGGATTCCCATGTAATCAATTCGGAAGCCAGGAACCAGGCAGTGCTGATGATATTGCCAGCTTCTGCTCTTTGAACTACGGAGTCTCATTCCCAGTTTTGGGCAAGATTGAAGTCAATGGCTCCAAAGAAGACCCCGTCTACAAATACTTGAAGTCCCAAAAATCAGGTGTTTTGGGCTTAAACAGAATCAAGTGGAACTTCGAAAAGTTCCTTATTGACAAGAACGGTAAGGTTGTTGAGCGTTTCTCATCATTGACCAAACCTTCAACCATTGGGCCAAAAATCGATGAGTTATTAAAGTAAATGACCCCGTAACGATTCAAGGAGTCAGGTCAAGCTCATAATCCTTTGTTTAATACTATACTAATATATAATCAAAAGAGATAAGATTTGTAATTTGTAGTGGTGTGGATTTGATGGGGTTATCGGTGGTGCTACAATGGGATCAAATGAGCATTATGCACTGAAACGGATCGACAGTACAGCAATAGAAACGGAGTGCAAATCATTAATGGGTATTGTTTACAGCTACTCAATTAACTATACAATAGACCGGTCAATTGACTACCCCTGAGTGAAACAACTGGTAAAGTAGCCAACTAGCATATCTGTCACTTGAATACCCGATATGTACTCACACCGTTACAGCCACCGCACTACTGAGCCAGCAAACATCGCACTAAAAGTCACTGGGTTCTGAATGATCTCATCGCACCTACGCACGAGTGCCGCCACCGCTCGCCACAGGTACTAACCGCACCACTTGTAGATCTGGGACGAATCCAATTCTGATGCAGCCTCACCTCACTTGATTGCGCTGCATTTGCGCAAAACCCCTGAATAAGCTTACCCCTTAGTCGTCCCATTTACATTTCGTTATCCACAATTGAGATCCCCTATCCAACCTCATTTAGTGTCTCTATTATGCACGCCGTTCTGTGCCCGAAAAGAGTTGGCCCTTCTACGGTCCTCTACCAGCTTATCGCGCGCTCTGTGGCTTCCTTTTTAGGCAACTAAGAACTGGACTGGCACTTGTTGCCAGCACACGACTTCTACCCCTTTCTCTCACCTTCCAATACCTATAAGATTGTTGGGTTCCCCACTAAATGATAATCCTAGTCGATCAATTTTAGAGTTATAAGTAGTGAAGTTATTTTTTATATTTTTGGGTCAAGGTATACATATTAGCACGTAACATCGGTTAAACAAGCATCTGCTATTGTTGGCGTTTAGCTTGCCTGGAATCTTACGACACCTTTTCAACCTCCATAACCTTAGGGCCAACACTTCATATCCTTAAGGCCAACACTACACTTTTTGTTCATTTTATATACAAGGCACTGGACTGTTTATGTCCCATTTCATTTCAATTGACTAGAACCACATACAATTAACCCTTTTTTTATTACATTCACGACTCGCACGATATCAACTTTATGCATATATAATGACTAACGAATATGCCCTTTACGAAGCGGGTCTGCTTCTTTTGAATGACAACTACAAGTTTGTAAAGAACCTCCAGAATGGCTCTTTCGGCAAAGTTTCACTCGCTTTAGATACCTCCAGTTCGGACCTTGTTAGTATCAAGGCCATTCCCAAAGTATCGCCAGTCAAGCAACATGCTGGCGAGAAGAGTTTGGCTGAAATCGCCCAGGGCGAAATTGAAGCCCTTCGAACCCTCAACTCGCCTTCTACGTCAGATTACGACAACTCCAACATTTGCAAGCTTCTTGATTCCTTTGAAACCAAATCCTATTTTGTTTTGGTTCTTGAGTATTGCTCCAAGGGCGACTTGTACGACATGATCCATGAAAGAACATTGAACATCCAAGAAATTGTTAAATTGAGTACTCAATTGCACAACGCTGTCCAGTTTGCACACAGCAAATCGATTTATCACCGTGACATAAAACCGGAAAACATCTTGATTGACGAAGAAGATAACTTTAAGTTGTGTGACTGGGGCTTGGCCACTACTACTCGGTTCAGTGAAGACTTCAATGTTGGAACCGAAAAGTTCATGGCACCTGAGTGTCTTATCAAGGATAGAACTTCTGATGGCACTTACGACTGTGTTTATTCTGACTACTGGTCGTTTGGGGTCACAGTCTTGACGGCTATCTTTGGTACTTCTCCATTTAAACAGCCCTCCACCACTAAATCGGTTCAGGCTGATTACAATTTCAAGAATTTCGTCATGTTCAACAATCCGTACATTTTATACGACATCTACCCATCCATGAACACCAACTGTTTTGAGTTATTCATGAACTTGTTAAAGGTTGGAAGTGATGAAGACGATGTGGTCTCATTTACTGCCAAAGCCAGATCCAGAGATATCACAAAGTTCACCAAAGACTTACAATCTAAATGGATTTATGGCTTAACTGTGGACGATGAAGTGCATGACGAATACTTGGAACTGAGTGATGACATCAGTGGCCAGATTGCTGATGTGTTTGATATGGATCATGACGACTTGCAGTTTTCATGCTTCGACACCAAACCATCATCTATTGACGACGAAGAAGAGTATGAAAGTGAGTTTGAATTGGTGGAGTACAATGCGATTACTCCAAACATTCCAATCAATTCTCCTACAAAGAAACCACCTACTACCATTTCACAGGCTAGTATGAAACTTCCCTCGTTGGTTGAATCATCCATGAAATCATCAGTGAGCTGGTGTGACTTGGATGATGAAGACGATTGGGCACTAGATACTGACGTCAGCCAAGTTCTTGATAGATTGAACTTGGAAGCGCCAGTGAAAAACGGCAAAGCCAATAAAATACCAGGTTCATCTACCGAAAATCAGGTCCGCATCTTTGACCAGGATTTAGGAACGAACTACGATACTAAAGTGATTAACTGGTTTGATTGCTAATTACACTACATAGGTACGAAGAACAATTTCAAATCTATAAAAAAACTGTAGACAATTATTTTGCGCAACAACCCAATGTCCACTAATGTAAGAGTCATCAGGTTTTGTTGATTTCAGCCCAATCCAAGTACTCAATGCCCACTAACGGAAGAGTCATTAGGTTGTTGCCCCACAATATAGGTATAACATGTCGATAAGAATAGAGCTGAAGCGGTCTAAAAGTCCGGTCCAGGCCACGCCGGATTCGCAGCCGCGCCTGAATAGGTGAATCAGAGAGATTATGTGAGAGAAGGCGATGACGGAGTTAGGTTGATGCAAGAGTTGAATTAGTAGAGCTACAAATATACTCGTGGTATGTTCTGGCCGTTAATTGACTTACTACCCTTCTACTTTTATGTAGCGTTTCCCTATGAGTGCTAGGATGTTGCGAAAAGCGCTGTCATCGGCAGCGAGCGCTAGATGTCGCCGCACAGGTCATCAGTCACTTGACACCGCCAGCGGTCGACTTTAGGGCGCTCCGGCGGTCCGTGCGACACCGGCCCTGAGCGGGATCGGTCGGTTCCGACACGTGCCACACGCCAATCCAGCGGTCCCCAACCCCACTCGCTCCTGCACACACTCGTCGACAAGAAAATTACTCACCAAAAACTTTTCACTATTTAAAAGGTTGAAAAGTCTGAAAAATAATATCGTTTTGGATCATTATCAATTAATATACACATTCAACAATGTCTATCAGAAACACATCTATTCGTATGGCTAGAATGGCTGCCTCTGGCGCCTCCAAGCAAGTTGCTTCCAAGAGAGCCTTAAGTGCCTTGGCCAACGCTGCTCGTCCAATCGTCTCCAAGAAGTCAATGGCTCCAGTTGCTGTTCGTGGTCTCAAGAACATCAATTTCGGTGGTACCGAAGAAGTTGTCCACGAACGTGCTGACTGGCCACAAGAAAGATTGTTGGAATACTTCAAGAACGACACCTTGGCTCTTATCGGTTACGGTTCCCAAGGTTACGGTCAAGGTTTGAACTTGAGAGACAACGGTTTGAACGTTATCATTGGTGTAAGAAAGAACGGTGCTTCCTGGAAAGCCGCCATCGAAGACGGTTGGGTCCCAGGTGAGAACTTGTTTGACGTCAATGAAGCTATCAACAAGGGTACTTACATCATGAACTTGTTGTCTGATGCTGCCCAATCCGAAACCTGGAACGACATCAAGCCATTGATCACCGAAGGAAAGACTTTGTACTTCTCCCACGGTTTCTCTCCAGTCTTCAAGGAGTTGACCCACGTCGAAACCCCAGCAAACGTTGATGTTATTTTGGCTGCTCCAAAGGGTTCCGGTAGAACCGTCAGATCTTTGTTCCAAGAAGGTAGAGGTATCAACTCCTCTTACGCCGTCTGGAATGATGTCACCGGTAAGGCCGAAGAAAAGGCTATTGCTTTGGCTGTTGCCATTGGTTCTGGTTACGTTTACCAAACTACCTTCGAAAGAGAAGTCAACTCTGACTTGTATGGTGAAAGAGGTTGTTTGATGGGTGGTATCCACGGTATGTTCTTGGCTCAATACGAAGTTTTGAGAGAAAATGGCCACACCCCATCTGAAGCTTTCAACGAAACCGTCGAAGAAGCCACTCAATCCTTATACCCATTAATCGGTAAGTACGGTATGGACTACATGTACGATGCTTGTTCCACCACTGCCAGAAGAGGTGCTTTGGACTGGTACCCAAGATTCAAGGATGCCTTGAAGCCAGTTTTCGAAGACTTATACGCTTCTGTCAAGGATGGCTCCGAAACCCAGAGATCTTTGGATTTCAACTCTCAACCTGACTACCGTGAAAAGTTGGAAGAAGAATTGAAGGTGATCAGAGGTATGGAAATCTGGAGAGTCGGTAAGGAAGTCAGAAAATTACGTCCTGAAAACCAATAAGTGTACAGAATCCACATCAACAATTCTAGTTACTCTATAAAAAATTATCATGGTTTCTGATATGGTCTGGAATGGCTCAAGAATCCTAACTTTCAATTCTAACTTTTTGTATCTATTTTATTACCTTTTTAGCATATAGGAACTTAATGTTTGTCGAATAAACACGTTCTGTGATAACTGCAGTAGCAATAGAAGCTTCGGTTACGATTGCTGATACCTTCGAAACCTTATGATGCACAAGTCGGCGCAAGAAGGGTGATTTGCAGCGGTGGAAGAAAAGTGTCAGGTGGGGAGATTTTCGCAGTCCCCAAACCCTAATAAGGGTCACGTGCAGAATACATCATTGTGCATTCCGACCTTCGGGACCGTGCATACTGGGAGAAAGTGCGTGACTGTCCCCCGGAAGTCACCCAAAAAACTTTTCACTCCTGCAAAACTCCAATCTGTTAAGACCGCATTTATTAGGTCGTTTTTCCTTTGATATTATACCAAAACTACTATCAAAATGGCCGTAGGAAAGAATAAGAGATTGTCTAAGGGTAAGAAGGGTTTGAAGAAGAAGGTCGTAGACCCTTTCACCAAGAAAGAATGGTTCGATGTCAAAGCCCCTTCCACCTTTGAAAACAGAAACGTCGGTAAGACTTTGATCAACAAGTCTACCGGTTTAAAAAATGCCGCCGATGGATTAAAGGGCCGTGTTGTCGAAGTCTCCTTAGCTGACTTGCAAGGATCTGAAGACCACTCCTACAGAAAGATCAAGTTGAGAGTCGATGAAGTTCAAGGTAAAAACTTGTTGACCAACTTCCACGGTTTGGACTTCACCTCAGATAAATTGAGATCTTTGGTCAGAAAATGGCAATCTTTGGTTGAAGCCAACGTCACTGTCAAGACCGCCGACGACCACGTCTTGAGAATCTTTGCCATTGCCTTCACCAAGAGACAAGCCAACCAAGTCAGAAAGACTACTTACGCGCAATCTTCTAAATTGAGAGAAGTGAGAAAAAAGATGATTGAAATCATGCAAAGAGAAGCTTCTAACGTCACTTTATCACAACTCACTTCTAAATTGATTCCCGAAGTTATTGGCCGTGAAATCGAAAAGTCTACCCAAACCATCTTGCCTTTACAAAACATCCACATCAGAAAGGTCAAGGTCTTGAAGACTCCTAAGTTCGACTTGGGTGCTTTGTTGGCCTTGCACGGTGAAGGATCAGGTGAAGAAAAGGGTAAGAAAGTTTCTGGTGGTTTCAAAGATGTTGTTTTGGAAGCAGTCTAATGGGTTGTAGATTAGCGATTGAGGTTATTTTCGATTACGTTAACGAAAATTGCTGTGTATACTTTTATTAATGTACGTTTAAATGAAGAAGTTGAGATTGATCAGACCTGATTATCAATAGTAGAGTATAGAAGTACAAACTATCGAGGACAGAACACCCTAGCACTCTATCTGATAAATCTTGCAACTCGCCACAACTTTGGCTGCAAAGGGGGCGCGCGGTAAGAATCCCTCCGTGCGAGTTTCTGCCCATTAAATCTCGCTATTAATTTTCACCATATAATCATTCATATTTTATCATATTAGATAATATGTTGCCGAAGTAGATGGTATCTTATAGTATTAGCATCAAATCGTCATGAATAAGGTATTTATCGCTAGTTCTCATCATTTCTCACTATCATTCGCTAATATCGCACGCTACTCTATTTCTCGCTATTATTTCTCGCTATTATTTCTCGCTATTATTTCTCGCTATTATTTCTCGCTATTATTTCTCGCTATTATTTCTCGCTATTATTTTCGCTCTTTTCACTATTGTTTCTCACTATTATTCTTACTGTTACTGCTCGCTACCTATTTTGCTACTCACTACTAAATTCTGTGACTTTTATACGAGATCCGCCAACACCCTTACGAGATAAGGTCTATCATATCAATATGGAAGACGAAGACGATGCATGGTCATACTCATTCCCCCCATCAACAGAATCATTACCACTAGCACCATCTTCTCTTGATGATCTGCAGCTCCCTCCCCATGAACCGAAGAACAAGCAAACCTATACTGACCAGGTCGACTTGTTGCGCCGTGGCCAAGAATATGACGATTTGCACTCGCAAGAATCATCAACTTCTTCTGGAGAAAACCAACCAAATGCGGGCGAGCTCAGGAGAAACCGGTTGGCCAAATTGGCGCCCATTTCTCGCACCTCGTCAAGATCTTCAACGTCATTGCAGTCGCCATTTCCCGCCAAATCGATCCCAGCCAATCCTCATACCACCAAAGAAGACGCCAGCTCGGTTATATCCAAAGAAAACCTTGCCAGTGGCTTTGAACCACACACAAGCGGCAGTGCCCGTAATAGTCTTTTGCACAACAAGAGTAGCTCCATGAGCACTTATGAGGCAAAAGAAGACAATGGCGATGCTCTGACGCCGTCACCAAAAATCATCGCGTATCGCAAGTCCAAAAGATCCATCAGTGAAACGACAGAGCCAAATACTCCCACGTCTCCCAAGGGCTCGCTTGATCTCAAGAACTACACGGAAGACATCTACAGAGACACGCCGTACCATTACGCTGCCATGAAACGAAACACCGAGTTCCACCAATTGTTTCGAGTCATTGACTTGACCGACCGGCTTCTTGACGACATCTCGTGTGCCCTCAGCAGAGAAATCTTGCTCCAGGGTCGGATCTATGTTAGCGAACATTATGTGTGTTTCAACTCCAATTTCTTGGGCTGGGTCACCAGTTTGGTTGTACGGTTCAAAGACATCATCAGTATCCAGAAGAAGTCGACAGCAGGTCTTTTTCCTAATGGAATAGTGATAGAGACTAAAGATGCTAAACATACATTTGCCAGTTTTCTTTCGCGGGATCCGACGTATGACTTCATCACTACAGTATGGGAACACTCTAGAGACGATCCGTTTGATTCCAAGCCCATTACTCAGGAAGAATTGGTCAACCAGGGTCGTACCAGCCGTGATTTGTCCAATGAAACCCCTAAAAGAGTGGTGACACCGCCGCTGCTCCAGACCCCCCAGATCGAATCGTACATATTGTCTATTGACGGAGACGACGATGTAGAAGACGGTGACGTTTCTGATCAGGACCTTAAGCTGTTGCTGAAACCGACGATTACCAGTAAAGTGCTCAAGTTCAAAAAAGAAAGTGGTTACGTCAATGGCGGGCCGGACTTGCACAGTCCTACCGAGGCCGAGTATACCAAAGACAAGAACGAAATCGAGCTTGTTCGTGAAATTATCGATGCACCTTTGGGCGTCGTTTTCGATATTCTCTTCGGAAGTCACAATACGAAATTTCACCGGCAGTTTCTTGAAAGCCATGACGGCTCTGAAATCTCAGACTACGGCGAATTCTTGCCCACCGAAGAAGATCCTACGTATCAGGAACGTAGCTACACCTATCGTCGTGACTTGGGCTACTCAATCGGCCCCAAATCCACGACCTGTGAGGTCAGCGAGATCATTGAGCACCTCAATTTTGCCGACTATATCACTATTCTTACCACCACCGTCACGCCCGACGTACCGCTGGGCCAGTCGTTTTCAGTGAAAACCCGGTACGTGTTGACGTGGGCAGAGCTTAACAAAACTCAGTTGGCGGTGTCGTACTATATTCAGTGGACAGGCAAATCTTGGATCAAGGGAATCATTGAAAAACAGTCTTTGGTGGGCCAAACGGCTACTGCCAAAGACTTGATAGAAGAATTGTGTAAGGAAATCGCCGCCAGCACTTATTACGTCGATGGTCCTGAGATCCAAGCCGTAGAAGAAATAAAGGCCCCTAGCGTAGAAACCCAAGACTACAGACCACCCGTACCGGAGAAACCCACCCTGGTATCAATCTCGACACCGCCGAGATTTACCGTATCGACATTACACCTTTTTGGAATCGCTCTTGTGCTTCTCTTCATAATACAGCTCGGGGTGCTCCGAGTGGTCCGCCAGACCAACGACTTACTACAACAACAGACGTTGCTCAATACAAAATTGGTAGAGTCCCTCGCGTCTCATCAAAAATCCGACGACCAGTTTTGGGACTGGTTGAACTCGAGTCAAGGCAAAAAACTCAGCAGGGATGAGAAGATCCAGTTCTTGGCCAAGAAATTAGATAGTCTTAAGTAATTCAATTCTCAAATAAATGATAACTATTACCATGCAATTGAACTCTAACCGTTGTGAGCTTGCAGACGTATTTATTTGGGGACATACAATCGGTGGTATTCGTTACAATTAACAGTTGAGGACAAGACTCGATGCTTGGAAGCTCCAAAGTAGTAAGACAGTCGATAACCCTGCTACCTCTCTATAACTCAGTAGCAAACTTTGGGTGCAAAAAAAATAATAAAATATGGTCAATTTGTCAAGCTTCAATGAGGCAGCTTTACGAATTGTTGATGAGATGATATCGCTAATTTCCGACAATAGGAATACTTTATTCGAGAAATAGTTACAAAGAAATAGTATAAATCGACATTCACTAAGATGCGTTGCTTGAGAGGAAATTGACGAATATACTTCAGAAATAAAACCAAAATCTATAGCTATAATAAAGTAAAAGAACTAATAAATAAATATCGTGTGATTTATCTCTACTATTTACACGTACATGCTCAAATTCTTAGCCTGAAACACATGGGTTTGATATTTTCATTCTTCTGATATCCATCAATATCACCAGAGTTTCAGGCCTAGGTATTATTGAACAGACTACACTATACGATATGTGACGCATTTTCGTACAGACCCAAGTTAGCCTCAATCCAATCACAGGTTCCTTCAAGTGCCTTACTATTCCTCATACCTTATTCGAAAATGAGTCTTTACTTCGTACTCAAATCGTCGTAGTCTTTCCGCGTATTCTCTCTTATAGTCTTATACAGTATAATTGAGTTACAGTTGATCCGTGTCAGTAATTACAAGCGTTCTTTGGATTTCTATTTACATATGAACACTAGTTTAGCATATTCTTAAATCAGGCACCTCTTCCTCGTCTCTCTTTTCTACCAAGTCCACGTTTTCAATGGTATGTACAAGAATCTGGTCATTATCCGATGTCAACTCGAATATGAATATTCCACTAAGCACTCTTTCAAGCTTCTGTTTCTCTTTGCTCAATCCCACTAGAGACGACGACATTTGGCTTATCACAGTACGAACTGATGGCAACGTCTTCGATACGCCGCCATCATCATCGTGCTTTTCCCGAAGTATTTTGAGGGTGTCTAGCTTGGACCACCTATGAGATCCGAGCTTGGCTGCGGACGTCGAATGGTACTTGTTTGACTTGTTGTTTTCAGTGAGATGGCTACATCCTTCGCTGCACGTATTCCAGCGTACATAGACCTTGGTGGTATCGGGATATGCAGCCTGCTGATCTGGCTTGGTGGATACTCGAAGGGACTGGATGTGAAGCTGGACTTTGGGACTGAGAACGATCGATGTCAAGACTTTCTGAACCGCTTTACATGCTGTGTAGTAGTATATTCGGCCTTTTATTGCCGGCAAATAAGAGTTGAGCTCATCCAAGTGCGTAGGACATATTCGTAATGAGATATCGGGTGCTAGCACCGTGGCGGGTAGCAGCTCTGTGAGCAAACTGGGCACCAAACGTTTGATTTCTTCGATCGTCTTGCCCAAGTTGGCTTTTCTTTGTTGTTCTTGCACTGTAGAATCATCCTGAAAAGACAATTGTGGTTTGGGTGAACTATAGAACCTGCTGATAGTTCCGGAGGATGGCATGGCATCCACTTTACGAAGAGGCAATGCGTTGATTATCTTGACACGAACACCGTTTTGAAGCACCACGGCATCTGGCCTGTATGATACTGGCTTCAGACATCGTACGAATTTGCTAGATGCTCGAGTCAAAGACATCTATGGTGGTTGGATTTCAGGCGCCGCCGATATCTCGGTTCTTGAGTAGACTGGTCACGTGAGAAGAAATGGAGCAGAAAGAGTCGAGACGCAGAAGACCAATTATTCAGTGAACACAGGTTGACTGGACTACCCCGAGGCGTTAGTATTGCTGACTAGAGCATCGGAGAGGACCGTTTAGTTTGTTTCGTATGGTATTTATTACCGAAATAACTGGATCGGCCATATCTTGCACTTGGCTCCTGGTATGTACGGTCTACTGGTTTTAGTCGGTTACAAACTCTTACAAACGCTAACTTTCTAGTCTTGTATCTTGTCTTCTTTATCTTGTCTTTTCACATGATCTCTTTATTGCCTACAAAGTATCGTAGAGTAATTCGTGAAGTTGATACTCTTCATTGGCGTCATCAATGTCCTTAAAGTTACCAATAAAGTCGTCACCTCTCACTACACCTGGAAGCGGTTTGCCATTGGCTTGTCTCTTCCAGAGCTTCTTGGCTTCCTCGTCAGTTCCCAAATCACGGTACTCAAATTTGATACCATTGGCTTGTAAAATAGTGACGAGTCTATTGGTTCTAGGCACAATTTGCATGCCTCCAGCCAATGAAGTGTAGACATAAATAGGAAGCGACTCGTTATGTTTACGGATCTCAGCAGCAGACACTTCAATGTCACCTAAGTCATCGTCATGGCCGGCACCTTTTTTTTTCTCGTCTTCTTTTTCCTTCTCATCTTCTTTTTCCTTCTCGTCTTCTTTGGTGCCTCCAAGTGCTCCAGCTATGCCAGCAACAGCGGCACTTGCTGAAGCTATCGCAGCACCAACCACACCTGATTCTTTAGAGTCATCCAAGCTCTTTTCTTCTTTAGACTCTTCAGATTCATCCGGAATTTCTTCTTCTTTAGAATCTTCAGAATTCTTAATGTCTTTTTCTTCATCTACCTTTTCATCAGAAGTCAAATCTTCAGTCATGACATCAGTGGCGTTTTTGGCTTCTTCTGGTGCAGGGAGCTCTGAAGTTTCGGCGTTAGCTTCTTTGGCATTTTCGGCGTCTTCGCCAGCTACCTCGGACTCTTCAGAAGCCTCTTCAACGTGTTTGGTAGTCATTTCAGACTCTTCGGTCACTTCTTTGAGGTCTTTTGCAGACTCTTCAGTCACTTCCTTGACGACTTCAGCACCTTTATCAGATACCTCGGGCTCAGCAACTACTTCGGAATCCCTCAAGTCTTTTTTCAATTCTGGCTCTTCAGCCTCAGCTTTAAGACCAACTTTGGATTCATCTTCGAGATCATTTTTGGAAACTTCTTTGGATTTAGCCAATTCATTGACGTCTTCAGTTTGTTCATTTTCTGAAACAACTTTCTCTTCATTGCTCTCTTTAGCGTCTGCAATTAAATCATCCAGAATGGCTAACTTCGACACTGAATTATCCAAAGAGCCCTTGGTCGCATCTTCTTCTTGCTTTTCCTCGGGCTTGATGTCTTCGGCATTGAGACTAGGTCCCGCTGGCTCGTGTTCTTCATCTTTAATCTTGTCCGCAGCCAAATTATTTACATCTTGCTCATTTACTTTGGTAATTTCAGGCTCATGTCCAACTTCTTCCACTTGGGGCAAATCGTTTTCCTCAACCTTGATATCCTTGGCAGTCAAAACAGGACCGTTTCCAGCAGCCTTATCTTCAGCCAAACCATCTTCTTTCGATACCTTTAGACTATCCAACTTCTCTTCCTTCTTTTCAACATTCTTTTCAATATTCTCTTCTTCTTCCTTTTCTGAAATTACTGTATTTTCAAAGTTGACAGTCTTTTTTCCAGTCGTCTTTTCAGTCTTTTCAGTTGGCTTCGCGATCTCCTCCACCATGGTATCCAAGTGTTCAATGGTACTATAAGGGTCATCAGTCACAAGAGCACCTTCACGGACCAATTCGGAGGGATCGGCATCGTTTTTTTCGTTGTCGTGACTAGCATCGATATTGGGTCTGGCTCTAGATCTGGACCGTGAAATAGACCGAAGGTAATTGGTAGATGACTCAGAACGGGTCGAGTACAATCTGTCAGAGGGCTTGAATTCATTGGTAGGAGTGTCTACATTAAAATTTGTGTAGTCACCAGTAGTCACCAAAGAAGGGTCTCTTCTGAATTGTTCATCGGTAGAAGTATCTTCTGCAGCAGCTTCCGCTTTGGCAATCGACTCTCCCATAGTAGGTTTTGAAAATCTGGTTCTTCTGTCGTCGCCATCGTCATCTTCATCTTCTTCTTCTCCCATGTTGGTAGCGGCAGCCAAATCCGGTGGAAGCTCGTAATGGAGAGGCTTGTCAACATTGGTGTTCTTGTACGAATCACCACGAGCCAAGTGGGGTGTGACGGCCGATCTGGAACGAGATCTTTCGGAGGTAGAGTGGCCTAATCTGTTGGCCGATCTGGATCTTGACCGCGATCTATCAGTATGGAAGTATGGCGTATGGATGCTGTCGGCAGAGTCAATTTCCGGTTGGGCGATTTTTGCCTTGGAGGGTGAAGGTTTTGGCTTTTCACTCATAGCATCGTCTTTTTTAAAAGAATCGGTCAGGTCAAACTTGGGCAATACGTGGGGATCGTGGGATTTGATCGAGCTCAACAAATCGGAGTGGTCGTTGATCTGATTATCCAACTGGTATTCCGACAAATTGGGCGTCGAATAGTCGTTCTGGTTGTAGAAGTCGGACGCATTCTTCGATTCCAACGGTCTGGGATCCAATGATGGTTTTGCGGCTGCCGGTTTAGAGTCTAACGAAGGCGTTAACACCGAATCCAAGCTCTCCTCCCCACCAATTTTGATGGGCGAGTTGGAGATATTATCCCTGTTTCTTAAAAACTCCTGAAACGATTCTTTTTCTGGCAGAACGCCCGGGTTGTTTTTCAAAAACTCTGCAAATGATTCATCAATTGGGCTTTTTGTAGTGGATTTGGTGTCGCTCGACTCTTCGTACTTCGCGTCGTCTTTGACATGACCTTCGTCGTCCAAGAACTTCTCAAAGTCTTCTTCAGATCCCAATAAGGCCCCTTCGTTGATCAAGTCATCCAAAGAAGCGGTCACGGACTTCTTCTTCTTGCTGCCCTTGACGCTTTTGGACGGTTTCTTGTACTTTTCAGGGTGGATGTAGTTGTTGTGGGGCGAATCGTCGGCTGATCTCAATGAAGCACCCACAAGCGAGGGCTCGGGAAGCCTTTCTGCCTTTTCTAACTGTTGTTCAAAGTCCATAATAAATAGATTGTAGAGAGGAGTGAAGTGAAGTGTGGTCAAATCTTTGACGCGCCAACGAAATGAGATGAAGAAAATGTGTGATAATGAGCGAATAAATTAGTGGGGGAAGACGGCGGCAGAGAAAAAGAGGAAGAGGAATGTAGAAATGGGATGAGTTAAGGTGCGAGTCGTCAGGCAGTGTTGTATAGTTAAAGGACGATACTGTCTTGGCAGTCTAATATAAGACTGGTCTGATTGATCTGGCCCGAGTGATTCGGCTTGGGTGATCTAGTCTACTGGTTGCGATAGGCGGAGAGTCGGTTGTCGCAACGATTGATTGCTGTGGTGGGCGCAACCCAATGCGGGCCGAGAGGAAGGAAAATCGCCAAAAGACAGCAGAGGAACGGAGCAGTGATACAGAGTAGAGGGTTTGGCGTAGGAGGGTGAGCTACTGCCAAGAGCGCATGATTAGTATCACTATTCGTTTCATTGGCCAGCGTAAGGTCAACCATCAGTGCGCTGTGAAATGCGGAGACAAATTCTGAGATCTGCGACAGACAAATTAATGTGCCCAACAGAGAATCCAATCGCCAGATCACATTTGCACTGCGCTATTGATTTTTAGCCATGCTATTAATGATACAATCTGACGAAACAAAAGTACTAAGCATAATTAGTTAGTCACACCTGGAAAATGATTTTTTGAAAGTTGCAGCGATTAGCATGTATGTGCGACCGCCGTAGTTGGAGACACCCTCTGCGAAATTACGAGGTACAAAGCGAGCAGAATATAGATCTTAGTGTTTTTAGTCGATTGGTTACAATGCGAGTATACCAAACAAAACGAAAGGACCTCGAGGGGGGCACGAGGGCACGTGGATATATGTAGTTATATCTAGACGTAGACATATATAAATACAGTTCGGAGGTAATCAGCTGCGTCCAGACATGACCACGCACTTACTCTCGCCACCAAGCCGCCGCCTACCAGTCCTGCGAGACTTATCCTACTAGTAAACCCTTGACTGTCCTATTAGTAAACTTACGCTCTGCGTGACTTCTCCTACTCAGGAAACTACCAGACCTTCCAACTCTTGTCTCTGCATACTATCTGTTCTTTAACCTTCCACCTACCCCAGACATGACTTCCCTAATTTCTATTGGCCGTCAGCGAGTCACGTTCCCAGTACCCGTGTCGTGTGGGGCGTGTGTCCTGCACACTGCCGTAGGCTTGCCGCAGGCTCGCCACTTAAAATTTTTCTATATAAGTAACAAGACTTCCATACAAAACCAATCTCTACAACTCCATAGATAATAGACCAAAATGCCTAGACAAAGAAGATCGGCTCCTGCTCCTAGAGCCCAAACTAGATCTGCTCACACTGCAACTGCTCCTCAGCATACCGCCCCTCACCCAGCTGCCCACCCAGCAGCTCGCCCACAAACCTCGCAAGGACCTGGCTTATTCGGCCAAATGGCTTCCACTGCCGCAGGTGTCGCTGTTGGTTCCACCATTGGTCACACCTTGGGTGCCGGTATCTCCTCAATGTTCGGAGGTGGCTCTTCAGCCCCAGCCCCAGTTGAACAACAATACGCCCAACAACAAACCCAACAGGAACCTGTAAAATGTGACGCTGACGCTCGCTCTTTCACCAAGTGTTTGGAAGACAACGGCGGTAACATGCAAGTATGTGACTACTACTTGCAACAATTAAGAGCATGCCAAGAAGCTTCTCGTCACTACTAGACCCGCACCTGTACATAACTTATTTATCATCTAATATATTTGAAAAAAGAAAAATCTAATTAGCAGCCTTTTCCGATTTGCTGGAATAGAAATAGTAGCCAATTCCACCAGCTCCCAACAAGGCAACCGGGACGCCCAATCCTACGCCCTTGTTATCCTTGGGTGGTTCCGATTGATGGGCTTTGGAATGATGTAAGTTGTCGTGCTCCAAATCGTCCACCACCGGGGTTTGTTTATCAACATCGGCATTTTTGTGATGCACGTCACTCTCACTTAAATTCACCACGTCTGAATTGTTAATGTTTGGGTTGATGGAAGTTTGCACGTATTGATCGCGATTGGCAGGTTTTTTGCCCTTTTCTTGAATTGGTCCGCGCGAGGAGTCAATTGGATCACTACCACGATCGTGTAAAAATTCCGGCTCTTCACTGACAGCTTCCCCACCATGAAGTACAGTGGCCGATGATCCTTCCACCTTAAGAGACGAATTGCTCTCTTGGGCAAACAACTCGGTAGCGACTTGTTTGGCTTTTTCTTGGGCAATGTCTTGTTTGATTGCTTCTTTGGTCACAGGAGGAACTTTGGGTTCGCCGGTTTTAGGGATGAAATCGTATTTGAATTCCCACTCATTGATTGAGGTTTGCGATGGTAACCTGTATGAATCTATGGTGGATTGATCACCTTTGGCTCTAAGAATTGCTCTGGTTTGAAATCCTCTGACGGAAGATAATCTTAATAATCTGGGATTGAACATTTTGGTGCTTGCTAGTGTAAATCGCTGAATGGAGGATTGCCTCGCTTTTTATATTAGAGGGGCCGGTCGCCGTCATTATCTGTTGCTGGAACTGTCATGTGACCTCGGGTGTGGGGGGAGGCTGGGGTGCGTGGGCCCGCGGGAAGAAAACCCGCGATAACCGGAGCACCAGAACAAAACACTCAGGCCAAACATTTCATATAGCAAAGGCTAGCGACAAACCACAACCAATTGGCGACTCCTTACTTCTCTATAAATGTCTATTAATAATTATAAATCTAAGCATGTTCTGCTTTTGTAATGTTACAGAAAACGAACTACCTACTGAGGCTGTGAAACAAAAAGTAAATCCAGGTCTCCATTAAGGGAGGGTTATGATGACGTAGATGCAGTTGGCTGCGAACGAAGGCCGGTGCGGCCATCACGATTTCTCGTTCAAGAGATCTTCCAAGTACTGACTAGGAGGTCTTTTCATTGGTGGACGTTCTTGAGCAGCCGGCTGCGACTCTTGACTTATGGAGTAGGAATTGATATCAAACGATGTATCATGCATAAAGCCATCGCCGCAGGAATATTCGCTGGGTAATGGACTGTCTTGCTCTTTGTATAATGGCGCTAGTATGGAGGTCGAGGAATGGTATAATGGCAACTCTAGCTGGGAGTTTCGTTTACCGGTGATCATATCCATGACCGGGCTGAAGTACAAGGAATTTCTTTGGGCACCAGCGGTGTCTCGATATGTGCGGCCCTGTTGGGATGTTTTGGCAGTCTCTTCCATTTGTTGGAATTGGAGCATTGAATTTTGCTTTTGTAGAAGATATACCGAAGAATTAGACGACTGGGGTTTTTTCTCAAGCACCGATGAATTGGACGAGGTGAAGCTGTTTAGTATACTTGAATTGGAGCTCCGGTCAGAAAAGTCTTCGTTTCCCATGCGCGCATAGTAGATTTCCTTATCGGACTTGGCTTTTAAGTTGGCAACTATTTTTACACTCATATTGTAGGCTATTGACACTAGTAATATGAGCCCCAAGATTGCACCCACCACTATAAATACGAAATTGCTTGGCATCTTGGATTCGTGTATAAATGGGTTCAACAACGATCCTGGTCGCCCCAGATTGCCTGCCGGCACTGATAAATCATACGAATATGACTGTGTGGGAGTAGGTGACGCTGTCAGTGCGGAGGCGAGCGAGGGCATAGATGTGGTGGTACTGGTAGCGCCATCGTGCAGCGCTAATGATGGCAAGTCCTCGCGCACTTCAATATTATCGCTCCGCTGATGACGATGGTGGTGGTGATGTTGACCACTAGTAGGTGTTCCAAGCATTGGTAATAACAAATGGCGATAAACAACAGAGCCAGCGACGGAGAATTATTAAAATATATCAAGCCTATTTAATCAGCCGATCATTGTCCTCCTACAATGGCGGATATACACTGTATTTAAAGCCATCCTTCTCTGCATCTAGATTCATCCCTAGCTTGATCTATTTGTTTTGGTCAACCGTGTAGCGCGTAGGCGTGTTTGGTACCTGATCGCGAGACAAAACACTGCGAACAGGTCCAAAGAGGGCCGGCCGAACTCACTGGCGCGGATCAAAAGGAGATGAGCTGCCTGTTGGGCAGGCCAACTCTGCTACATCCACCAATAGTTTTGACAGCTGGGACCATTGTAAGAGGTGCCCCTCTATCTTCTTCACTTGATTGTCATGTTCATGTATCGAATCCGCTATTATTCGGCGACGCGTTCGAAGGAGTTTCAGCAGCGGAACTAACCAAATTTTCGAATTCACGAGCAACACTCGCACGGCCAGGCAACGACTTGAGCCCGGCATTATAATAGGTGCCTACAAAATAATCTTTTGAGGCGCGTCTAGTGAATTGTAAGCTGTGAGTAAATTTGTTCTCTGATCGTATTCATTGGGTTGTCTTGACTACTTAGTTGAAGGTGCTGCGAATTGATTATGTCATAAGACATGATCGGTGAAGAGTTCTGCTATAACTAGTTTAATATACAAATTGTGATCTTCTTTATTCTGAAATACTCCTACTGCGCATACTTGTCTTGCGTTGGTAAATATTTCTACTTTATTCTTTTATTGGTAACATTAAATCGCTTCTTTTACTATCCATTGTGTGATAATGAAATATGAACTCGCTGCCAATTATAAGGAATTAGTTTTCTTATACCCTTGACAACGATGGGCATACCAGAATCCCAACATTTTGGTTGCTAATTCCTATAAAACTACGAAGCACACCATTGGACAGACATTTACCACTATAGTTCTAGCCTACCCTTTACTCTAGAATCTCCAGTTCTCGTCGGCCGATTCAATGGCCCACTTGAACTTGTCTCGCAAAGTCTTGGTAAACAACTTTTCTATAGGTACGTTGAACTTCTTGGAAAACACCACCGTCAATCTAGGATCGATATAATTCATCTTGGACGTACCTAAAGACACTTCCGAGTTGTCTTCTTTGTCCTTCAACTGAAAAGTGATGGTCAGAATTCTATTTTCAATACTTTCAATCTGTTGTTTCAATTTCTCAACCGTGTGAGACAGCTTGACTTCAGGCTTGCCCGATTTTAATTCTTGGGCGTACTCTTGCTTCAACTCCTCTATCTTTTGAAGTTTTTCTTCAAGGGCGTCCGGCCCCAATAATGGCTTCTTTTCAAGCTTGAGCTTCTCGTTATCTCTGGCTTGTTTTCTATGAGCAGCCTCGATTTGTCTTTCAATGATTAATCGATGAATGTGTTCTTCGTCTTCTTTTGACAAATCATCGATTTCTTCAAAGTACTTTGGGTCCTTCTTTTTCAAGGTTGGCTCGAGTATAAGTATCATTCTCTTCAATCTAATCTTGCTCCACATCGATTCTTTAAGTCTATCCGATATCTTTTGAACGGAAACACTGTGGTTTTTACTGACTGTCCTTTGATGGTTACATAAAATGGCTACTGTTCTGTTAGCAGCGTTGAATTTAACCACTTTTTCAGCCACAGTTCCTTCGTTTGGAATCAAATCTATTTGATCTTGCATGGTTTTGGATGCATTATAAGTACGGAATACTTTGGCAGTAAGTCCTTTCATGTAGTTTTGAAACTGCTTGTTCAAAAGGGTAGGATTAATTCTGTCAAAGAGATCGTCACCTGGTTGTTTGGGTTCTTTTTTAAATATTCTCAAGTTTTTGAACACTTGTTTGTCAACTTCGACCTCCTGATAAAATCTGATGGAGTCTTTACCAAGAAAGTCAAAAATCACCTTGTTGGGTGGTTTCAAGGTGATGTGCTCATACCGTAAAGAACAACAACCTACGGTATCTGCTTCGTCATCACCCTTTTCACCACCAGCTCTCAATGCAAATATATCAATGAGGTAAGTGGCGGTGGCCATTTGACGATTTTGCATAAGGTCACTCTTAAGCATTTGGGTGTAATCCTTACGGATTTCGGCAATATGATGGCGCAAATTACGTGCCGTTTCAAACTTCTTGAAGTCAGACTGTCCCTTAACGGACGACGAGGCAGCGAATCTAACGTACTTGAAAGAATCGGCGATGTTCTCTTTCCACATGGCCAACCAAGTCACGGTGTTATCGTGTCTAATTTCGCCCCATTGATGACCTGGAGGTGCATCTGGAATCTTGCAACCTTCGCTCAAGTTGAGTGTTACGCTTTCAGGAGCAACTCTACGTTTATATTTACCAGTTTTTGGATGTGCCCCTCTTCCTCTGAAAAGTCCAGGGGGTTCAATTCTGAAGTTTCCGACCAATTCTTTGCGGCCGTTCAAAAGACATGTCTTGTAAGATTCTTCTAAGGCTTCTTTTTCTTCTTTGAGCCTTTTCTTCTCATCCTTGGACATGGCTTTTTTCTCTTCGCGGAGCTTTTCAAAATGGGCATGCATTTTGGTAAAATCACATTTTTCAAACTCTTTGATATCAACATTACAGCCACCACAGTCTTTTAAAACCTGAAGAAAATCCTCAAAGAAATTCTTCTGGAAAACGGGATTTTTGGCATGGTCAGATTCCAACAAAGCACCGAAAAATCCCGCTACTTCTTCGGCTTCCGGTGGCAAATCTACAGGTTTTCTGTCATAGTAGAGCTTGATATGCAGAGGTAATGGCTCGTATTCGGGTGGAAAAATTACACCGTTATGCTCCAACGATTCCCACTTTTGTTCTCCGTCGTTTTCCTCTGCTTCCCACCATTTGTAGCCAGAGTCATCTTCGTCGTCACCATTGGGACTAGACTCTTTGATTGGTTTTTTGGGTGTTCCTGATTCTTTTTTGACGGCTTTGGGTGTTGCGGAGTTGGTATATCTGGGAGTCTTTGGGGTTTTTGCTTTCTTGGGCAGTGATTTTATCGATAATGGAGTATCATCATCAGACTCTGGCTTGACACCATTGGTTTTGGCTCTCTTGGCACCTTTCCCATTTTCATCTTTAGGCGTTTTGCGTTTGCGTTTGGATATCACTATATCGTCTTCGTCGTCTTCATCGGCACGGGTGTCACCGTTGTGTAATTTCGCTAAAGGAAGGTCATCTTCATCAATAATTGGGCGCTTCAGTTTCGACTTCCCTTTTTTAACAGGTTTGAAAGTCTTACTATCGTTGTCTGTCAGTGGCATCGGTGCTGTTTGAATCGCGTTTGGTGGTAAATTCAGAGTAAAATATTACCAGATGTGTCACGTGTAAGACCAATCACGCGGTACCTTAGTCGCGTGCCAATATGGTGATGCGTCGCGTGACGCATCGCGTGACGAGGACGTGAAAAGACTTGATTTCATTAATTCAAAATTATACTTTTCTTTTGATTGAGAACAAAAAACATTATTTTTTAATTTTAAGAAAGAAGCCTCAGCCGTAGTAAACCCAACTAATCAATATTTTAATTGAAATGATACAACGACCTAATATTTTGTAAAGATTTGAAGTAATTTTCAATATATTTTCAATATAATTTCATACTTATTGCGGTGATTGATCACCAGGAAGTCTAAGGCGGTGGCAAGCGGATCACATTCCAATTGTGGTTGTCCGCTGAATTTTCAATTGAGAGAATTGAAACTAACCAAATAGGCATTTAGTAGAGAAGTAGAAGTAACTGGTGGCAAAGTAAAAGGAGCATTGAATAGCGAAGTAGAAGTGAAGAAGCAGCGAAGAATGTGCCGTCTCGCGAAACAATTTAATATCCTTTTGATGTGCCACTGAGAAGTCTTTAGGGAGAAGGCGGGGATCACGCGACGCGGTTGCAAATTAGTGGTGAGCACTTTCAACGTGTCTTATAAAAGAATTGGGTATAATTGAAGAGGAAAACGTGTTGAGAAGGAATGCTTGTAGTTTACTGGTTGGTGTAGTATGGCTTTGGAGGTGGACCGGAAAATTCTCAAATGATACATTAGGTTTGGCTCTACGCAGAGAAGGTTAAAGGAAAAAGTTTTTTTTGCCGCAAACGGGAAGGGATGAGAATTGGATGACAAGTGAAGACTCATACAACTTGAACCCTGGGCAATAGAAACCTGTAATAATTAATTGGACAAGATAACGAAAAATACTTGAAGTACAATCGATGGGTATATCCGGCCAAAAGAGATCGACGGTGTAAATACTTAGGCACGGCATACATAGACGATTCTACGAGGTAAGTGTGGATCGAGTCAGTACACAAAACCAGTAACTAGTTCCCTTTTCTCGGAATTTGTAGTCAGGGCGAAGACGTTTAATGACGGAGTAGTCCGGTCTATGACGGAACAACTAGAGGTCTCTCAATGTATTGGCCCAAATAGTGCAATGCGCCTGCCTAGCATATTGTCAACTGATTGCAGCAGACGTCTGTCTCGGGACTAAACTACAACCTGGCTTATAATGCCCACGGTTTCGCCGCTTCACGCGCACAGAAATGCCGTTTCGCTAAAAAAGAAAATTCCGGGAAATATTTTCTCGATGAGGCGCCAGTTGCAGTTCCTAGTGATTACCAATGGGTCCCGCTAGGTAGCTGCCGCTAGGTAGAGGGGATCAATCGAGCGTAAAGCTGTGATCAGATCGGTGTAGACTGTACTTAATGGTGGTGCTTGGTACTCATATTTGTAGGTCTTTTAGGTCCTTCGTACGGCTGTTTCTTCTCCTCTTTTTTCTGCTTCTCCTTCTTCTCCTGGCCCGCCCTCCGGATAAAGTTACTGTGCTCGAACAAGAATTCCTACATACAGTCCGAGGCGCGATGCGGCAATTCGCTCTCGCAACTACATGCTCTTAGTGAAGATGAGTTTTATTGTGGACCAACACCACCTATTGTAGGCCTGGGATCTAGCAACTAGGACCGATATCAACCCATAGCACCCTTATCTACCCTCATTTAGCACACCCCGCACTATCGGGGTCCTCTAGCGCCCTCGTAACCTCCTTGGCCCCAGATCTTATCGTTCTTCATCAGTGCGTGCGCCGCCCACTTCCGACGACAATGAAACTGCAAATTTGTGTCGTCTCCATCATTGTATATATATGAGACGATCCCCCTTCCATTTGTTGATGCTGTAGCCACGTATTATACACTTGTTTTGCATTAGGTATAGGTTCTTCATCAAATGTCTTATGAAAAAGAGCCTACCGTGGGTTCGTCCCATGGTTACAGGCAATACTCGCCCGGTTCCCCCACCGACTCCAAGAGACCGCTCAACCCAGAAAAGAGTATCGATTACGCAAACGAAACCGAATCGCTCAAATTTGATAACTTGGCTAGCGAAGAGGTCCAGAGAGGCTTGAAGGCAAGACACATCTCCATGATTGCAATTGGTGGTACTATTGGTACTGGTTTGTTCATTTCCACTGGTGGCACATTGGCTAGGGCCGGTCCTGTATCTTCGGTAATTTCTTTTTTGTTCATGACCACATTAACTTTTTCAGTGACCCAGGCATTGGGTGAAATGGCCACCTTGATTCCAGTCTCGGGTTCTTTCACCCAGTTTGTCACCAGATGGTGCTCACCTGCCTTGGGAGCCGCCAACGGTTGGAATTATTGGTTCTCTTGGGCCATCACTTTTGCATTAGAATTGTCTGTCGTAGGTCAGATTATCGAGAAATGGACTTTCGCGGTTCCTTTGGCTGCTTGGATCGCCATTTTTTTCGTGATTTTGACGGTCGCAAATCTTTTTCCGGTCAAGATCTTTGGTGAAATTGAGTTCTGGGTGGCCTTTTTGAAGGTCATTGCCGTTGTAGGCTGGTTAATTTATGCATTTATCATGGTCTGTGGTGCTGGTAAAACTGGCCCTATCGGATTTAGATACTGGAGACACCCCGGTCCTTGGGGTCCTGGTTATCTCATAGATTATGTTCATAACAAAAATACTGCCCGTTTTTTGGGTTGGTTATCTTCATTGATCTCGGCTGCCTTCACCTTCCAAGGGTGTGAGTTGGTCGGAATCTCCGCGGGTGAGTCCAAAAACCCCCACAAAACCGTTCCTTCGGCCATCAGAAAAGTGTTGTGGAGAATCTTGATTTTCTACGTTGCTTGTATGCTTTTCATTGGTTTATTGATTCCTTTCGACGAGCCAACTTTGGACTCGGACAAGAACTACACCGCCAGTTCTCCATTTATTATTGCCATGCAACTCTGTGGTACTCCTGTTTTACCTGATATCTTCAATGCCGTGATTCTTATCACCATTATCTCTGCCGGTAACTCCAACATCTACTGTGGATCGCGTATTTTGTACGGCTTGGCACAAGCCGGCGTGGCTCCTAAATTCTTCCTCAAAACCTCCAAACACGGCGTTCCTTACATCGCTGTGCTTTTTACCGCTGCTTTCGGTAACTTGGGTTACTTGGCGGTCTCGAAAGACGGAAACAAGGCCTTTGGCTGGCTTTTGAACATCACGGCTACCGCAGGATTGATTGCCTGGGCCTGGATCTCCATCGCCCACATCAGGTTCATGAACATTTTGAAATCTAGAAACATCAGCAGAGACTCGTTACCATTCAAGGCCAAGTTCATGCCTTACTCTTCATACTACGCCGCAGTGGCCATTGTCATCATCACATTCATTCAAGGTTTCGATGCTTTCTTTGGCTTCACTGCCTCCGCTTTCTTCACTGCTTACATTTCACTCATCCTTTTCGCTGTGTGTTGGATCGTCTTCCACTTCATCTTCAATGGTTTCACCAAACAGGCCTTCACTCTTAGAGGTTTATGGATACCTTTGGAAGAATGTGACATCGATTCCGGTGTTAGACAAATCGACGATGATGAATGGGATGAAGACGACGATAAGCCAAAGAATTTGTGGGAAAAGTTCTGGATATGGTTTGCCTAAATCCGTAATTCTATAAACTAGCTATTTTCTTCTCACATCTTTTTAATGACTTTTCTTTACTTTCAGTTCCTAAGTACTATTTAAATGTATAAATAATTTGTTCAATAACGAAAGATGGCACACGTTAAAGTAAAGGTTGAAACAGCAGTAATCGTTACTGAAAAGTTATAGTCCAGATATCCTAGCACTCATTTCTAAAAGCTTGAAATCATTTTCATTATTCACAAATAAGGTAGAACTGTTAGTTTGGCCTAATATTTATTTTCGAATAAATATGTATTGCCCAGTCGAGACCTAATGGTCTACTTCGAATGGTGGCTAAATTCAAGGGCTATTTTTTGCACCCAAATCCATTGCGAAAAATGTGAAATACAGCCACTAAATGCCACGTCTATTGATCCGAGCGCAGATGACATCCTAGCGTGCTAGTAACGTATCTCGTAATATATAGATTCGCTTATTCTGTATTGTACGCATCAGAGCTTTGCTGAGACTTGTGACTCATATAAGAACAATCAACTAATTCTAACATCTGAACACTACATTGACAATTGAACTTATCAGAACAATTACTGCAGTGGGCCTGCAAAGTTCAGTACAAGCTTGATCCAAATTTCAAGCCTAAAGGTATAATTGAATGTTGAATTCAATCTATTGATTAGGCTGTTCTTTACGATAATTAACGTTAGATATATTTATAGTACAAAACACTTGGAGCGATCTAGGATCTAAGAATTGAACATCAATCGTGGAAATAAGAATCAATTTTAAACTCGATTAAAACAATTTAAACTCAGAGAGAGGCAGAAAAGGGAGGGGCATCTAGTATAAAACATACTTGGCTGAACCCTTGGAGACGGCAACAGTACAGCCGTCTTGGCCGTTACCGTTGTATTGGCCATTTTCGTAAACACACTGTCCGTTGACGACCGAGCCCAGACCGTCAGCAACAATCTTGACTTTGAAGTTGGCGGAATCAAGGTTGTTTGGGTTTGGAATTAATGACAAGTACGAGATTCCGCTGGCAGCTCCGGCACCAAAGTTCAATGGTGCCCAGTTACCAATACCAGAACCCTGGGTTCCCCAAATACAACCATCTTGCCATGAAACACCGGCGTTATTGACATAGTATTGAGCAGAGGTTGGTTTTCCTTGCCACTGGTAGTATGTATCTTGGTCAACAACAGTAAGAGGAGACGATGAGCCACCACCCACAATGGTTGGAATAACCATGTTTTCGGTACCAGGATAATCGGTTCTACAGATGGCAACAGAACTACTCAATTGATTCTCGACAGTAGCAGACTGTACACCCCATTCACACAAGTATTGAGTGTTGGTGTTGGATCTGTGTAACTTACCGTTTTTACACAACAAACCACCGATGGAAACACCATTGGATGGTTGGGTGGATGGCCATTGGGTCTTGGACATACCACTCTGACAAGCGTAAGAACAGTATGAGCCTTCTTTACATTTACCTCCAGTGGAACTGTCGCTGTTTTCAACACCAGACCATCCACCAAAGCCCAAGTAGTCCAATGGTATGACACCTTGACCTTCTGGGAAATCGTCACAAGAGAGCACACCATCTTCAAAAGCTTGCGATGGGTTGGAGTAAGCGGCCAAGTCACCGGTTGGAGCGCCGTTACTATTGTTGCTACTGCTGCTAGTACTGGTTGCTTGAGAAGTTGAAGACGATGAAGACAGTTGTTGCTGTTGTTCTTGTTGTGAGCTTGATGAGGCAGTGGTGGTTTGGCTTGATTGAGAAGATTGAGCTGGTACCTTTGCTTCGTAGTTAGCAGAAGACGAGGCAGTGGTGGCAGCAGCGGTCGAAGAAGTGGCAGCAGCAGGAGCTGAGCTAGAAGCAATTTCAACCTTGGCTTGGGTGGAAGAAGCTCCTGGGACTGTTTGACCGTCTTTGTCAACAGTAACAGTGACATACGAATAATCGTAGACAACCTCACGCTTGTGTTTGTGGTGAGCGTGCAACTTGGTAGTGGCACAGTCTGAGTCGGCGGCAGCTGGTGCTGCCAAAGACAAAGCAGACAACACTAACAAGGATGATGTTATTGATAACTTCATTACGACTAGATCTTTATAACTTGAAAACCTGATTAAAATGAATGTAAGGAACGACTAAAGGTTAGTTAGTATAAAGAAGACGACGATATAATCCGATAAAATCAAAAAGGCCGCAACAACAATTATTTAAAGTATCAAGGCAGGAAGGAGGAGATTTCACATCCTGGAACGAAACTGCGGCTAAGATATATCCGGGGGCATGACAATAATATTGGGATTGCAGGAGGAAATACGGTAGGTTGTTGCAGCGATGTGTCGCATATTGGGTAGACGAGCGCGTTTTTGTGAGCATTGGCCCCAAAACAACGTCAGCCAAGTATTGTTTTTGAAGGGGCAGAGGATTGTTTGACGGTTTGTTGACGAATCGCGCTTAAAACACGAGAAAAACACGCTGGCGAATAAACAAATCGTGTGACACAAAACCGGTACCAAGACTCACAAGTCGTCAATCGGGTCGGAATTGCCATGTTGCGCGCGTACCAAGAACAAATTATGCGCGCACACAATTCCAAGGTGACCCGACTCCAATTAGTTACAGGATTGTTTCTGAGGATTCCATATGGTGAGTGCCCAAACCTAGTTAATTAGCCCGCTACTGCATTGGGTCTAATTGGCTGTGTGATGAGATGATTGATCATTTGTCACTCGGTGCATAGTCGGTTATGCTGTTAAGTGAGCTGTTATGGATATGGATTGTTTTTCTATTGAAGCGCCTCCGTATCTGCTCTTTGCTGCAACGCTCTATCTGGCTATCTCGGCGCTGCTTCACGATTTGCTCTACTAAAACACCTCCGACCTTTTGACGGCTACTTGAATCTTGCCCCACCTTCCTCCATTCAGCGGATGCTCGTGTATCACTTCAATACTCCCTCTTTTCTCCTTAGCTGACGATCCTAGTGCCCCAAAAAGTCTCTGACCTAATATCTGGTCCATCCCTTGCATGTTTCACTGCAAAATTTTGCCCATTTTGCCGCCCTTTTTTTTCCTGATACAGTTTATTGGTCCTCGTAAACTTGACCGTTTGATTGAATCAATTAAGTGAATTTTACATACCTTTTGAAAAGAATGGCAATAGTTGGATAACTGAATAAAGAAGTCGTTTAAGAAAAGTACATCTACATTTTCACAATTTTACCTTCTTCTTGATCAACTATCACACTTCTTACTGCCAGCATTCTTGCTCACCAGTTAGCCAGCCTTCGGATTGCGATCACGTGATCGCATAATTTCGCTTGCTCGCCTAATTCCGTTGTTACCACAGATGTCCTGCATCTAGCATGAGCCAACGAGTCAAGCTCCATTTAAAATCCAGTCAGCGACTGTAATTGCAAAATGGGTTCATTCAATGTTTTATAGCTTATTTTTCCTTATTTAAAAAAGAAATGAAATGTAAACTGTTGTGCAACTGGTCCTCCTATTTTAAGCGAACCATAGCTTCTGATAATAAACCTTCGTAATATTTCAACCAGAATTTTCCGATTCAACGAAAACACAGTTCCAGACTTGAGTAGATGAAATCTCAACAAGTTTGCTTGTCGAGTTTTCCATCCGAAGTCAACGGGCCTGAATCAACCACTATATTTCGATTGAGATCAGAACATTTAGACGATAGATGTAGAATCCAGATACTGCAAGTTTGCCGACACAATAATTTTAAGTTATTGCATCCCCCATACTCGAAATATAGCATAGTTGTAAAACTTATATGAATAGCATGAAGTTAATTACGAGTGAGTACCGTTATTGTATTTGATGTTCACATGACAAATTTAGTACTCAATTATTTTTTGCAGAGGGGGAATTTTACTTTTTGTCCGAACAGGGGGCTTCCCCAATACGATTATTTTGAGGACGCTCGTTTCTAGTTGCCTTAGGGTTTATTTAAACTCACAAACCTTCGGATATTTATTGATCATGTTCATTGCAGCTATTGATAGTTCTTCTATTATTTCAATTATAAAAGGCACAATAGAACTTTTAATGATTCAAACTTAAACTTCAAATTATCTATTCTTGACCCACAAAATAACAAATTTGCCATTCGACATGTTGGATCTATTATACGGTGAGTGTTACAAACTGACCATTTTGGCAGGCTTACGGTTAAGGTGGATTTCAAGGTACTCCACTCTGTGTTTTTGTTCTGTATTATTTAGAGCTTTTTTTCCTTGAAATTTTGACACATTTTCTACTTGTTTCTTCGTGAAGACAAAATTTGCGTATATGCATTAATTTAATTCATCGAAAGTTAAGCCGCATTATATTTCCCGAAACCTCTTCAAAATACACTACTCAATCGTGTTGAAAGCTCCGTTATCCTGATAAGTGTAATTGTTTCGAAGGGTTGCTGTTGTAAAATATTAAAATGGAATAATACCCGTTAAGCATAAATAAAACTCTGTATTTATTATTATGAAGCGATAATTAAACGGCCCTCAATGTAGTTCATAATTATATGATTGCGACAGCTTACAATAATAGGTCAAGATAATTTTTTCTTACCGAAACATTTGGTACAAACAATTATCTTTAAGATTATGAGAAAAACTAGCTCACCTGTCTCACACGGCAAAACTCAACAACTTACTCCACAAACCCTTCGAATTTGGTAGTACTGAGGCATGCCAAATAAACTATTGCCATAACACAACGGAACTGCTAGTATCAAATCGCCAAATTATTTAATTGCATCGTATTCTTATCTGTTTGAAGCTTCCTATGATATTTACCACGATAATACCTGCAATGTCACACAAAACTAGACATGGTCCCGATTGAGCTTTAAATTGTGTCACATGCAACTGAATAACTTGAAATATATTATTCTCTACCGAACTGTTCATCATAAACTATTCTATTGAACTCAATTTTCCGTTCCTGCCATAACCGATGAGATACATTATAGTGGGAAATAACTTTCATATCATACTTGACTCTTGCATCTTCAAGTTTCTGATACACTTGATAGTGCAACACATTTTCTTGTATGATTGGTCAATATTATATCGAAGAATAGCCTTTGAGAATAAGATATAAATTTTTGAGTTGGTTAAGGATATACGCAACGTAAATTCTTTTGCAATTGACCCTGCGAGAAAACACTCCCGAAGGTTTTAGCTGTAGTGCCTTCGAAACAGTTACCCCTTGTCTTTGTCCTTTCAAATCCTTAGAAAAGGTTGAGAGTGTTCCAATAACGTTGCGCATACTCAAATCCACTTTTTGTGCTATACTTGTGCAGCTTATTGAGCAAAAACTTTGTAAATTCATTTTTTAGTCAGCTTTAGTAAGCTTAATAGTCGTAAGATTAGTCTACTGCTCAGTGTGTCAAAACTTTTTCTTGGAATCAGCATGATCATGCATTTGACAAAGTTTCAGACTACAACTTTTTCCAAACTCTGTATGTCAATCCTGAACGAGACCACGATCGATTCGTTTTCCTTTTCAGCATTGCGGCACTGCAGGACCCAAATATGTAGATAGAATGGTTTTGATAGACGGAAGAAGACCTGTTACAACAGAAAAGCGCAACAATTTTTTATATGTGTGCTAGGTTGTTGGAGGTATTGAAACTTGTTTCACCCATGGTTGAAGGTTTAAAAGAGAGCTATGAGAGACCAAGTTAGCAATGTGCGTAAGAATGTTAACGCCATTTAGGATTTATTCATTCCCTTCCAATTTGCAGCTTTTCTTGGCGCTCGCTTGTTCGCTTTTTTGCACCCTATATTATATCGCTTAGATTTTCCATAGTGTCAGACCACTTGCATTCGAACGTTTTGAAACTAGGGTGATCGTGTGCAACTTCGAAAGGACTGGTCAGCAGGCACCAGGAACTTGGCTAGCTAACCATTTGCTGTCAGTTTCACTTCCTAAACGCCCCAATCGTCCCATTACGATTGTCTCGACCCTATTTATAACCGCGGTTTGTGGAGAAGTGAATCCGTTCCTTAATCCAAATCTTGATAGAGTTAGAATTAGTTCAAACAACTTCAAGAATAAGTAATCATACATAAAACACGGAACACGCTATAAAATACTACGATAATAACTTCTCGCTACTAAAGCCGTTTTTGAGACCCTCTACATACGTACCGATATCGCATATTTTGGTTATATGACTGTAACAGATCTATTGCGATCTATTCCGAATTTTTATATCTGAACAATTTCGTGTACCGAAAGAAAAAAACAAATGCAAGCAACAATTGCACTCACATCTGAGCATTTTCGTGTTCCGAAAGTAAAAAAAATAAATGCACGCAACAATCGCACTCGAAGCGAACAACTGCTCATAGGAAATAAACGCCTCTTCCTAAAAAATTCTCGAGCACTTTCTGTGGTAGAAGCTTACGCAAAATACACAGACTCCTGCCATTAAGTCCTGTAGACCCCCGAATATTTTTTGAAATCGTATCGTTTAGGTTTTCTTCGTTTGAATTTTCCTGGGCGATTTCCTGAGATAATAAGACTGCATCTGGGCGCCTGATCAGCAATTCTTCTATTCAACGGGCTTAGGGTAGCCACTCGCGGGGCACTCGAGACTTTACTATATACTCGTGTTGAGTCTCGTATTTGCAAGAAAAAAAAAGGTCAAATAGGTTTTGGTTTTTCAATCTTTACCTAGTCAGAACAGCATTTTATACCTCGCTAATTATCAAGAGATAAATGAAAATGATCAATTGGTCAGGTGACCTCGCTGAATCGTATTAGCTTTCCGATTTCATTTGTTCAACATGTTTTCCAGTACATCAAAAAAAAAAGTGAATTGTTGCAGAATGCATGGCTGTTCTTAAGAAAAAATATTTTTTAAGTCTATTTTTATTTTTTAAACCCTTTCCGGAAACCCATATGATAGCTCAAGTAATGCCTTCTACTTCAGCTTAGGCACCAACGCTAGAGTTGATAGATATTTTGTGATGTTATTTTTTTTTTTGTTACAAAATACTTGTATAAAACTTCTATACTTCAGCGCCTCAAGTCCCTATATTTTCCTGATAGCACAACTTCTCCTTACTGTTTCACGTAGGACAAAGATCAAAGGGCAAAAGTAGAACCTTTAACCTAGATCTTTTAGGTATAATAGGGTTTGGTTCTTTTCTTGGTGAATTCAGTTTGTTTAAATAATCTCAATCTTGTCAGATCTTGTAAAAACAGGATTATCATAATCTATTTATTTTACACCTAATCCTATTTGAATTATAGTATCATTCAATAAAAGACATCCAATCATATTTTAATGGAGCTACTTAACTATTCCACAGCCAATTCACTCACTAGTATCAATAATTCATCTCGTCGGTTAGAAGTTGATACTTTGATGAAACTATTATCCCCGCCTAGTAGTCAAAGCAATGAACATTTGATAGAGCCAAGCCAGAATATTGGAAACTCAAGTCAGGCCCAATACCAAATCAATAACGAATTTCATTCGTCGTCAAACTCAAACTTAATGTCAACTCCTCCCAATCATCAAAAGCAGCTGCAACAACAGCCTTCTCAAATACAACCCCAATTTGTTCAGGGCCATTCTGACGCTGCGAACGACTATGACTACAAAGAATCCTATAGCTATATGATGAGCCACCCGGGAAACACATCTGTGGAGCCTTTTTCGCCTGAAAACTCCAGCTTCAACTTGGCTATTCAAGAAGCCGGGTCCCGTCGACCTCAAACGCAAAATATCCAAATTGTTCCTGGTCCATCAGTTCCCGGTAGTACAGGGCTTCCCTTAATGTCCTCCCAGCATGTACAACATTCCCCTCCGCTGGCGTCCGAGTTACACCCCGAAAACGTGCAGGGAAGATATATTGCGAACCCATTCAATTCGCAGCCAATTTCTCTTATCCAGTCGACCCCAGAAGACTTTAAGCCCGCCAAGCAGCATTCGTTACCAGAAATCAGACCCACAGTATTCGGCAGACATGAAAATGAGCCTTTCAAATACAGAGCCAACAGCTGTCCGGTACCCTACCACATCCGAACGAGCCTACCCCAAAATCAAGTGCAGCCGCAACCGCAACCGCAACCGCATTCTTTGGAAATGCACCAACACCAGATAATGTCCATCCATGTTCCGCAGGGACTAGATGTGAATCAATACCTAGATATGACAACCATGCTCAATTCCAACTCTAATTTACTTCCACCTCCCGTCGAGAGCCAGTTTGTAGACCACAAACTATGCCAGATGTGTGGTAAAAGAATTACTCGCGATATGTCGAGGCATATGAGAACGCATCAGTCGGAGTCTCGGTTTCTATGCAAGTTCCCCAAAAGCGTTTGTCGGCATAAGCTGGGACGATTCAACCGACCTTACGACTACAAAAAGCACTTGCTCAATAGACACTTCAAGTTTGATGACCCATGCGTGAAGCGTCTTCATAATTTGAACGACAAGTTGTTCGAGTGGGGTACTTGTCCCTGTGGCGTAAGGTTCATAGGGAAGGATTGGTTGGAGGGACATATATTGACTCCGGACATATCTAAGAAATGTCCTTGCATTGAATAGTGTCCAACATGCGAATATAGATAATACTCAATACATAATTGAGAATGTTACGACCATCAGATAATGAACATGTATTTTATATGTTTCCATATTATTGCTAGGGTGTTACTCAGCACCATACCCCTAATCGTATTTAATCTTATTTTTTGAGTTTGGCTGCTAATTCCACGATGGTTCCGGGGGAGACGATGTCTACAATTGGCGAATCTCCTTTCAATGGTTCGTTTGCCAAGTTGACAGAGATCTGGCCCACATCCTCGCCGTATACGGGATATGCAAGAATTTGTGCTTTAGTATTGTAAACAATCTTTCCAAAATTCTCCGCCAAATTATTCATAAATCCTTTGGAAGTTTCGCGTGCGCCCAAAAGAACTCCTGGTCTCAAAATAATAGTACGAGGAAACTTCAAGGCAATAATGGCGTCTTCAAGCTTGCCTTTAGTGCTAGAATACAACAAGAATGAGTTGGCATTTGCACCAATACTTGATATCAAAACAAACGTTTCGACCCCTGCTTCTTTTGCGGCTTTGGCAGCCTCATAATTGATGCCATAATCAATTTTCCGAAAGTTTTCTGCAGAACCAGCGGCACCGCGAGTGGTTCCAAAAGCAGAGAGGAACACTTTGGCGTTCTTTGACTCTTTCAAAATGATTTCGTTCCATGACTCGCTGCTTGATTCTGTGATAGATCTGATCGTTGCGCCCGGAATTTTTGGGGCTCGTCTACTCAAGGTGGTAATAGCATCTACCTGTGGAGAGGTGGATGCATACTTCAATGCTTCGTGGCCTACTAGCCCTGTTGATCCTAATATAAAAAAGCTCATGTTTGCGTCGATTGGTTTAATCTGTACTGACGCCGTTTTAATTGCATATGGGGCCAGTGGCAAAGTTTGTACAAAATTATTTGCTGAGATAGTTCGTAATCGATGCAGGACAGAACTTGGCACGGACAGAAGCCAGTTTGCAATTCAAGGCAGACTTGCACGTGCTGGGATGTTAAATATTGCTATGGAGCCCCCGCAGTAAGAATATTAAGTTTTCCGATATTGGGGCATGAATGGATATGATACTGGGGGAGCATTGAGCGCCGAAGGCTGAGGTTGGGGAAAGAGGCTGGGGTAAGGTTTGGGAGATAGTGCTGCGCAACCTGGCTCAGGTGAACACAAAAGCATATTTTTTACAACTCACGCACTAATTACGCATAAAACCGTGGTTTTTTCCAATTCAGTGGCGGAGTTAAGGGTTACGTGGAACAATGCTAACTGTGTAATCTATAATCGTGTAATCTGCGACCGAATAGGGGTCGTAACGTTATGATCCGGCTATTTAATACATGGGGCTATTGAACCCACAAGGTCCTCAAGGCGTCGTATTGCAGTTATTGAAATGACATGCAAGAAAATTGCAATTAGAGCTTAACAAAGCTAAGCCAAATCAATTGCACACGGCGATTTTTAGTTACATCAAATATCTATTTAGTTGACATAGAAGTGTCAAATAAGTCTGGGTGCAGTTTAAAATTTTCGAGCGCGCTACAAGCGATCATTTCTTGTACTAAAAGCGTATTTACGCACTATAAAACCGAAACATAGCTGCCAGTAGAGGCTAGCAAGTAGCGATGAACTGAATGCTATATTGTACATGCAGTATGCTATACGTGTCTTTCCTGATGAAGTAACCCGCTTGGATTGAGGACGCTATTATTTTTATCATAGACACGGCCGCAGTGGTCCGCAGAATTTGTTTCTAGAACATGTACGTGTTGCACATTTTAGGCGAGGGTTATGCTCTGCAGAGAAGCCGTAGAAGTCTATGCATCCAAGAACCAACCTACGCTATGCATGCATGCCTGTCGAGTGCACATAGTGTGAAATTTCAAAGGACGATACATGTACCCAGCGAAAATAAAGGTCGGCCCGCATGCATTCAACTATCCGACTCTCTTGTTTAGGCTTTATAAGCGAGTATTTAATCGACAAACATCTCCAATTGGAGGACCTTTTTTAATCTTCGACATTACCTCGTAAAACAAAAGTTTTTGTGAAAACACCGAGGCAAACGGTCTGGATTGGCTCGGCTGCATGCCAAGGTCAAGAACTGACGGGCCAAACCGGTTTTTTCGAGATCACACGATCTTTTCACGCAGTTCGATATCTTGCTTATGAAGTATTACAGATAACAGTGCATAGTGTCAAACCTTTCAACAAGTGTTGGAGGTGAACGAGAGAGCGGAAAGAGGCCAATTTCGCAAACATTTCTTTGCCTGTTTTTTTCAAGAAATTTTTACATGATATCACCTAGTGCAGCGGATGTGATGACCCCGACCAACGTCACCAGCAGTGCTTCAAGGCTTTACCTTCGGATGTTGGCGGGTGTTAGGCTCTTCGATTTTTGCACACGACTATCATTTGCTCGTCTTTGCAGCTAGGATGTTTATAAATGAGTGCTAGGATGTGGCAAGACTAAGCATCACTTTATCACCTTTGTCTATTTTCACCTCAGATGAGATTTGAGCCGAGATCCTCAACAGCTCGGTTCGCGATATCTTACCGAAACAGCCCATCAGCAGCTAAACTCATCTGATTGTAAAAACTTTTGCTGAATATTTCGATAATTTATTTACCTAGTTTCTTCGGTTATATTCTTCCTCGTCACTTGGTGACACATCGAGCTTTGGCCCCGCTCATCGCTACGAGATCTGCTCTCACCACCCTCACGCTTACTGGAGTCCCTTTCTCGCTAACGGCGGATTTATGTGTAGGCCCAAAGTGTATGCAGTACGCCACATAACCTTCACGATCGTTGTATTTGGTCACGCCCATGGCTACAGCTTCTGCCAACAATTGACCTACTTTACATAGTAGGAACAAGTATCGTTCCCGAAACCTCTCAAGGTGTTGCACTCTCTCTTAAGGCCGTAGTTTCCACCACTTTCTCGTTCCTTTGTCCCACCGCACTCGTACGTCCAGCCTTTCTTTCCCTCGGCACACGTCGACGTGACCGGCGCCTTATCCGGAAAAAACTCACCGTTCTCACCAGCAAGTATCCAATAAATGACAGGATGAATAATGGTACTGGTGGCAATATGAACGAGCCTGATCACATTCAAACGCTTCTGCCCGGTAGCCTCAATGCTCTGCTGCGGCAATATAGCGAATCCTGGATAAATTCTCCTGCCGGCGACACCCCTGACCTCGACCAAATCGACCAATTCGCTCATGACATGTATCGACAATACGAGATAGAGAGTGGAACCAATGGCAATTTCAAGTCACAACTTGCATTAGGTGACTCTGCTGATACTTATGATCCTAACATTGTATCAAATATCCTTGGTGGCGCTCCCCATACCCCTTCAATTGGCGCCCAAGACCACGTCTCCGCATCCGATAAAGACCTCAGCTACCTCAATTACTCCAGTCTTTCAAAACCTTCCAGCAGAATTGACAACTTATATCCAACTCATTCGTCATTTGATCCCAATTCTATCCAATACATGGACCAACAACACGAACAGTCAACGCCCTTTTCCCAGCTGCAAACTCCATTGTCCTACGCAGCCCCTGGCGGCTACCAGAATCAACAGAATCAACTCCAGCAAGACCAGCCGCTTTTGGCGCAACATCTGGGCCCCGTCCAGGAATCATACCTTAAGCGTAAATTCAGCCTTAACCCGCAAACGGCGCCCTTGACGCCGCCATTATCCAAAGCCAAAGGCAACAAACATCTTCAGAGGCCGACCAGACCAAAGACTATACGACAGAACTCGTCTCCTGTCGTTGGCTACAGCAAAGTCAAAAAGTCCTTCCCGCACCATTATAACCCGGAATCCACTGTCTCTTCATCCCACGACAGTTCGAGTCTTCGACAATCATACTTTGAGTTTGAAAATGTCTCTGACTATCTCAAAACGCACAAACCCAACCGTTCCATGGACGCCGACGGTCTGGGGTTCTACGAGCCGGTCTCTCATAATGAACTCCACGACCTACCTAGCATCAAAACTGACGACCAGATAGAAGCTGTTTCTTCTGGTTATACCACCCCGGCCACTTTTGGACCTGTGACGGCGAAAATGGCTCCCAGAACTCGGGGAAGACCAAAGAAATCAAAGAATCCTGGCTTTTTCATCAAGTTAGACAACATCAACCGCAGCGCCAATATAGGTGCCAATTCAAACTCTAGCGTGGAATCACTTTTCCAGGCCAAGAATCCCACCCTCAATTTGGTTTCGTCCAAACAATTTGGTGCTATTCCGACGTTCCCAGACTTGGGCGACGAAAACTCCAATTCAGACCTTCGAATACTCGAGCCTGATTTGGGCAACTACGATGGTGGCAGTGAGCTACAGCGATTTGCTTCGGTTAATTCTAACATGACTCCATCGATGAAACCACCAGGAACAAGCCAAAACGGATACTTTGAATTAGATAATTCCTCCAACAACTTCCTATCACCACACATAAATTACAATGAACAGAACTACAACAACTTCAGCAAAGGGTTTTCTGATTACTCGGTCGGCTCTGAGCAGCAAGGAACCCGCACAGGCGATGCTCAACGAGTGGTGCTGTTTGGAGATGATGTAGAAAGCCATCCGGATTTGAATGGCTACAATTTTGACGTAAACCCTAGCAAAATACCTGAAATAGACAACAGAGAGAGCCACAAAGAAACCTACAAAAGTGACCTGGCAGAACACGGCATGGGTCCCGAAGAATGGGAAGAAAGAGCATACGTAGGTCTTCTGCCGGAACTGGGATCTTCACCTGATATGCCTCATATGGAGCGTTCGGCTTCGATTCAGAGCACCAACTCCAGCAAAGACGGCGAGACTGGAGAGAAGAAAAAGAAAAAGAGAAATACCAAGGGGGCCATTTGCTCTATCTGTAACAAACACATCAGTAGAGACTTGACAAGACATCTTCGGATCCATAACGAAGTGGGTCGGTTTCAGTGTGTGTACCCCAAAGGCATGTGTAATCACAAAACCCAGCACTTCAACAGGCCTTACGATTACAAAAAGCATCTTCTTCACATCCATTTCAAATTTGATGATCCCAAAGGGAAGCTTTCACACACATTGACCGACAAATTACCATTGGCCGGAACTTGTATAGCCTGCGGAAACCGGTTCATAGCCAAAGACTGGCTTAGCTTGCATGTGTTGACCAGCGACAGCAACACTCGATGTCCTCATGTGGTATAGAATACCATTTCTTTCCACATTTACTTTTCATAAAAGAGTGTTGAAGAGTTAGTTTAGTAGATTGGCTTGTTTGAAGTTCGAAGCCCTTATATATGTTGACTAGGAATGATTCACAGCAGGCACTGGGAAAATTCCTTGACGTTGGGGTAAAGCATAATACAAGGCGATTCGGATTAATACTGTAAAATTCATGAAGCATTGTAACGAATTCGCCATATCAGTCAATAAGAATTAGTTACAAAATTAAAAAATGGCATCAAGAAATTACAAAAAGAGTCAATTTCGGTTTTGAGGCTACAACAAACGCTATGCATAACAGAGATTATTCTCTCTACAGCCGCTACATCAGAGGCTCGATTCCGCAGAAAGCATGCCTGAATTAAATTAGTCGCGAAGTGGCTGCGAAAAGTGAGAAACTTCGATGAGGCTCGACCTGGCCACTTGTATACCCAATCCAGCGACGGTAATACGGTGAAAGTCAAACGCAAGTTTGAACTAGCAGAGTGAAATTGCCGGCTACACTAGCACTCCTTCATTTTACGGCTTCAATGTATTGAGACGTGCTGGTACCTCGATTTCAGATTATCACAAATGGTCCATACTATGGGGCCCTATCAAGGGTCGTGCTACTTTCTTCACGTACTTTTTTTTGATCTGACGTAGTGGTGCTTGGTGTTTATATACACGACACGTTGCCAGCCAGAGCTACAGTATTCCATTTTAATGCAAGTTTGGTCGTATATATAGTCAAGCAATATACAGTGGACTCGCTAGGAGTCGTGTATGCTCACTTTTTTTGATCTAGCCCCAGCGTTCATGTCCTCGCTAAAGCTGGACAATGCCATTCCTGAGCTGTTCGCCTAGATTTTTTACATTACACTTCACCAAGTTATCAATCACCACATTTGTCCACAATATATGCTCACATTGTAACCGAGTATTCATCACATAAGCTCATTTTTCCCATTGGCTAATGCCTTCCGAGTCGCACTTTAATGTGCACTACGCGCGCACATTTTCTGCTCGATCCGGACGCTTATACTCTCTCAAATCAGTAGGTAAATTTGCTCATCAATTATACATCAAACCTATAAAGATCTGGTGATGGCCACAATGGCATTTTCACTCCATCATCAACAATGGACGGAATAGTACCTAGACACGGCATGGCTATGGGCACCACTTCCTCGATGGATATGGCCATGGGTTCAGCTACAAGCACCATGTCAATGTCCTCTTCTACAAGTTCTATGGGCGATATGGACATGGGCCACATTGATCACAAAATGGCTTCGATGCACATGTACTTCACCACCCAATTCGAAGACTATCCGGTGCTTTTCAAATCTTTGAGTGCGTCCACGAAAGCGCAAGCCTTCGGAATATTCGTGTTACTTTTCGCACTTGCGTTTATCGCTCGCGGGTTCGAGTTCCTTCGAAATTACATGGAACAGGCCGTATGGAAAAACCCTACATACGTCGACTGTCATCCAGAAGCAAGCGGGGTCAAAGCGGCACCGGTGGGAGAAACTGGCGGTGGATGTTGTGATACCAAAAACGACCAGGAATCCATCAACAGTGTATCGAAGCAGGGCTCCTTAAGCCTCGATTCCAATCCCAGTGAATCTGATAGAAATTCGACAACTGGTTTGTCAATGGCCGCAACTGTATATAGAGACATTATCAGGTTGATTCTATGCTTCTTGCCTGATTTATTTGGTTATGCTCTCATGTTGGCAGCAATGACGTATACCCTTACATACTTTTTTGCTGTGGTTTTGGGTTCAGCCGTGGGCAGATTCTACTTTGAAAGATTATCCGACAGATATAAGTTACGGGCGTTTGGCTTTGCAGGCCACTGTTAATAGAGTAATAAAGTATCAAATAGTAAACCCTTTATAAGTACCACAATTGCAACTAGCATTTCTTTAACTAACCATTCGAGATACCTCATTGCTCTACTATCTCCCAGCACATCTGAAGTCTTGAGTCAAGTCTAATTAAATTTGTATCTCTAGTTAGCTAGCGATAATGACTGTACTTGTAGCTCTATTAGCTATACACTTCTATATGCTTTTTATGTGACCCCTAACGATACTTCAACCTTCTTCAACAAGTCATTGTACTTGGATTTGTTGAACAGAGTACCATTACCATCGGCCAACTTTTCGCTATAAATCAATCTGACCATGTTCTTGTATTCTTCAAAAGTGAATTTTTCCGGGTTTGCTTTGACAAACTTGACAAAATTAAACTCATTGGCAGTGAACAACTCAAAGTACACCGATGATCTGGCAAAGTCCACCTCTTCAGGGTTCTTCAATAGGTTTCTCAACATCTGCTGCAACGTAAATATATTGAGCAATACTCTTTTGACACCATTAGTGTTTATTTTACGTACCAAGTTGGAGCCATTGATGGCCAACTGGTTCAAAAACTCCGACAACCCCACAAAGATACTCTCTCGTTCCGAGTTTCCCAAAAACTTAGTAAGCTTGTTGTAAATAGAAAACACCTCCTTGTTCAATATTCCGATAAACTGGTCGGCATCACCAGGCTCGGTGCTGGGCATCCAGTCTATTTGGCGGAAAGACTTACCAATATAGTAGATGGCCTTGCATCTCAAGTCGTATCTCAATGCCAACAACGTTCTGTCACGGATGTACTGGAACTTTTGCACGATTTCGTCAAACTTTTGGATCTTCTCTTTGCTCAATGCCAAGTATATGTTCTGCAGAACTATGTCAGTATTTCCAGCCGTCACATTGATGATAGATCTGCCGTTCTCCAAGAAGGACCAGTCGTAACGGAGCTTGTCTACGATAGAAACCTGGAATCCGTTTCCGCCTTGGACATTGTAATTTGATTCTTTTTTCACTAAAGGCAACCACCCAAGGATCCATGAGGTGGTGAGCAAAAGGTAACACACCTGATTGAAGGATTCGTTGTCAAGCAAGTCATCTTTATTGATATCGAAGATATCGTCACCTCCTCCATTGTACAAAAAGATCCCGAGCTCCTTGTCCAACATACTGGCTAGCAAGTTCTTGGCTTCTTCACCCACTTCTTCGTGAGCTTGCTTGGATTTCAAGTCAAGAATGGTACCACTTACTTCTATCAATGCCGGAACCTTGATCCACTTGCTGATTTTCAGTAAAGGCTTACTGGTAGTCCCTGTTGGGGCATTGAAGTCTGCCACTTCGGTCTCACCTGGCGAAAGCAACTCACGGTAGAAGTGGTCGTAGGAGTCACAGAACTTGTTTAAGAGCGCTAAAACCATCGAGCTATACTCTTCACGATACGTCAACGAAGTGTTGAGAATGGAGCAGATGTTCAAGAACAACCGCTTAAAGTCCAATGCGTTCTGATAAATTATGGTAGGCACTGAATTGGAGTTGGAGATGCCACGATAAGGCGAAATGATGCTTTCGTGTTTGTCCAATGAGATCAAATCCAACTTCAATGGTGCACCAGAGAAGCCACCTGCGGTGTTTTCCGACCGATTTCCACCTATATACTCGCGGAAAGAGTTATCTATGCTTTCCTTGACGTGAGAAAGAAACGACATCTTCATAAAATCTTCGAAGAACTGAATAGCAAAGCGATTTGCTGGGGGCTTGAGGTTGTGACCCCGGTTCTGGTTGACGGAATAAGCTCTCTGAAGCGAAAGCTCGTCGGTATCGTGGCTAGAAAAGAGCCTGTGGGAGCCAGCTACAAAGATCAAAAAAAACTCTAGGATGATTCTCATATTGTACAAGTTTCGAGGCACCAATATCTCGACCACGGCATTGAAACGCTCGTTTTTGATATAGGGAGAAGTTGCCTGGCCCGGCCCGCTTTTGGTTTTGAATGAGTCCGACAAGATGAAGCCGGGGAACATATCCTGAAGCACCACCTGGAGATCTTCTGGAGTCTTTGTCAGTTTATCGTACAAGACGTCTTCGAAGCGAAACAAGTCGCGTTTTCTCAAGACATCATGGATCTTGCTGTTTTTCCCCAAGGTGCTCAAACCACCTGTATCGGGACTACTGAGGTTTATATGATTGGAGTCATAGATGTAATTGAGCATCAATGATTGAAGTTCTTTCTTGATAGTGTTCCATATACCGTGAAGATCATAAGATTTGGAACCAAACGTCTCTGGCAGGCCCATACTGAGCGATGCCGAGGCCGATCCTCCTACAGCAGGGATTATATTCAAGTTCTGGGCCGACTCGATACGGTCGACGATCTCGCTGACGATCTTGTGTCTTTGTAAGACCGCCAAACTCTTGATAAAAATGGTACCAAAGAGATCCTGGAGGATAATGATTGACGAGTCGCTGAAGTTGTTGTTGCCAATTATATCGGCACTAGAAGAATGGTCGAAGTTCTGGAGCTTCGAGAGCTTGCCAAGCACGCCGATATTCTTCAGTTTGACTTCCTCGGTGGTTCTATTGATGAGGCCATGTAACTCCAGCTGGTTATTTCCATTAAGAATCTCAATTACCTGAGCAAGCCGGCTGAGCTTGGAGGCTGTGTGGAGCAACATGTAGATGTAGTGGAACGACTCAGCACTGAAACTGGACGTGGATTCAAGCAATATGGAGTAGTCGACGCCGCCATTGGCACCCAGGCTCTTGGAACCCATACCTGTGGCCATTTGGGTGGTGGTGTTGGCAAACTGGGCATGGAGCTTGGGTAACTGGTTCTGGATAAAGTTGAACGACGCCTTGGTGAGAACCTCGGTGACCTCGGCAATATCCAAGTTGGCAGAGTTGTAAATATACTGTTCTAATGTCTTCAGTTCGCTGATAAGCGTTCTGAACGAAGCAAGTTGAGGGTCGGGCGAGTCCAACAAAGTTTGCCATGTGAAGTACTGGCTAGCATTGCTGGCATGATTCTTACTTGATGGAGCAGTCGATCCCGTTTCAGCTGCAGAACTCTTTAGGTATATTTCGTTCTGAAGCTCGTCCACAATCATGTCAAACAAATTGTTCGACTGCATTTCAAGATAGCTCTGCACCGAGTTCATTGCCGGCAACGACCACAAATTGTACTGCTCTGCTAGCTTGTAGCCATTCGAGATCACATCGTAAACCTGATGGATCCGTTTTTCGCCCACCAACTGGTCGATTTTGTCGGGAATGGCGTTCATCTCCACCATGGCGTCCAACAACTCGATCATTTCCGCGTACCGTGTGGACGTCTGGCTGAGTTCGTTAAGAATATCGGACCGATCGTGAATATCTTTGGTGGTGGACTCCAACATATCTTTTATTTCTAGTGAGTCTCGTTGTGATTCTTGTAGTGTGTTGAGAAGCAAATGGTACGATCCAATGCTGTTGTTGAAAAGCTCGTGGTGTTGGTTGACGACGTGGCGAAGAGCATTTTCCGTCAGTTGCTTGATGTTTTCAAACTCGCCGTAGCGATGAGCCATACCCACAGAGGTATCATCGAGCAAAGCCACTGCCATTTCAATGGGGTTGGCACTATCCTGGAGGATCTGGGGCCAGTCATAGCGTATGGTATTGTGGACTTCTTTGAGCTCAAATATCGATTCGTCGATGCCTGACTCTTCTTGCTTGTAAGACAAGCTTACGTTTCTTCTCCTAGGCATGACCGTAACGAATTGAGAAGTGTTGTCGAACCAATACTTGAAGCTTCTGTATGAAGCGAGTAATCAAAGTGAGTGGAGTTAGCGAGACAAACAAAAGATTAGTTGGCGGGAAAAATTACGGATTTAGCGAGAGTGCGAGACAACAAACGGAATGAGTAGGATAAGCTATAGCCACACTGAACCGAATGAGACTACGATAAGTATAACCCAATTTGTTGTCCACCTCTAGAGCTAAACCATCTTACATATTTATTGCGTAGGTATGGCTTACTAGGGTCAATTGCGGGTATGTTTTACAGTAGTTTTAAGTAGCTAAGCGCACATTAATAAATTTCACTGTTTATTCTCAGTTTGGTTTCGTTATTTTCTTAGTCCTCACTGTTCTTATTTTCTATTCAATTCTCACTAGCTTTCTCGGTGTACCTCCACTCAACTTGTATCAATTGCCTATCATTCGCTCGCACCATTCACATACATACCTTCCAAGAACCAAATAAGTCTATGAAAGAAATCATCGATCTTTCTCAGGAGTCAAACTCCGCAGCAGCTCCCGAAGTCATCGAAATGTACGTATTTGCAGTCAAATCAGAAAACCAAAACATCGCTAACATCTAGCCTTACTTCAGAGATAGGACTGGAAATCCCGGTGCCTCCCAAATCAGACACAACATATACACCTTCTTCGCCCCCAGGAACAACCACAGATTCCTGGGAACCTGGCTTGAACCGTAAACGCCCCACTAAAGTATGGTCTCTGTCGCCTATCGCGTCGTCCAAGTACGAGTCAATCGACGACTCCTCCTTTACGTTTCTGCAGCCAAAAAAGAATGTTTTGGATCTTGACAACTGGTTATCTGATAGTGGGACTGAAGAAGAGCATAGGAACGAGAATAGACACGCCGAAAGAACGATATTGGAGCAGGTAGAAGAAGGGAATGAGGTTGACAACACCAACGAAATTGACAATGATTTCAATCCCACGAGTCCAAATCAGAGCAAAGAGAGTTTTATTTTTCAGAGCAATGAAGGGATAGTGTACAAAGCATATGAATCAGCCGATGAAGAAATAATGAATAGAGAATATGAATCAGCCAGTGAAATGCATATAACTGGTGAAACCGAAGACTGTAACACCGGATGTGATGAAAAGAAAGAAAATAATGATAATGACAACATGAGCGATAAAGAGAGTAATGACAAGATTGATGAAAAGAGTAATGAAAAGAGTAATGAGAATAGTAATAACGAAAAGAAGAAGAAACCCACGCAAAAGAAACCAAAGAAGGTCGATACTATAGTTAATCCGATTCTGGGGTTCGAGTATACGGCCAAGGACCTCAAGGAGGCCAACAAAATCACCCGTAAAAAAGAAGAGTTGCTTCTGGAAATGGAAATCCAGTTTTCCAGTACTATTTCTGACTGTTTTCCCCAGGAACTAGTGGCTGATATCTTTCAGCATACGAGAGTAGAGACGAATTCGTATGATCTTCCCATGATCTACTGGTGCCGCAACATCAAGGCGCAATACAGGCCCGAATCGGACTTGTTCATTCCCTGTCCACCTAAGCAGATCCACGAAAAGACGATTGTATTGTACTACAAGGCGCCAGACTTGATAGCTGCTATTCAGACTTCACTTCAACTGCAAGTCTCACGATGTCTCCGTATTGCCGAGGCCATGGATCCCCACCTAAGCTACTCTGTTATCATCATAGTTGAAGGATACGACCAGTATATCCAGAAGTTGAAGAACGCTGAAAACAGATTGTACAAGGATGCGGTTTTGAAAGGGTTGGACGAGATGGCGAGCCAATCAAAACGTCGCAGAAACACCCAAGAATTCACCATTACCGCCAAAGAAGCAGAGTACATGATCAACAAAGTGCAGTTGGACTTAAAGATCAACATCTTTCCTGTGCGAAGCAACAAAGAAGTATTGGAATGGCTCCATTCGTTCACATCCACCATCGCATATTCTCTCTACGACAAGTACGAACGGAACCAATCGTTGGCCAATTTGGGCACCGTTCGTTCAGGTACCGACCAAAAGAGTACTTTTTTGCAGACTGTCAGGCAATTCAAAATGATGACAGAGCCCAGAGCAGACAAAATGTACGGACTGTTTCAAAGCATCTATTCTATCTACAATCAACTCAAAGCTCATGGGACCCTTGGCAAGGATAGTTTCGGAAAGAACATCGTGCCTCCTACCACCGACAGTGCCATGAAGAAGACGTTTTTGGCGTTCGATCCTCAAGATGTTATCAATGAATAGAAACCTACGTCACCGTTGCTGTACACTATTTTTTAAACCTTCTTTTGGAGAAATTTATATGCTATGAGACCTATTGTTTTAATGAGATTAGGTATAAAGTCAAGTCTCTCTTGATTTGTTAGTACGAAACTCATGTTTAATCCTCATGCTTATATTCTATTATACACTAGCTATTGCCTGTTTGGCCAAACCCAAATCGTCTTCCGACAACTGGTCCTTCAAATGCTCTACTCTCAGCAATCCTTCAGATAATTCAGCGATTTCCACAGCCGAAAACTGGTACTTCAAACCAGCCAATGTATGTATGATATTCAACACTTTGTCGATGCATCCAGAATGTCCATCGCTTTCAAGCATCGACACCAAGTAGTCCACCAACTTGGCCTTTCTGATATGCTCGTTCTTTTTGTGGTCTAAGCCAGTCGATAATACCGACGATATCAATGATAGTATTCTCAATTTGATCTTGTGGCTGTGCTCTTTGGACAAGTGGATGACTTTCCACCCGTTCAACTCGTCGAACTGGTTGTAGCCCGTCTCAAAGTTTCTTACGTAAGAAGCAATGGCCGACAACGACTTCAAGTGCAATTCTGGCGAAGTTTGGTCGTCAGCACCGATGTCAATCAACTTCTGCAATCCCCCGTGCTTGCTAAATGCTTCTTGTGACGTTGGGTTATTTTGCACAGCGGTGCCTATGATGGAGGCAGCGTATACTCTGAGTGATAATGGCTTGTCGGCATCCAATTGTTCGATGATAGGAGGCCATAACTTGATGTTTTCGATGTTGTTGGCATTGTCCATGTTCTCAATAAGCATCTCAAAGTTTTCAAACGCTATCTCTTTAGCTTCCAATTCGCTTTCGGGGTTAGTCACCACAAGGATGGCTTGTTTCATTAACGTGGGCTCATCGGGTCCTCCGAAAAGCTGTTGTAACATCTTAGGATCAGGGGCCCCGATCTTTTCCATAGCTTCTTTGTCGCCTGACTGCAGCGCAATCGACCATTGTAACACCTTATCCATTTTGTATATAGTTTTGGGTGTCTTTAATTCTTGCTTTATCTTTATATATCTAGAGGCATCTCTTCTCGAATGTTCGACCAGTCACGTGAACATCTCTGCAGGCAAGACGGGTCAGCAGGCATAAGCGTATTGATGTAGCTGTGTAAAGATCAGCAAAGGGTAGATAGAGAGAATTGAGAACATGTTTAGAGTAGAGATGAATACAGGCCGATTACGCTTTGTTTGGGAGAGTTCGTAGTAGTCATAGTAGGTAGTGCGCATCGAGTTAATCTGGGGTCAATTGATTCTGGTACAGTAGCGGCCTCGGCAGACCGGCGACGCCATGTGCGCCCGGGCAAATGGCAACCAACCCACCCTGTCTCCCCGGAGGTACCATGCCACTTAAAAGCTCCACTTCAATTCTTCGACCACCTAGCGCCACGCCATCACGCCACTACTACACCCTCCATCCAACACACGTCATACCTCTACACTACCCACCTGCACCTACCCTTCCCGTACCTGCCCGGCTCGCGCTCACCCGCAATTCGGACTTTTGTGTGCACCTCCAAATTTTCGGTGCTCGCTCGATCTTTAAATATAAAAGAATAGCAAATTCCACATGATGTTGCGACGCCGTCTACATCTGAAAACTACACTCATTTGTTCCAAAATGTCATTATCTAACAAATTATCCGTCAAAGACTTGAATGTCGAAGACAAGAGAGTCTTTATCCGTGTTGATTTTAACGTCCCATTGGACGGAAAGACCATCACCAACAACCAAAGAATTGTTGCAGCATTACCAACCATCAAGTATGTGTTGGAACACAAACCTAAAGCCATCATCTTAGCCTCCCACTTGGGTAGACCAAACGGTGAAGCCAACGAAAAGTACTCGTTGGCCCCAATTGCCACCGAATTAGAGTCTTTGCTCGGCAAAAAGGTCACCTTCTTGAAGGATTGTGTTGGATCTGAAGTTGAAAAGGAAGTCAATGCTGGTAAGGATGGCGCTATCTTCTTGTTGGAAAACTTGAGATTCCACGCCGAAGAAGAAGGCAGCAAAAAATCCAAGGATGGTGAAAAAATCAAGGCTTCCAAGGAAGACGTCGAAAAGTTCAGATCTCAATTGACCGCTTTGGCCGATGTTTACGTCAACGACGCCTTCGGAACTGCCCACAGAGCCCACTCTTCTATGGTGGGTTTGGACTTGCCTCAAAAAGCCGCTGGTTTCTTGATGGCCAAAGAATTGGAATACTTTGCCAAGGCTTTGGAAAACCCAAACAGACCTTTCTTGGCCATCTTGGGTGGTGCTAAGGTTTCCGACAAGATCCAATTGATCGACAACTTGTTGGACAAGGTTGACTTGTTGATTGTCGGTGGTGGTATGGCCTTCACCTTCAAGAAGGTGTTGGACAAGATGCCTATCGGTAACTCCTTGTACGACGAAGAAGGTGCCAAGAATGTCGAAAACTTGGTTGCCAAGGCCAAGAAGAACGGTGTCGAAATTGTCTTGCCTGTTGATTTCACTACTGCTGATGACTTCAACAAGGACGCCAACACCTCCACTGCTACTCAAGAAGAAGGTATTCCAGACAACTGGATGGGATTGGATGCCGGTCCAAAATCCAGAGAATTGTTTGCTGCCACCGTTGCCAAAGCCAAGACTATTGTCTGGAACGGACCACCAGGTGTTTTCGAGTTTGAAAACTTCGCTGCCGGTACCAAATCGTTGTTGGACGCTGCTGTGAAGTCTGCTGAAAACGGCAACACCGTCATCATTGGAGGTGGTGACACTGCCACTGTTGCCAAGAAATACGGAGTTGTTGACAAATTGTCCCATGTTTCCACTGGTGGTGGTGCTTCATTGGAATTGTTGGAAGGAAAGCAATTGCCAGGTGTCGTTGCTATTTCCACCAAGAACTAAATAATTAATGAACAATAAACGATTTCTTTTACCCCACGGGAAACCCTTTCCAAAATATACTAATTTTCACTTACTTCACCACTCCCAGGAAAAATTTAATGTATTGTTAATGCAATCAATAATTCCATGTGTACTTTAAAGCATGATTAATGTAGCTTATATTAATACAGATTTCAATACTGAGATCAATAATTCCATCTCTACTCAAGGCATGTTTAATGTAGCTAACATCAATGCAGTGATCAACAATACATAAATAGTAAAAAACATACTCGCTACTTGTTATTTGCAGAAATCAATACGGATCAATAATTCGATATATCTAAAAGCAATTCAAATACGTAGTACTATCATAACTAACGACTGATAATAAACAGAAAGGTTATCTATAACTTTGAAGAGCCACTTAAGATTTGGGACCATGCTTCGTTTGTCAATTCTTCATACTTGTCACCATTCAACCAATAAATGACATCTCTACCAGACTCACCCTTTGGCAACTTCTGATTTTTGTACGTATTCTTTGGAACCTTGTGGTTATGGGAGAATTGGATTTGGTTTGTAATTTTGACAAACTGAGGTACGGCGTATTTAGGCAAGGTCTTAAGAACATGGCTCGAGAGTTTGTTCAAGAGCTCGAGGTGTTTAGATTCATCTGCAAGTTCGTCCAAGGGTTCAATGACGGCGAAACCAGCTCTGCCTTCATGATTAGGAACTTTGACACCCACAACAACCGATTGTTTAATTGTATTCGAGCCCATCAACTCGTTTTCAACCTCGGTAGCGGAAACGTTTTCCGATTTCCACCGGAAAGTGTCTCCCAATCTATCCACAAAAAAGAGCAATCCATCTTGGTCCATCTTCAACAAATCACCACTTCTGAACCACGCATCGCCCTCTTTAAATACATTGAAGATAAGTTTGGAAGAAGTGGCGCCCTTGTTACCATAGTAACCTTGGAAAGTCTTCTCTGGATCCTTGGCGTCCAAAATCCTCATCAACAATTCACCTGGCTGATTGTAATCGGCCTTGGTAGCGTAACCGGTTTTTGAATCTTTCAAGATTTCGTTCTCGTCTTCAGGATCCATCTTTACCAATACCTGCTGGGTAGACAAAAGTAAGGTGACAATCGAACCATATGAACGACAGGCACCGACTCCGTACTCACCGAACTGCAAATTGGTGGTGGCAATTGGAGACTCGGTGGAAGCGTAGAATTCTCCAATAGCTTCAATATGGAATCTCTTTTTGAACTGGTTCCAGATATCACGACGCAAACCGTTACCGTAGGCGATTTTTACTCTGTGAGCTTGTTGGTCTGGATGAGGCTTGGCATTTAGCAAGTAACGACAAACCTCTCCGACGTACTGGATATGAGTAGCATTGGACAACTTGGCTTGTGTCCAGAATGAGGTAGCAGAGAATTTTTGGGATACCGAAACACAGCCACCGGCCAAAAGCGTAGGACAAACCCCAAGCATGGCAGCTGTGGAATGGTATAACGGCATAGCTGTCAAAACCGTAGAGCTAGAATTGATTCTTACGATGTAACCAAAGATGCTCGAGGCCATGAACGCTTTTCTCCACGACATAATAGCCGATTTGGGCAACCCAGTGGTGCCTGAGGTGTAGATCAAAGCACAGCACGAGTGAGCACCATCTTCAGGTCTTCTTGTTTCATCAGGTGCTCTGTGTTTGGGTCTGGACTTGTCCTTCAATGCTTTGAATAGCTCTTCTTCATTGAGGTATCTCAACTTGACATGAGGCAACTCGCTGCGAATGGCACCTTCGGTTTCCTGAATAGGTCCCAGGCAGTCAGGGTCAATCAACACTTGTGAAACAGTCGAGATCTTTAAGCAGTGAACCAAAGCCTTGTCTTTGGTGTTGAAGTTCAAGAACGCAGGAACGGCTCCAATGTTCCACAACGATAGCCAGATTATAATAAACAACGGCTTGTTCATACAACTGACGGCAATTGTGTCTTTGGAGGTGATTCCGTAATCGTATTTCAAAATGTGCGAGAACTTCAACACCATGCTGTACAATTCTTTGTAGGTGAACACTTCGAGGTCGAACTGGTCGTCGTAGATCTTGTGGCCGTTTGCATCGACACGAATGGGAGGAGGATTCTTCTTGGGTCTAGGGAACGAAACCGCATTGTTGTTAGGATACTTGTTGACGGCAGTTTCAAAGATGTACCAGAAACTGGCTTGTTTCCGGTAGCACGAGTACAAGTACGAAATAGCACTTCTGATGGACTTCTGGGTGAGAAAGAAGTCTTCCTTGAGGTGGTACTTGGAGTCTAACAATTGCGTACCAAGTACCAAGGCGGATGCCAATTCAATTGCAGCCATTTTTACGCTATTAGAAACTATGAAATTCTTTACTGAGCGGGGTCACGTCCTTTATATGATTTTAATTTTGGATATGATAGTGGAGACATTTGGCTGCATCAGCTCGAGAAAATTCTCATGTAAATTATGCGACTATTTTCATGTGGATTTAGTTTGTTGAGGTGGTAAGATGGCGACGCGATCCTACCCCTGGGTGCTACAACAACAAGACCGAGACATTCGCATCTACATCGGAGCCCATTGACATCCTAGCACTCTCTGTAGTGAGTCTGGGCTGCCATCTCTGGTCGAGAGAAAGCTGGTGGAGTGGGCGCATGCCTCGTGACTAGTGCAAAGATAGCTCGGTTGTTGTCACAAATTTCGTCTTAAGTCCTCCCGATGCATGTATCACATGAACTAAGTTGCTGGAAACCCGCGCAAACACGGGGTAATTTTTTTTTGGGGTCCAAGGACGGTTGGTTTCCGCTGCCTATTTGAGAGATTTCCCGTGCTGCGGTGAATATAATCGATTTATTTCCGCCGGTGTCCAGATCCATATCAGGTATGAATTTACGTCTGCCTCCTGGTTATGGTAGTTTATCATTTTCTGGTGGGGAAGTCCACTTTCCATGAACCCGGTGTGATAGTTCTCTTTTCGCTTCGGCCTTGGCCACCGCGAACTGGCATGCCTGGTGTGCTGTGGGGGTGATCCAGACCCGAGATCTGCCTGCCGGTATAGATTTGATCCGCACTACTGTCGTGAAGCCAGCTTGCTATCTCGGGATTGTATTGCAATAATCCCTGATAAATTTCTTGGGCCTTGGACCGTATTCTGTCGTCGTTCTCTATCCATAATCCGTGTTGCACTAGCATTTTGACTTCAACGTGTCGGTTGGTATTGTGAAAGTACGCTAGTATGCAACATTGGCCATGCCTTCGTATGATCAACTGTAGTGCTTCGTAGAATCTGTACCTGGTGAATGACTCCTGTGATAAGCACACCAGCTCTGAAAGGAGCGGTATCAATATATCGTGCTCGTTGCACTCGGTGTTGGACGCTATCTCTTTGAGCAAAACGTACACCTTCATGCGCGAATTGATGCTATTGTCAAACCTGCCGATTCCCACGATAAAGTTGAGAATCTGATTAAACACAGACGTGCGGGTATGCACCATCAGTTCGAACCCCCCTTCCTTGTGTACTCCGCCAGGCTCGTACTTCACATGTGCCCAGAGATAAATTGCAACCATTTCTGTCATTAGGTTTTGAGCACTTTGGTTCAACCACTGCATAACCTCCCAGATATAGTTGTACTCTAATAATGATTGCATGTACTTGGCGAAAGCTGGCAAGTAGTGGTTGGGGTTATGTTGCCGTGGTCCCGATCCTCCTATGGACAACATTGTGAGTACGGCAATGTTCCTGTCCGGGATCAGTGAAGCTGGAGACTCGATCGTTTTTCGAATCCTGCCAATCTCGGCATTGGCTTGCAGCCACGAACTGAAGGCGGTGGTTGGTAACGGAACTGTATACTGCATTACTTGGGACATTTTGAGCTTCTTGAGACCCTTGCTCTTGGGAACTGGGTCCTGGCAGATAGCATGAAGCTGTCTAAAACTGTACTTGATTTTGGCTTTGCCTGAATCAGCGGGGGTGTTTAATTGGCTACGGAGAAAATTGGACATGGTCGTATCGATGAAGCCTGGCGTGTCTATCTCATCGTAAAAAATGTCTAGCTTCTCCACTTTTACGTCTCCCGTTTTTGTAGATGCCACATTCGTGGTACTGGGTGTCTCCTCCCAGTGGTCTATGTAGTGATAACCGGAACTGTTACTGTCTTTTCCATATACGAAACCCTCTTGGACCAATCCTACCGCTGTTGGTTTGGCATCCACGAAAGTTGAATCATCAGAATCCAGCTTTTTAGGCGCTGTTTTGTGCTTGGCTTCAGAAGAGAGCTGAACATCGGCAATGGCAGCCACTGGCGTACTTAGACTTTCGACTTGTGTCTTCTGGTTCAACTGCGAAACAAATTTTCTTATACCAAAGCCGATCCCGGCCAAAATACCCGTGGCCAAAAAGAGTATTACAAAGATGATTGCCATATCGGCCAATATCTCGGCGTCGTCTTCACTTGTCATAATAACTCAATAATTTGGTCCCACAATTGAAAAATAGTTAGCGGCTTTGTTCTCTGCGCTGTGAAGTTAAAGTGCACAAATTGCAAAAAAGCTAAAATTTAGTATTTTTTGCAACAAAAACAAACTCTTCTTTTTTTAACAGAGTATAGCTGATCAATCAGCACCAGAAGAAACACTTTCTACGAGTAGTCTACAAATATACACAGTCTCTAGGTCTCTAGGATGCAACCACCCACTTGATCAATGCTTTCCATCCCCAAAGTCATGGGTATGACTGGGGTTAGCCAATAGCTGGCCAAAATAAGGTGATTACGCGGCGTGCGCGAACCGCGCAAATCTACTATAATCGGCTTCGAGTAATACAGGAACACATCAGGTATCAACGATGTTTAGCAGAACTAGGTTCTATTTTACCAAGAACACCTCGGTGTTGACCACGTTGGCGCAAAGCAAGGTGAGCCGGCTCTCGATAGTTTCTCGGCCCAAGTTCAGGCTAACTCAGATGTTGTCACGTTTCAGATCGCTGTCCATGAGAAGACCATACTCGACTATATCGGTCAGTTCTGAAGCAGCCAAGTTGTCTAGTGGCACTGCCAAGCCAGGAAATGGGTCCAAGTACCCTATAATTTCTAACAAAATCGTGGGATACTGGCTCATTGGGACATCCAGTTTGATCTTTGGTATCGTGGTTCTTGGAGGTTTGACCCGTTTGACGGAGTCTGGTCTAAGTATAACAGAATGGAAACCTATTACCGGAACCGTTCCTCCATTGAATGAATTGGAATGGTTAGAAGAGTTCTCCAAGTACAAGAACTCACCTGAATTCCAACAGTTGAACTCTCATATTACTCTCGATGAGTTTAAGTTTATTTTCAGCATGGAATGGGGCCACAGATTGGTGGGAAGATGCATTGGGGTCTTTTTTGTTTTACCAGCGCTTGTTTTCTGGAAAACTGGTAGATTCAGTAGACACATCACCGCCAAAGTTGTGGGATTGACTGGGTTATTAGGATTGCAAGGAGCTATTGGCTGGTGGATGGTCAAATCTGGGTTGGACGAAGAAGAGTTGGCAAACAGAAGGTCTAAACCTACAGTGAGTCAGTACCGTTTAACCACCCATTTGGGAGCAGCTTTCTTGATGTACTTGGGTGTGTTATGGACAGGGTTTGAGATCCTTTCGGAAAACAAATTGTTGAGCAAAATCCGTCAACCGGAATCTGTAAGAGCCATTGTTAAGCAGTTGAACAATCCATCTTTGAATAGAATCAGAACTGTGAGTGCAGGATTGTTGGCATTGACGTTTGTCACTGCCATGTCAGGAGGTATGGTTGCAGGGCTTGATGCTGGTTTGATCTACAATACCTTTCCTCATATGGGAGAGGACTACCTTCCTTCTGGGAACGAACTCTTTTCGACTGTCTTCTGTCATAAGGCCGATCATTCTGACTTGTGGTGGAGAAATTTATTGGAAAACCCAACCACTGTGCAGCTTGTCCATCGTATAATGGCCACCACGACCTTCTTTTCGATTTTGGGAGCTCATATTTTTATTTCAAGAAACAAAGCAATGGTGCCAAGACCTGCCTTAAAAGCGGCCAGAACCGTAATGGGCTTGGTTTCATTGCAAGTAGCCTTGGGTATTTCCACCTTGATCTATTTGGTACCTATTCCTCTTGCAGCTGCACATCAAGCTGGCGCATTGGCGCTTTTGACCGGATGCTTGGCCTTATGTGCCCGTTTGAAGAAACCAAGACCCTCCACTGTTGAATACATCAATAAGATGATGAAAAAGCAATTGTCGAAGAACCAGAATTAGTCAATCCTTGACTTGTATAAATTAAGACAAAACTTGTAAATAGAATTAGCTAGTTGTCACGAATGTAAATATATACCAAACTAGAATAATCTCAATATAGTGGTTACTAATGGCCTTTTCGATATATAGGCTTTATTGTATGCCAAATATGCTGGGCTCCTGTTGAAAATAGTCTCTTAAGGAGAATTTTATCATCGTTTTGTTTAAACTTGATACTGGGCTTGAACCCATGCAAATAGTCATGAGCCTAACATCCTAGAACTCATTACCAACCAAGAGTTTACCACTAATGTGGCTTTACAATAACGAGCAGTTACATATCTTTACGATATAAACTTGTACATTTTACTTATATTGACATACTTCTATGCTCCTCTAATTTCTTGAACATTATGTGACTTAGTTCATATTGTACCTGAGACCCTTCGTCGATTTATTAATGCCTTGAAGAGTAAATAATTGACCCATAAGCTATGAACAAGAACGACAATGACAGTTTGTAGATTCTACATATAGTGTTCAGATTTTGGCATAAAAAGAGACGTATATATGTTCATATTATGCTTACCAGATGCGCTTACTGGACATTTCGTAGCGCATGACTTTGCCTAGCTCAACCGAATCGTCGTTCTCTTGGTTAATTTTTGACATAAGCTGGTTATTTCTTCTTTCTTCGGGGGTTGGTGGTACGGTTTCTCCATAGTCGTACAAGTAAGAGCGGGTGACTGGATTGATAGAAGAAGCGTCGGTGTTGGGTATGCCCGGAAGAAATGAAAAGTCGACAGGGGACCGAGGAGACTCGGGAACCACGCTTGAAACGTCCGGCGTTTCGTCTCCCGAGACATCAATCAATGGTATAGTGAAGCTCAGAGGTGGTATTTGAGGGCATGGCGAAGTAGAAACCGGGGTTTCCACTTGCATTTTGGCTTCCCGGATGTGCTGCTGGTACTCTCTGTGCTCGATTTTGATTCTGTTGGCAAGTTTGAGGATGATCAAAGCCAAAAGTAGTCTGATAAGTAGCAAGGTGGAGAAGGTGACAAGAATTAGGGCCGTCGTTGCCAAGATCGAATAAAACCGTGATGATTCCACCGAAAAAACGATGAGCTGACTCACATCAGTCAACGTCATACGCAAGAAACACACTATTGTAGCGAGCAATGGCAAGCCGATTCTCTTGGTAAGTACAATATAGTCGGATTCAGACGACGATGAGCCAAACTTAAACACGGAAAGAAAGTCTAAACTCAACACATACAAGAAGTTACGGTATACTTGAGGTCTGATCTTGTTGAACTTGGCAATGTAGCAATGCTTGAGCCAATCGACAAGAATCTCACTGCCTATCACCACTATCCCAGGCCCAAATATTGAGCCGAACCACGAGTTCCAGCTTTTCCAGTAGGCCGGAAGAAGACCTGCCAGGCTATTGAGCTGGAGAAAGTTACGGAGGGTGATCATACTGAGCATAATTGAGAGCTGGAACCGTTCACACAAGTCGGACATTGTGATCTGGAATAAACCCTCGCGTTCGAACTTCTTGAACACCGAGCTCTTGAGCTCTGCAAACTGGTTGGAAAGCAACAATGCTAACAATGCGTTGGAGTATGAGTTGGCGGCCACGTTAAGCGAAATGGCCTGGTAAATAAGGATGTACCCATGGAATGAAAGGTAGAATACCGAGAGCCCAAAGAACGTCGTATACTTGAGCAAGTTGGTCTTGGACCGCACAGGAAACGGAATCAGATGAAATACGTTGAGTATCTCGTGTCCCAAAGACGAACAGAGCTTGTCTGTGACCTCTAGCACCCCGAACATGACGTACAATTTGATGTGAGCCAGGCCCCTGATGTCATGGTACATCTTGGAGATATCGAGCCGTGGCGAAGACAAAACCCACAAGGAACAAACTATTAATACTATAGTGAAGAAATCTTTTTTAACCAGACCCAAATGGGTTTGCAATTTGGTGCTTAGTCCGTGGCTGGGCCCTGGAGCCATAAAGTCCTTGAGCACTATACGAGCAGTAGTCACACCCGCAATTATAATTTTCAACGGAATTAATGTGAAGAGCGTCAAGAAAGAATTCAAGCAGATAAGAAGCCCAAAAACCATAAAATTTTCCAAGTAGACCGGCACCTGGACCATGTTCATGAGCTCATCGTATGAGGCATTGGCTTCTGCTGAGGGCGAAAAAGACGGACTGGGTCCTTGAAGTGAGTCTGTAGGGAGATCTAGCTCAATCCGAAGTAACAGATAGAGCGAAAATAACCGGTTTCGATACCGATGTGTTCGCTGCCAATACGAGTCTATTGTGCTGGAAGGATCGCCAGTGATGAAGCTGAGGAACGCTGAGTGCGATCTTGCTCGCGAAGGTCTGGAATGCGACCGTGATCGTGACCGTGAGCCTGACTGCTGTCGCGAGCGGCTTTCGCCGCCGCCATTGCCTATCCCGTTCATTTCCCTTGTTGCAATGACTGCTAGCTGGCGAAATCTTGATGCCATGGCAGATCACATGACCAATCCACTACCACGGCTATATAACATCTGGACCAGGTAGGTAAGAAGCCAAGATGGAATTGCTAACATTGGGGGTATTTTTGGAGCGAATGGCTCCGTTTGAGGAGACTGGACTCGTGAACCCTACAGACGCCTCAAAACTAACGCTATTGATAACAGAATTGCTGGTTGACTACTATGTCGAGTACCCGCTTCTCAAGTTTCTTTGTAGGTTCCTCAGCCAACAGTCATACGACGAAATAATAGAGGAACGTAACATTGAACATCAATGTGGGTACTTGGTGTGTGACCGCACACCCAAACAACAAGTTCGGAAGGCTTCTGCCACTGAAAAGCCTGGATTGGTGGTCTGCAACCAGTACCAGATCTACAACAGAAAGCCGTCCATGATCTTGCCCAACACATACTTATCACAATATTGTTGCAAAGAACACTATCAAGCGTCGATCTTCTATCGAAACCAACTATCCAACGAAGCAATTTTTGCCCGCAAAGACATCTTGACGACGCCGCCGTTCGATCCGGCTGCCGGCTCCAATTGGTACGAAAAGGGCATTACGTGCTTGGAAGAGGTGTTGCAGAAACACGACGAGCTCAAAGACCAGGGTAAGTCACTTAGTGACGTCATCACCATGATGAGCGGTCTCAGTGTTGTGGATGGAAATGCGTCCAATTCTGGCCCCAACGAGCTTATACGGCTTCTCCAAGACTTTGAGATTGTAGAAAAGGAGGGAGTAGTCAAGGAAGAAGATGACGATGACGGATTCGGTGAGTCGGGCAACCCTAACGGAATAGACGGCTACATTACCTCCAGCAAGAGCTTTGGAGGCTACGTAGTGTAATGATTTACGATATAGACTAACATCCAATTATCCTATGTATTGAATGTACGACTTGGTGATGCGTTTGTACTGTATATGAGTAGGCACTGGTCAGTTTCAATACAAGATTATTAACTGATGGAAATTTAGTTGGGCCATATTTTTGTACAATTTTGCAAAATTAGGTAAAAATGGGAACTGTTACAAATTCGAATGTATGTGAAAGATACTGAGCTACAATGAAATTAGTTCAAGTGAGATTTTTATAAAAGTATATAATGACATATCGATAGTGCACCATAAGGTACGCCAAACCTTTTGGAGGACACTAATTGGTGCAGTTTGACTGTATCATGACACTATAAAATAATTTATTATTGATTCGCGGCAAACGAAAGATGAGCTCTATGACAGCAGAATTATAGCTTAGCTTGATGATTTTCGTGATACTTACAATAATGTGTACTCAATTTTTTTATGAATTAATATTAGTATTTACATTTAACGTCCCAGTAGGTTTCGAAACAAACTTGAATCGCTTGTAGAATCGATTACCCCAACGAAAATGACCACAGTCTGTAGCCCGCAAGTGATCAGACAACGTGAACCCCATTCTGATCCGCTCGTGCTCAGGCAAGCCTACATCGCTCCCTAAATCTTTTGGACTGAACCTTTGATCCACCCGATCACTGCTCACAAGCTCGCAATGCTTAAACACCTGGTGCGATTCGAGTCTTCTCATAAGCGCTTTGTACCGCGACACTTGGCGATCGAACTTTGCATTCATGGCCCTTTGGAGCCGGTTTCGTGCTCGGTAGAGCGATGAGCCCGGCTGTCGCAACTTGTTATACTTGACGTTGTAACGATTTACCTGAGCCTCAAGCACCTGCGATGTCACGTTCAACGGCTTGGACCATTGCTTGACGTAGGTGTCTATGGACTGGCCCAGCGGTCCCACGAGATACTCCCATATCGCTTCGCCATCGGCAAGCTCCTGGTAGTAGCTTCGCGGGTACATGAATTGTTCCGGACCAAACCCGTAGCTGCCTATTATACCGTAGCTGCCATCCTTATACATTTTCTCGTCCTTGATCTCATCGGGTTTGCTCTCCCACACGTTGCGAATACGGAGCCACCGCCACGACCGCTTGGTATCCATGGCCACCTCCTTCATAGCCTTGATTCGCGGGAACGGCACCTTGATAAATGGAATGGGGATGGCGCCCGCCGCTGTCTGGGAAATTTTTACCTGGTAGGGGCCTCGCTGGGTCACTGTGCGGCGCAACGGCTCGAGGTAATGGTACTTATTAATGTCGTACTCCACCGACGGCTTGACTACGGCATCTATGTACTCGGCGTCGTATCCTGCGTCCATCGCCTGGAGCGTAGTAGACCCTGGAAGTCCATACTTTGTGTTGTATGCTCCTACATTGAGGTTGGTATCAGGCGCTTGCGGCAATAGAACTGGGTTGGGAAGCCGGATGTGTTTTTGTTGTAGCTTGAGGTATCGCCGGAGAAGGTGCCCCGCGTACTCTTGGGTTTGCCTAGACTCTGCTTTGATGATCTGTTTCTGCTTGTGACTCGGCATCGCAGCGTACTCGAGTTGCCGGTCAAGCGCTTGTTGCGCACGCTGGGCCTTCAATTGTCGCCGCCTTTTTTCCACCACCGCGACAGATTTGTCTTGCTTTGCTTGGATGTGGTCCTTGTTACGTATGTAGCTGGCACGCCATTGCTGCTTTTGGTACTGATGCTGTCTGTACTTGACCATTGATTCGATCACATTGGCAGGCGTCAAGTCGTGGGCAATCTCGATTCCACGAAAATATGCTTGCGCAAACTGGTGCAGCCTCTCGTAGTGGGTCTCAAACTCTCGTCGCACATTGTACTGTGCTTCTCGCTTGATGTATCGCCAGTACCGCGATGGATCCAACTGGTGCTTGACACACTCTTCAGCGCAGAGGGCAGGCGGCACGCCACCGTTCTCGGTCGCGCTGTTGATGCGGCGCAAAAGCGCTCGGTACAACGACAACACGCTCGCTCGGTGCCCTGCTTTGTCATACACCTTCATCGATGGTGGTTCCTCATCTCTGACCATACGCTTGTATCGCTAGTATATCCCCAGTCACGTGCTGCGCTATTGATACTTGGATTTAGATTTGGAACATCTGTTATCGCCAGAGTAATGCAATGGTATGTACAACGCCGAGCAGGTCGAAAATTTTACTAACAGACAGGTGACCAATACCCCCAAATTTACAGTAATTAAGTTCAAGCGCCTCAGAACGAGCTACGTGGTACCTGTAGGGTCTGAAGCAGCAACCGTTGACAGCTTCAAAAATCATGTTGAAAAAGCCATCAACAATAGTGGGGGGCTTTTGCTAGCTGAGCCCGAACATACAGAAGAGGACGATATTCCCGTTCCGAAATCCGAATTCAACGATGATATGATAGAACAAGACAACGATACTGAATCTATACAAGTAACACCCGAACAGTTACGGTTGGCAGTTCCTAAAGATAAGACAAGCCCGTATGAAAATCAATGGATCGAAATTACCGATGACACTCAGCTCTCTAGTATTTCGTTCAACGACTACGACATCGTAGCCTTTGCGTATGGAGACGAGAAGTTCGAGATTACCGAGGCAGTCTATGAAGAATAGACGGTAGAATTGAATGAAACTATGAATAGTAAAAAAAACGAAACCTATAGAAACATCTATATAGAAATACAGCCAAAATTATAAAATGCAATGCAGTTGTAATGTACATTTTTAGGACCCAAACTTCCTTCCATTGGTCCCACTGACTTTCCGGATTCCGGCCGACAGAACTCTGCTAGCAGGACTTTTGGACTGAAGCACTCCTGAGTTGATTCTGGAGCCCGAGCGAGATTTGGGGATCTTGATACTATGGTTGGGCGATGACTGGGGCGATGATGATAAGGTGGTGCTGACGGTTCTAGTAGTTGTAGTTGTGGTTGTTTTTGTAAGTTGAACAGGCTGATGGGTGTTGGGCGAAATGGACTTTAACACCTTCCAGTCAGCAGCATTGGAGGTGTCGCGTTTGGGCGACGAATTGATTAGCATTCCTTGGGCATTATGGACTTCGCCTTCCGCGTCGTCTGCTTCATTGCCTTTACGTGCGGGGCTCGATATGTCTTGCATGGACTCATTATCCTGTACATCTTCGTCGGAATTGTTGATGAGCTCGACCACACCCGAATTATCGGCCTCTTTGTACTTACGAGGTTGGCCAGGCGAGTCGTTGGGCACGGCGGTTTGGATTTTAGATGCCAACACTCCGCTGATTTTTCTTCTACGAATGGGCGTCTGGAACGACGAGTCCATGTGGCCTATTGACGAGTTGCCCAGCTGTTGGTTTTGGACCTTTCTTAACTTGGCTTCCTGCTTCATTCTGGCTTTGAATTCGTCGTATGGGCAGAGTGGGAACAAGCCTCCAATGAACTCATCGGGCCGGTTGTCGAGAATCATGGTGTATCTCCACTTTTGGAAGTCGTGCTGGTGCAAGTACAACCAATGTTGTTGGGGCCCCACCACCATACCAGGCCGAATCATTCTCATGTACCCAATGCATTCATTGGCAGTAAAGCCATGGGTATAAATCAAGTGTGCTCCGATCAAACATCCGGTACGTCCCAAGCCAGCTTTACAGTGGACGGCGATTTTTCCACCTTTATTGATAACACATTCGGAAGCTCCGATGAATTTGTGCACGTATTCCATAGTAGGACAAGTTCCGTCATCAAAGATCATATCAATGTGTTGAACATTACGTTTGGTGAACTCATTGGCATCGTAAAGATGGGAGTTTAATCTCACTACCAATTGGACGTTGTTTTCCATGAAGTAGTTCAATACTTTTTTGAAGGGCTCATTCAAACCGACTTTCCGAGAACTTTGCTGAGGAGATGCGAACGCCACAAAGTCTTTGGAGATGACATTGAAGTCACCCTGGTCTACTCTTTCATACTGCTCGTATTCTTCCAAGTTGAAAGTGGTCAAGTCGATCATGCCTCTTTCCTTGGCTCTCCACATACCATAAACCACGTCTTGAATTGTGATTTCGAAGTCGGCATTGGAGTATCCAGCGTCTCTAAACCCCTGTAATGGAGGATCTATCTGTGCAATTGGTTGCAACACTTGATGAGGAGACCATGATTGAACCAACGTCATGTAGCAACAGAGCAAACAAGCTGTATTGGCTCTTTCTTTGGGCGATGTAGAACTATACAAAACTATAGCTTTGCCATGATTTGATTCTTCGTTAAGTATATTATGCAATACTACCGCAAAACGGTAGAGGTTCCCGATATGGAGTGGACCGAAATCGAGATGAAAGGCGTTATATGGCAAAGCATCCTCGACCGTAAAGTATACAAGTTCGTTTGTGTCTGCAGGGGTATAGTCATAAGCTCCAAGGTAAATACGATCTAAAAATTAGTATTCACAAACAAAATTTATCAAAGACTATCAACTGCTTCAAAAAGATCATCCAAAAGATTATCAGCATCGAAACGATCTTAGCCTGGTGAATAGATCTATTACTTACTCTTGAGAAACTCCACGAGGGGGATGTTCAATCTGCTTTTCCCCATTTTCTGTATTAGCTGTGTGCTTGTGTTACTGTACTGGCTACTTTCAACTCTATATACTTGTGTCTTCTCAAATGTTGTTGTTTTGATTTGGGCCTATTGTGTGTTATTGAAACGGTACTGCCACGCATCTTCAGATTGCCACATCGGGCCAACGATGGAGACGTCGGGTGTGCAGGACACAGCTCGCTCAGCTACGAGAGCAGCAATCGCGATAGACCACAGACTACAGCGTCATTATGGTGAGTCGACCGCGCGAGAGTTTAGTAGATGATATGGCAATACTAACACACAGACTTCATTGTACAGCTTCTCGTCCGAGACTTTAAGCGAGCTTCGCAAGTTCCGTTTTGGCAGTGCCAGGGTCGATTCGATCCAGGCCGTTATCTGTAAGTACACCAAATTGGGCCAAGGCCGCTCGAGACTAACATCTAGACATAATTGACAAGGCCACATACGAGATCAAAAGAGAAGACGATCTGGTGTACGATAACATCGGGGATTTGGCCGAGGAATTACCCGATAACTCCCCCAGATATATCGTGTTGTCCCACCCGATGAAGGCACGTGACGGCAGGCCCATTACCCCGTTGGTGTTATTGTACTGGATCCCACCCACCAGTGGCCAAGAGAGCAGAATGCTCTATGCCGCGGCTGTAGAGCAGTTTAGAGAGAAGGCGGGAGTATCAAAGTACGTAGATACCAGGTTCTTTTATATTTTCACCATTACTAACATACAGACTAATCAAGATCGAAGAAGAGGAAGATTTCGAGGAGCTCGAGCTGCAGCTTGTATAGAAGACAGATTAGCGCAGACAATAAACAGAAGACGGAATTGAGTACACACAAGAATCAGGTAATGGTTTCAGTTGGCTAATGGGTGCGAGAGCTTTGTAGTCCCTCGCTCACCAAGCACTTCAGATATACTACTCTTGTATGTAGCCGCACTGTAATGGCTCTGGAGCCCTAGGTCCGTGATTTACGCACACAGTGTACACGCCAGCACAAAAATTTTCAGGTCGTGCGCGCCCACTCATCACCAAATCTGGAGTATAAATTTGAAAAATTTTCCTTGACTATACGAAATTATTCCTCATCAAACAATCTAGTCAACATGGGTCGTATGCACAATTCTGTATGTGAAACGAAATTAAACCAAACTTGATAGCACAGGGTCACTTCAGTAGCTGGTCAGCATGTCATGGTCTTTATAAAAGTATACCCCCGAGGTAGTTCCTACTTTTGTCTTGATTCTTGACTTGACTTTCCAGCAATAAATGCTGAGCGACACCACTATTTAGATGAGACCGTCAGAAGTGACCAGCGGTTCAGACAGATTAATTTACCACTTTATTGGTGATAGTCTCGATGAATTCTGGAAGTCATGATGTCTTTTTTGGATAATCTCTTGTACAAAATACTAACATTGTCAGGGTAAAGGTATTTCCTCCTCCGCTACTCCTTACTCAAGAAACGCTCCAGCTTGGTTCAAGTTAACCGCTGATGACGTTGTTGAACAAGTTATCAAGTACGCCAGAAAGGGTTTGACTCCATCTCAAATCGGTGTTATTTTGAGAGATGCTCACGGTGTTTCCCAATCCAAGGTTGTCACCGGTAACAAGATCTTGAGAATCTTAAAGTCCAACGGTTTGGCCCCAGACATTCCAGAAGATTTGTACTACTTGATCAAGAAGGCTGTCTCCGTCAGAAAGCACTTGGAAAGAAACAGAAAGGACAAGGACTCTAAGTTCAGATTAATTTTAATCGAATCTAGAATCCACAGATTAGCTAGATACTACAGAACCGTCGCTGTTTTACCTCCAAACTGGAAGTACGAATCTGCTACTGCTTCTGCTTTAGTTAACTAGGTTTATAAGTGTAATTATATTTCCCTTTCTAATGTACTATAGAGCGTAGGCTTACGCTATAATGAAATGAGTAAAGTAATTAGCAAGTAGCTTAGTTTGTGTCTCGCTAGTATCGTGCGACAAACTAGTGCTGATCTCTCCTCGACTGTAGGTTTTGCGGTGGCTCACTGATTTTCATGCGCACCATTCTACTGGCCTCTCCCTGTAGTGCTATCTAGATTTGTGGTGCTCTCACTATAATTCTCGCTATGAAGGAAAATTTCAGTCGCAGTATCATTCAGTCCCAACACATCAATGGATGCCATATCGGATCGGGTGTTCACAGAGACTGCATTGGAAGGGTCAAACGATGATCCGTCACTCCTTACTGTCATCTTGGACATGTCGCCTGCTTCATGGTACAACATAAAAGACCAAACCTCCATCGGAGAAATCACGAAAGCACTTCTCGTGTTCATGAACGCCCATCTCTCTCTCAACAACTCAAACCAAGTTGCGTTCGTTGCAAGCACCCCTCAAGGGTCCAAGTTCTTGTACCCCAACCCAGGACGTGAATACGATGAGATTCGCTCGCTGAGTCGAGACACAGACGAGCTTTCGTCCCGCGAGCCCTCACCAGGGTTGGTAAGTAAAGAGATGTACAGACAGTTCCGAATGGTCGACGAGGCAGTGCTAGAGGAATTGAACCAATGTCTACGGGATATCGGAAACTTGCCCAGCGACGTGCCGTCTCGAAACACGCTATCGGGAGCCCTCAGCATGGCGCTAACCTACACCAACCGAATGCTCACACTCGATCAGTCCATTGTCACCACCACCGCGCTGGCGATAAATTCCACCACAAATATCAAAGCCAGTACCACCGCGGGCGGGACCAACGGCGGCGCAGCTGCGGGCGCCACGTCCAGCAGTATTTCGCAGATGAAGTCGCGGGTATTGATTGTGTCGGCCAACGATGAAGACGACATCAAGTACATTCCCATCATGAATTCCATCTTCACGGCGCAGAAGATGAAGTTGTCGATCGACGTGGCGAAGTTGGGGTTTAAAAACTCGTCGTACTTACAGCAAGCGTCCGATGCCACCGACGGCATATACCTCCACATCGAAGACCCGCGCGCCATAATCCAGGTTTTGTCTACGGCGTACTTTGTGGAGCCTTCGATCCGGCCAAATATGGTGTTGCCTACCAACTCCGACGTCAACTACCGGGCTAGTTGCTTCATCACCGGCAAATCGGTCGACTTGGGGTACGTGTGCTCGGTGTGTTTGTGCATCATGAGTCTCATTCCCACTAACTCCAAATGTCCCGCGTGCGGTAGTACGTTTGACGCCAAGATCGTGGCCCAGTTGCAGCGGGGCCCAGTGGTAAAGCGTAGAAAAGTGGCGGCTGAAAATTAGTCCATATTCTCGGTCTATATATTATAATGTACATATACTTGGTCTATAAATTATATCCCACGGTTGATCATGCCGAAGTCGTACGTCCGGGGGTACCCATGCTTGTCGATCATGTGTAGTCTGCGCTTTTTGGGAGTGGAACAGACCCTGTCACACTGAGGGTGGATGCACCTGAATATCTTTTGTCCTTGGGTTTGCTTGATCCGTAAAATCGGATTGTGGTTTTCATCTATGTGCGCGTTGAGAACGATTTCCGATGGGAACATCTTGCGACACTCCTGGCATTGATGGTGGTGGTTGCTGAGAACATGCATTTCGTACAGCGGATAATTGTCAAACTGGCTGTCGCAGTATAGACACGCCGTCTGAGTGAGATTGGCCTGGGTTGCGGCGGACCCGTCGGTGTGTTCTAGCCCCGTGTCATGACTTACTGTACCCTCACCCTCGTCGCCTCGGGCTCTCTTCATGATGTTTTATTTCAATTGGCGCGCGGCTTCGAAAAGTTACCGATTCTTTTCATGCTATAAGTTGCATCTCAATATTTCTCGTTTCCCAAACACTAGCTGCTTTTTCCTGTTACAAAAACTAAGTGATGTAATTATTTTAAACGCATCTAAACTAATGGTAAGCCTCGTTTATGTAATTTGGATATGCATGAATATGATTAAGTTCAGTTGGATCTATATAATTGAAATCACACTTGAACTAGACTTCGCCATTATAGAATGCATCTTATATTTAGTCTTTATATGCTATACTCGTCTTTATACTCCGATATCTTCGTTCCAGTCTTGTGGACGTTCTTCGATGAATTTAGCCATCAAGTCCTTACAGTCCTGGTTGTCCAAGTTGACCACTTCGACACCCTGCGAGCGAAGTAACTCCTCGGCCCCCACAAAAGTGGAGTTTTCGCCAAGAACTACCCTCTTGATTCCGTACATGAGACATGCTCCTGAGCACATGTGGCATGGGGACAAAGTAGTGTACATAGTACAATCCTTGTACACTTTTCCTGGCAATCTTCCGGCATTTTCCAAGGTTGAGATTTCACCATGCAAAGTAGCCGAGTTCTTTTGGAATCTCATGTTGTGGCCACGGCCCAACACAGTTCCGTCTGAGCTGATCAAAGCTCCTCCTATAGGAACTCCTCCTTCGTCATAACCTTGATATTAGTATTGCACGTTGTCGCGATAGGTGTTTTCCTGCTTACTTTTCTTAGCTTCCTCAAGCGCTATGGCCATTCCTTGAGTATCGTTCCACATTTTGATCTGGCGTGTTTCCTCTCTATTCTTACTCCACCTCGATCTTCCTTCTACGATGCGCAAGAAAAAGAAATTTCCGCCGCGAGCACTGTTCCATTTTTCCATTTTGGTCACTACATTAAATACGACCTCGAAGTGTCTAAGAAATATTCAAGAGTAAAGGTCTGGTCAAGGGCTACTTGTAAATATGGATGCTGCCGTTGCGATCGACAGAGACGATCATTTCAAACGGGTACGTGAGCACGTCCAAATCGGTGATTGTATCTTGGTGGATCTTCACCACGAGGTTTTGAAGCGCCGCGATTTCATCTAAACCATAATCCTCGTTGGGTGCAAATTGTTTTTTTTCGCCGTATGTTTCATTCACAAAAACCAATGATTGTCGCTTGAAGCTGTTGACAATGTAATTGACTTTGTGGTCACTGTTGATACTGGTGGAGTTTTGTAGATTGTCCAAGTTCCACCAGTTCAAACGCCGGTTCCACGCGGCACTGAGCAAAAATCCGGAGCCGCTTCGTGTGTCCACGTACTTGAGCGAAGTAAAACTTTTGTTGGTGTTACTATTCTCCTTTTCGTCGCTCGACACTATTTCGACTTCCAACGACTTCAATAAGCTCTCGATACCAATACTCTCGGCGTAGTTGCTGACTGGCACCATACTGTAGTTTTTGACATAAGGGGTTTCTACATGCGAACTCAACACCTGTTTGCACTCAAACCCAGGCATCTCCCATATTGTGATATCGCCTTCGTTACTGCCTCCTATCATGGCGAAGTACGCAGCTCCCTCGGTTTCTCCACTCGAAGCTCCATACACAACGTAGTCTTTGGGCAAAAGTATCAACTTGCTTATGCCAAATGTAGCTTCTCTCACATTATCCTTGTTGGACTGTTTCAACTGTACTTTCCAGCTCGAGCCCAAGATCCGGAACCGCGTGTCCCAGAGACATAACACTCCCTTGCTGGTTCCCACCATTAACCACATATTCTTTGGATCAAAGATAAACGTGGTGACAATTCCATGGATCAATGGGTTCTGCACCATGAACGCCGTTTCCAGACGGATGATGTCAAAACCGACAATCTTTGAGCTTGAAGTCACCCCGACCATCAAGTTCTGCTTGTCGTTGAACAAGTAATCACTCTTGACAAGGTACCCGTCATTTTCAACGTCTAGAGTAAACTTTCGAATCAAGCTGAGATTGATATACTTGATGATTTTCTTTGCTTTGTTTCGTATCACATCGATTCGGTACAATCTGACTATCCCATCGGCAGTAGTTACACCCACCACAAACCGGTTGGGAATGAACTTGATCGACGTGATTGGGCTCTTGAGATCTACAGAAAGACTAGGGTTCAACACCGTGATGATCTTTTCGAGTTTGGAACTACTCCACACTTTGAGAAGCCCGTGTTCCGACCCAGTAACAAAGAACTCTGATGTTGGACACACCTCTACACAATTTATACCGTCGATCTCTCCATCCGGCCGCTTACTTTCTTGGATTTTGGCCACAAGAATACCGGTAGGATTCCAGTCATTGCTGTCGTTGGCTCTGGCTTTGAATTTGGACTTGACATAATGGCCAAATTCAGAGAAATCGTTCAATGTGGGCTCGAACTCGAGTGTGTTCAAGTAGTTCAAAATGTACGGATTATACCCTGTATAACTGTGCTTAAAACTGACGGTAATGATCTTAGAGCGATTGACGCTGAATACTCGGTGTGACGACACGTCATGCGGTAGTTGGTGCTTGTGCTTATTACTATGATTACTGTCATGGCTCATTTCCAACTCTCCAAATACATTGGCTTCCACTGTTTGTAGCGAAGCCTTGGGCCGGGCAAAATTGGGTAGAATAAACGAGTTTCGTCCTGACTCAAAGTCTCTGAAAGAGGATAAATCACCAGGACTCACCACCAGCAGCTCTACGTTGGACTCTGTAGTCTTGGAGTTTGCGGTTAACGACTCCGATTTGTAGCTGACATCGAAAAATGTGTTGCGGGGGATAATAGGGTGGTTTTCCAAGATTATGAACGAATCTTTGGTAGGAGTAGAAAGGGATGCACGGCAAACATTATGTATATAGTCCCGCAATACGAAGATTTTCCACAAGTCCTTATCCTCCAAACCCACCGATTTTAGCTTTATAAGCCATTGCTTGTCCTCAGGAGATAGAGGCACTGACGATTTATTACCATTGGACAACGAAAACACGACCTCACTATTGAGGCGTGGGAGATACACTGATTTGCCCATATTTTTAGAGTACGACACCATCGACTTCTTGTTGGAGTTGTTGAGTTGGGACAATGTCGAAAAGTTCTTCTTTTGCCAAAAGAGCGATTTGGGCGTGGCGTTCATGCTCCATGTAATGGCCAACTCGTACACTTGTCTCGACAAGGGCTTGGTGATACATGGGTAGAGCGTGTTCCAGGTGAAACTGGCCACGTCGTAGCTCAAGAACCCTTTGATGAGTGGGTACAAAAAGCAGTATCTATCAGCATCGGTCAAATTTTTGCTTATAGATATAATAAGGTTGAGAACGGATTGTCTGATCCACTCGTTGGGATGTAACAACAAATTGATGAAGTTCACCACAAGCTCTTTGTAGATCTCCAAAGCGTTGAATTCCGTCCTGGGATTGATAAGACGATTTTGCACAAACTCATTGAAAATTTCCAACACTTTGATTACCACAAACTGTTCCAGATCAGTCAATGTCTGGATCAAAAGGGGTAGAATGTATTGTTCGAAAGATAAAACCCCAACGTACTTTCCTATGTCAAGAACAGAAGATAGAAACGCGAGTCTTAAGTGGAAGTTGGTGTCGTTTAAATACGTTATCAAGTGAGGTAATATGATATCGTTGGTCTTGTCCACTCCAAAGAATTGGCACAAAGGTAGTACGTTATTGAGCAAGCTGATTTTGACGGTGGGATTAGGATCCGTTAGCAATGTAAATGTGAGTGTTTCGAACCCTTCGTCAAGCTGTGACTTGGTGATCGTAAAGCCACTAGAAGGAAGGGTCTCAGAGTCTGGGAGTTGCGGTTCGTTTGACTTGAAGCTTTTGGAAAACATCCAGAATTTTTTAGACACATTGGCAAGGTACGGAAGACATCCTGCCAAAGTGACCTTGATGGTATCTTTATCAGATGAAGAGCAATGCAGAACCAAAAGATTGGAGAGTTTGGGCAACAAGTATTCCGGAAACATGAGCACATTTATAGGGGTGATAAACGTACATGAAAGCAACAATGTGGTAATGCTTGTGAGTGCGGCACACACCACTTTCGAAGTAGATGGGCCCTTGGGGACATGTTGGGTTTGTTGGAGTTGCTGTAATTTCAGCTGTTGCTGGTGCTGGTGAGAGAGATAGGAACTCTCTACGAACTCATCAAGTAGAGAACATAGGTACGGAATAGAACGGTCCAATTTACAGTCATCGCTAATACGTTCCGACAATGCCACGATCAACTCACATGCCTTGACCTTGGACGAGACCTGCTTTAAGCTTTTCATTAACGAAAAGATGACTCCCAAGATTATTAGGGCTGACTGGCTCAAGGCATCGTCAAACTTGTATGGCTGGATCACATAGTTGTATGGCATTCCAGGAAGATTGAGTTTTAGTGGAATGAAATCAGATTGGGCAAAAGATTTATTCTCTGGAGAAGTGTATTGAAACTGCAACGCTGCCACTATTTTATCGAAATTGGCATATATCTTGTCGATTTTCAAGTCGTTGATGGAGACGTTGTCGTTGTCAGGTAAAATCGGGTAAAGTGAGTTGATGTTGAGGTCGGAAATGAAGTCGTAGAGAAACGTGTAGAAGAACTCAGGGAAGCATTTGCCTCTGAAGTCATGAAGCAACGAGCTGGCTGAAGTCCGCTTTTTGGGGTCAAATTGAATGAGCTGCCCTATTATGGCCTTTATATCGTCGTCCTGTATTACACTTAGATCAGGACTATATTCTTCTCTTACAAACTTAAAGAGTTGTGACAAGGTGAAGGTGGGCTCACCATCCAAATAAAGCTCGGCGATAGTACATCCCATGCTGAACAAGTCCATCTCGTCAGTTATACCATCGGCCCCGCTGAACTTTCCATCTTCGAATTGGTCTCGAGGTACTCTGCTGAGGTCCTTAGAGTTGTAGAACCTCTCTGGAGCCAAGTAGCAAAGACGGCGGTCTGAGGTGTCAAAATAGAAAGAGAATTGCGAAGGATTGTCTTCGGGAATGTACACTGGCTTGGTATAGCTAGAGAAGTCCGACAACATGAGCCAATTCCATGAAGTCACAAGAAAGTTTTCGAGCTTCAAGTCGCCGTGGTGGACCCCTGCTTTGTGGCAGTCATCGACGATTTTGAGGATTTGGAACACCAAGAACTGTTTTTCTATATTTTCCAAAAATGGTCTGATTGAAAGTCGGTCGTACAAGTTTGTCTTGAGCATCTGGCGGATCAAGTAGCCAGCTCGGTCAGTTTCGATAATCTTGTGATACGGCACCACATGGTTGAAATGGGATAGCAACGAGTTTTGTTTGGTGAGAAGTTCGATCAATTCTTGTAGTTGAAAATTGTAATTGACGGTGGTACCCGCTGGCTTTATGAGTATTTTGATTATTATGAGGTTGCCGCTGGACTTGTCGATGGCACGAATTGTCTTCAAAAAACGGGAATTGTTTATCAAGTCCACATACTTGAAGGTGCTGAGAATGTCAACGTATGAAGATATGGCCACTGTAGGCGCCGACGGGGCCAACAACGATAGTTTAGCACCCATTACCTGTCAATTCATTTACAGTAAGTCTAACATAATATATGGCGCGGCTACGTGCAGGATATAAAGATAAGAAGAGCAGAGCAGAGAAGACTGAAGGTGAACAAAAAGTGGAAAGATTTTAGCTCAAGGATGGATGAGGAAAACCCCGATCGCATGGACTTGTTGTTTGGCCAGCACAAAGCCTTGCCTGTGTCAGACGAAGAGTCGGCGGTGGCGCGGTACCTTAGGGAAGTAAGAAAAGAGGCTACCGAGAGCGAGCTGGTGATGTGGAGTAGCAGGCAGGATGAGGTGCGCAATGGGGGAACTACAATGGCCGGAAATGGACATGAGGATGAAAATATGGGGAGTGAACAACAAACAGAGCACAGGGAGCTACTGGAGTGGGAAGAGGTAGTGATGGCCGAATTCGCACAAGCCAAGCTGGCGGTAGCAGCGAGCTCGGCAGCGAGCCTGGCGAGCGCCGCGCCATATGTTCCCACTACCGCCAACCAATGGAGGAAGTATGTACTAGATAGCGAGCCGCCGGGCATTCGGTATTTCTTCAGCACGCTAGACCGCGCGGGTGTCCTCAAACTAGTTGTATATGCGACCAAGTGGCTCAGTATGTCCATCAATTCCAACTTATCTCAGTGGATCTGGCACTTGTTTGTCCGTCTCGATAGCTTTTTGGACTATACCGAGAGTGCGGTGCTACGGGAGTTGGGAAAAAAGGCGGCTAGGCTCGCGGCAAAAATGACCAGCGATTCCAGCGACGTAGCGCGATACACGGTGCGGATGATCACCGTGATCGTAGGCAACTACTATGGCCAGAGGGACTTGCTCGATCGGGAGCCTACAAGTGGTCAGTAGCGTAAATATAATGTACATAGAGAAATAAGGTTCATTAAGTGTAGGTGTATTTGTAAGTATGGGTGGTGTAATGTAACTATAGGGTGTCTTGGTCTCGCTACGATCGCGCCGCACCGTGCGCCGCAAAATCGTCGACTTATCGCCAGATCGATCAATGCACCAGAGGACATTTTCAACACACTCCTCAAGAAATGGCTCCAAAGATAAGACAAGACTTGGTCGTGCCGTAAGTATATACCTCGGCTAGCTGTATCGGGCCATAATATTAACTTCTAGTTACAAGCATGTCCCTGCCAAACCACGTTCTGAAGCCAGTGGTATGATTGCCCAATCTTTACCCATGGCTGCCATGTTCATGAGAAACAAGTTATTGTCGTGGTCTGCTGTTTTTTTGGCAATTCAATCTTATTTGAACGAACCAATCAATGGTAGCGACAAGGCCGATGCCCAACCTCCTTTGTTGAAGGTGGTTTTTGCGTTGATCTCTTTACTTACTTGTTATATGGACATTATTTTCCCCAGCACTGCGCCAGGAGCAAGAAAGATCTCATTCAGGGCTCCTGAAACCACGGCTTAAGTAGCTAATACATGATTTTTGGACTATAGTAGGTAGGTAGATATGGGGCAAGAAGTTCCGGTCGTGAAAAGTTGTGCGCACGTGAGAGCCGACTTTCGGCCGCCTGAGTAAACAGTACATGGCCTTCGAAGAAAGGGCATAGACCACTCCAACAGCTCGTTCATGTACATTGTCCATATGGCTCCCGGTCGTCTCAACTTGCGATTGTTTCGAGAAATTGCAAATTTATTTGAGACTTGATCGATATCTAATCAAGATCTTTGAGCACCTTATCAGAATAATTGTGAAATATATAGCGCCAAAAAAAGACAGGTCTCAATATAAGCACCACCACTTAGTCTAAGTGCGCTATTAATCCAATTTGCCAGCTATATGCGTAATAAAAATGCTTCGGCTTCTTTTTTTTTTGAGTAACTTTGCTAACATTGCGACACCCGACTCTATCTTGGCCAAGAACCCTTAAATTTGTATTACCATTTGCATTGACGCAAGAAGCAGTATTAGCTCTTAATCTGTAGGGTGATCTGCCTCAAATGGCTGTGATGACGCAGGATTCTTGTCGCATTCAGAACAGACAGTGGTGTCAAAAGGGTATTTTTTGCAGCTAAACCGTGCGCACCGGAATTAAATACAGCGGCAAAGCACCAATGCCTTTCCAATCTTCCGCCTCCGGAAAATTTGATTTGACCTTTAGCATAATGAATGGTGTAATTACGCATGATATTACTTTGTATCACCAAGGCATATTGGGCTTTGGTTTAAACACATCCGAGGCACTAGTTTTGGATGGCGAAACTGACACTATGTATACTGATTCGCCATGAGTTCCTAAAAAACAAGGCTTTATCGCAAAATAGCTCGTTCCTTGTTCTTGACCACGCATGAAGCTACTTCAGGCTATTCGATAGTTATTTGTAATTATTTCGCATTTTCGTTCCCGCTTGCTGCAACGGGTCGAGTTCAGGCTTGTCTACAAAGCCGATTTTATGGATGGCCATTGTATAGCATTTATTAGATACTAGTGAGAGAAAGTTTACTTGTTAAAATTAGTGGAATCGACATAAACGATTTCCTTTGTAGTAAGTGTAAGTGTTTTCCTGTGTTTCGAATGGTACATTACTATTCATACATTATATTACAGTTCTAGGTGCAAAATCAAACTTTCGGATCCCTTATAGCACACACAGAGGCTTGTGGAAGTGCTGTCCCAGCGCAAATCACAGATACCGATGTTCAAATCCTTTTCGGGAACATTCAAGTCGTAGAAAGCAGTGCATTTCAACACATCTTTACGCTCGTTTGAAGTATACAGCGTCGACCGTACGTCCCAAATGGTAACACGGCCGTAGTCATCGCCGCAAGCAAGCCACTGGCAGTTTGGCGAAAGAGCAGTGGAGAATACCATGGTCTCCTTGAGACTAGATATAGGCTGGTCTGCTTTAAAGTTTTGTGGATTAAAGAGATGGACGCTCCGCAAATTTTCTCCCCTGGTAGCATTCCATATATTGGCCACACCTTCCATCGAAACACTGAGCAAGAAAGAGGTGTCTTGTTGGCCCTGGAGCCAATGAAGACCCACTACGGGCGAAGTGTGAAGCTTTATGTTGCCTGTGTTAAGATCCAAGCACTCCTGAGACGAGCCACGGCTCCATACTTTGATGGCATAGTCGTAGTCAGAACACGAGGCTAGCAACTTGGACTCGCTATTGAACTTAAGGATCAGAATACTATTTTCGTGCCCATGTAAGTATCCGACAGTATGTACATCAGATAAGTTCTGGAACGCGTGCTGTTGAGGCAGCAGCACGGAGTAGATTTTGATCGAGTGGTTGGTGGTGGAAACAGCGAACTTGTTTTCATCTAGCCAGCAGGCATCGATGACGGAGGCGTCACTTACAGCCTGAGGCGGTCTGATCTGTTTTATCAAGCTGAGAGTGGTGCCATCCCAGAGACTTACCTGGTTGTTGCAGTCTATGGACAATAGAAGCTGGCCATGGTCGCTCCAGAGAAGATCAGATATAAACAGCGGGACGTCGGTTTCCTTGTCACCTAAGCCGTTGGCGATATTCTTGAGTTTTCCATCAGGCGACCAAGCTCGAAGCTCTCCTTTGGCCGCAGCAGTAAGAATAAGGTTGCCGTGGGGTGACCACGAAACGATGTTGACTTCGTTCTTCTCATGAAGAATATTGGGATGCACTAACGTTACCGATTCAGCGACTGCATTATTTTGAATTGCATTGATCACTGCCACAGAATCGTCTTTGCCATATGCGAATACTTGGGTGGTAGGGTGCCAGTCAGCGACCAAGCTGGGAGAAAACGTTATAGTAGGTTTGAGTAAGGATGTGTGGAACTCGTCGAGTTGGGGTTCTACAGTCTCAACAGGAGGTTCCTTGGGTAGCTCAGGCTCACTGATGTCCATGGAATCGCTCTTTTTGTCGACAATCTGTGATTTAAGCAAGTATCTATCGCCGTTCTTGACTTCTTCGGGGTCAGCAGCTTGGGCCACCTGGTCCTTGATCAAAGCGCCAAATAGCGACAAACGCAGTTCCCAATCTTCCGGACCCACTGTGGCCTCTCCACTGGCCTCTTCTTGACAAACCGAGTATAGTATTCCTTTCTGTACGAGGTCCACCAAACACCCAGGCTCCACTTTGGCTGCGACTGTGGGGGTGGCCGATCGTTCAAATTCAAGGCAATTTGTCTCTTTCTGTAAGGCGTATGCCGCAAGCTCGAGTCCCAGCTCCTGGAGATATCGCCACACCAAATAGTTGAGCTCGACCGAGGTTAGTGACATCGTTAACCGCTCGCTACAAAACCAACCAGCCATGGTGATATTTTGTTGCCGTCGTGCGCGCACCGCCAACCCATTTCAAGCCCAATCAACTGAGCTAGACTAAAGGTACGAAAGGGCATGGACTTTGATATCAAGAAAACCCACCGCCAAAGCAGAGCACCGTGGCTGCAGGGCAATGGCAGCAGCAACAAACACAATCCGTACGCCAAAGCCAATCTTAGCGGCGATTCCCGTGTTCCCAGCGGCACCCACGGCCAGAGCACAAGAGGTGGAGGTGGCGGATCAGAAGGAGCGGGCGGCTCAGATTCGCTTCAATTGCCCAATCCTTATGGGGTAGGCCCTAACAATGGCAGTCGCAAGACCAACAGACGTCTTAGTATTCATGCGTCGGCTGCAGCCCATGCGCACGGCAAATCGTTCACCCAGACGCAGCCGTTTGATGTCAACAACTTGCCGCCAGTGCCCCAATTGTACAAAACAGCGACAAATAACTCTGAAAAACTGGTCGCCGATGATGCTGACGGGTATGGCAACATTGAAAGCAAGATATTTCGGGATTTATCGCAAGGCACGGCCTCGGAAATAGACGACTACTATAACCTCTTGGTCAAACAGAATGCCGTTATCACACGAGATATCAAATCCAAGATCAACTTGAACCAAAAAAACATCTTGCAGCTTACCAATGACCTCAAAGAAACTCAGGATGAGTTGTTGCAGCTCCGTGTAACCACCAAGGAGTTGTACGAGGTGCTTGACGAGTTCAAGGAATCTGCACAGAGACGGCTCGATCTCGAAAGAGAGCCTACCCCTTCCACCAAAACAACCTCTACAGAGTCACTACGCAAGAGGAAAGACAGGTCGTCTATTCTTGTGCTAGAAAAGATGTGGGCCAGCGAACTTCTGTCGTTGTTCAAGCATGTTGAAGGTGCCTCCAAATATATACAACCGCTTCCGGGCCGCCACGTCATAGCCGAAAGCGGACGCTGGCACGAGATTAATCTCGGGACATGGAAACCCATAAAGCCCACACATCTATTTATCTTGAACGACTTGTTGCTTATGGCGGTCAAGAAAAGCTCTAGCCACGAAAACTCGAGCTCGAGCTCCAAATCAAGACTCCAGGCTGTACAATGCTTGCTGTTGAGCCAGGTAGAACTCACCCAGATCCAAGCACCGTCCACATCGAACCGTTCCGATGACACCAAGACATACCTTATTAACATCAAATCGAAGTCTCTCAGCTACATATACCAGACAGATCGATACGACCACTTTCTCAAAATCACAGAGGCATACAACAAGGGCCGCAACGAGTTGGTGCAGCAGCAGCGGTTGATGAACAACGGCAAGACGTCTGCATTGGACTCTACCGAAGCCAACGACGAAAAACGCCAGCTTCGTGAAAGCTACCGGAACTCAGGCTCCATGGAACCAATGTCGGTGGAAGAACTCGGCAAACGGTCTAGTGGAAACTTTTCACGAGGAAGCACTGACGGCGTGTTGCAAGACATCTCAGCACGAGTCCATTCACGGAACCGGTCCCACGACTACGGCAACAAGAAGCCGGCATACAAGAGTGACAGCCCCGGCGGCGCCCACTTTTTCAACGATCTCAAGACGTTGGAAGACAAGTTGGACGATGTCGATGTCGAAATTGCCCACAACCAGTACGAGCAGGCCGTGGGACTAATTGGGCACATCGAAGGAAAACTCCGTAGTATTGATCTGGCCATATTGAATAATGCCAGCCATGCAGTGGACAAAAACGCCAAGAACTCCAACGACGAAATCAAGCTTCTTGTGGACGTGGTCAAGTTGAAGATCAACAACCGAAAACTCAAGGTGCAGCAAGGGCTCATGTTTGACTTGCAGCACAAGATCGCCAAGCTCAGCGAAGAGGAAATCGAGGAGATTCTCGTGTACTTTGAAAGTTTTGACCAGCTTGAACAGGGAATATCCTCTTATTTGAGTGCCATGTCCAACCAGCTATCGGTGACGGTGACCCGGTTGATTGTTGGGGTACAGGGCTCGACCAAAATCGATGTGGCCAACTACTTATCGAACTTGGTGGTGGTGAATGTGGCGGTGATCAAACGGGCCATATTGGTATACAACCGCAAGATCAGTCCGATTTTGAAACGCCACAAGAACGAAAACAAGGTGGATTCGTCCGGGTTGATCAATTGGTGTGTGGACGAGATCACCAAGTTGGTGGCTCAGCTCAAAAAGCATCTTTACGGCACCTTGCTCAGCTCGGTGGGCACCAACCACGAGACCGACGAGCCCATCCTAAGAGTCAAAGACAAGGTATTGTTCCAGGACTTTTTGGACGTGGTGATCCCGCAATTAAACGAGTTAAAGGAGGTGGGCGTGAATGTAGATTTTGTGTTTGAGGAGATTATGGTATTGCAGGAAAAAGATTAAGTAGAGTGTCTAGAGTTTATCGTACAAAGCACCCAAGTCGTTGTGCTGGCGAAAGTAGTCACCGTAGCGTTTCAATACAATGAGAAACGAGCTAGAGACCAATATAATGCCGGCAATGATACTAAACAATATACCAGGCCCAATGGCTTTTAGCAACGGGTCCACTACAAACGTAGCGACCGCAGCCAAAATCTGTCTCAAAAAATTGTTGAGACTCACGCCTGTCGCGCCCTTTCCGGGCAACGAGTCCACCAAGTAGGTGACAGTGGAGCCAATGACCAACATGGAAGCAAAGCCACATAGGGCGGTGCCGATCAACGGAACCAACCAAAACTCGCCGTACTTCAAGGTCCACCCGAAAATGAGACATGCAGGGATGTAACAGCAGAGTGCCACCACCATGTTCCACGATATCCTCGACTCTGGCGCGAGCTCGCCGTTGTGGGTCTGGGCGTACCTGGCTAGGAGGCGGTCGTTCCACCTGCCACCAATAAGAGACGCAATAATGTATGTGATGGAGTTGGGAATATAGAGAAGCCCAATAATAATTGTTTTGAAGTTGTAGGGCGCTTGTGCGTAGGCGTGAGAAATGGTCAAATTAAAAAAGTAGATGGCTGCAAAACAGATCGATGAGAATGAGCATACTAATGCGATTTGCGGGTGCGTCAACAACACGAGCGAGTGCGTGGGTCGCACGATACAGTCGTAGGCAATAGTGCGGTAGCGACGGAGCCTGGACTGGGGCACGTCGATGTGCGACGTCGAGCCGCGGGTCAATTCTTTCTGGAGCATCTCGTGGACAACCTTGCGAGAGTAGGACGACCGGTTGGTGGTATGGCGCGAGAGCGATGGCATGACGGGGTCGCCCGGCAAGTACTCACAAGCATCGTGGTACTCATGTGGGCGGGTGCTGATGCGGGTGAGCTGCGACGCCATGCGGTGGAGTTGTTCAATAGTGATGCTATCCTTTTCAGACTCAGAGTCGGAGTCGTTGTCATGGTTGCGGAGCATCTCACGGATGTTGGCAAAGTTGTCGCTCTTGCGAAGGGTCTCCGGCAATGCAAAGATAATGAGCACAACATTGATCCCCGAAAAGATCACCAACAACCACTGGGTGGCCCGCCAGCCCCACACCTGAGCAACTACACCGCCCAAGATGGGCGCCAAAAATGGACCACAGAGCGGGCCCAAGTAGTAGTAGCCCATTGCGGTGCCGCGCTCCTCAATGGCAAAGATATCGCTGATGGTTCCTGCCCCGAGCGCCTGGACCGACGCCAGGCATCCTCCTTGCAATACTCGCAAGACTATAAGAGCGGAGATGTTGGGCGCCACAGAGGTTCCGATGGAGAAGGCAAAGAATAAAACAAACGATATGATGTAGACCAGGCGCCGACCCCACTTTTCGCTAAACGCGGACCACCAGAGCGGGAACACCCCGAGCGAGAGCAAGTAGACTCCTACCGACACATTGACCATGGTGTCTGTGGTATCGAGCTGTTTCACTATGTCGTCGAGCGCCGGGAGCATGATGGACGTCCCCATTGGCCCGGTGATGGCCGCAAATGCTATGACTAATGTGATGAGGTGCTTGGCCGCCTTGGGGTAGTCCCGGGGCTCTTCGTATTCGGGCAATAGTGCCACTGAGGCAAGCAACCCTCTGCGCTGTAGCCTAGTGACTTTAATGGACACTTTGGTGGTCTTGGATCCCGTCTCGCTGACCTCATCGGGGAAAGCCTCGGTGGAATCGCCTGGCTTTGCCGCTTCCGGCAGATTCTGCCGGTGTAAGGCGCTAGGAAAATTTTGCGAGTCAATAGAGGCTCGCGACGACGATAACGTCTGAAGTGACGATCTACTTGGAGACGTCATGTTGCAAGAGAAGCAGTTTGACCATAAGAAAAATAAGTTATGTAGATAAATTAGATAGATCTATAATAAAAGCACAAGACAGCATTCGGATCTGCCGCCGCTGGGGTTACCAGGGCACAAGCACACGGCGGAAAAACGGATTCGGCCCGATGCTGCACCCAATTGCACCCAATTGCAGCTACATGCCTTCTACACATGGCTTCCCCGACAATCATCAGTTCACATCAGTACTAACAGTGTCGCAGCATCTCTAGTACCACGACTATCGCTGAGTCTTGCCTCTTCCCCCCCCGAACAGCTTTCTTCTCCACTCCTGCTCGGCAGTAATGACACTTTCCGGTTCCGAGAGTCACGTGATCGGCTCCTTCGAGTGGCGTAGAGCTTTAAATTCCCGTGCAACACAGCATTGGCACTCACGTAAAACGGATCACACTACTCGCACAAGCAGGACCGGCCACACGTTTTGATTTGGTCAATTGATCTCAAAATTTAATCCCACTCCTCGTATAATCATAACTCACTGCTACTATGAGCAGATTCCTGGCGTCGCCTAAACCAGTGGCGTTGGCTCGGGCTTTGGGCATCTTGCTCCTTATCCTTGTTGGATGTGTATCAATCTCCATAGAACAATTCATTGGCATCAAATTCTTGTCGTCGCAGCCTGAATTGCTCCAAGGGCTCATCAATCTAACCAAGTATCAATTTGTCGTTCTTTTGACGTATGTCTCATCGGTGGTGAACCCGTCTCAAATTATCGTTACCTTCGACGAATCGGGAGCAGAGAAGTTCTCGGTTCACGACGATAATCTATATAGTATTCTTGCCCCAAACTCGGTGGTGATCTCCAACCACCAGATATATACCGACTGGTTGTTCCATTGGTTCCTTGAATATACTGCAAACCTCAGCGACCTGGTGTTTATTATCCTCAAAGACATGTCAAACATTCCTATTTTGGGATATGGAATGACAAATTTCAATTTTTTGTTCTTATCTCGTAAATGGGAAAAGGACAAGATCGTGTTAACCAACCAGTTACTTGGAATTGATGCCAACGCTAGAGGTTTGGGCCCCTCTAATAATGTGAAACATGTTGCGTCGTCTAACATCAAAGCCAAATCTGTTTCATCCACAGATATCCATTTGTGGCCTGAAGGTCTGAATCCCTCTAAAATATGGCCCTATCAACTTATAATTTACCCTGAAGGCACAGTTCCTTCTGATCGCACGAAAGCTAAATCGGTCAAGTATACTACTGAAAAGAACTTGCCTCCTTTGAAACATGTTTTGCTACCAAGAGTTAGAGGCTTGTTTTTGACCTTACGTAAACTTAGAAACTCCGTCGAAGCTGTCTACGACATAACCACAGGCTATTCCGATTTGAAGCCCGGCGAATACGGCGAGATTTTGTTCTCTCTTAAGCGGTATTATCTCCTTGGAAAGGGCCCCTCAAAGATAAATATGCATATCAAGCGTTGGCAAATATCCGACATACCTTTGGGTGAAGAAACTTTAGACATAGATGAAGCCGATCCTCAGGATTTGGAAAATTTCGAACAGTGGTTGATAAAAGTGTGGTATGAAAAGGATGAATTACTAGACTACTTTTACACCCATGGCAAGTTTCCACAACCAACCCCCGAATGGAAATCCGTCAAGGCTGACTTCAAACTAAGAAACCTGCTTCATGTTTTACCTACGTTCTTTGCCATTGCTATTCTTCTTTTACTCCTCCGTGCCACCTGGGTGATTTTCTGGAAACTTGTGTAGCAAATTCAAATGTATATATTATGAACACAAAACCACGTTTAGACACATGATGAATATCACGTAACCGAATTTCTTTTTTGTCTCAAATGCGTGTGCGAATTTACATGAACTTGTTTTGGGTGCAAAATTCTAAACCCACTCAAAACGCGTTTGATTGGTATGTAACGTATATAAGTTTGCGGGCTTTGGGTATTCTTCACTAGCCTGGTAAACCAGACATGTTCTTCTTCTTAGCTCGAAAGATTGTCAAGTATTTCGTCATAGTTATTCTTTTCATAACTACCTTACTCCTTGGGTTCCTATTGATTGGTTGTAGTGATACCTCCAGCATTTATTCGGATGTTTACTTAACAAGATTCCAGTTCAATCGAAACGGTTTGAATAGCACCAGCATTCCCAAAATCACTCTTGATGTTGGATATCTTAGTTACTGCGTCCAAGTGAAGGGCAATACTACATGTTCGGGCTTCTCGGGTATAGATGATCTTGGGGGCTCAAGTGGAATAACAATAAGCCCAATTCCAAATTATAATGAATCGCTCAATATGGCAAATATTGCGAAGCAGTTCAATGTAGTCTGTCACGCCAGTATCCTAATGACCACAATTATAATATCGATAATAAATTTGCTCATTACGTGCTATCTTGCCATACCCATATTCCCCGCGAAGTCAATAGCCAAAAAATTGGTCAGTTTTACCGCATTTTGTAACTTGATTATTTGGGGGTTAGGCCTGATGTTACAACATGAGGCAGTTGTGACAGCCCAGCGAATAGTGAATCCTAGTCTGTTAGGATTGGTAGTTGTTAAATCAGGCAGCCGAGCCGAAGCCATTACATGGACAGCATTTACATTTATTCTCTTGGTGTTCATGTTTAGTATAGTAAATGTTTTGGCAGACCTTAGGGAAAACAAGAAGAAGAATAGCGTTATTACAAAAGTATAGTATAATGAATAGTAAAAAATTTGTCAAAGAATGTAATCACAAACAATTTTTGACGCACTAGACTTTTTCGCCAAAATTGTCGTAAAATACCAAACTTACACCAATATTTTCTACCCGTTAAAGCTTTTTTTCGCAAAAATTCATTTCTGGTAAGCACATATCTAGCAAACACCCAGTACATCCTTTACGGTTATAAGAGTGAATGTTAATGATATATTTAATTTCCGTAAGTTCGCTTGGCCGTCTAGTCTATCAAGCATATCTAAAATAGGCGATTCTAGTTCAAATATTCTCGATGATTTTGCACTCGTATGTCACGCCGATGTCACGCGCATCTCACATGACACGCACCTCTCCACGTCTATTCAATTCCCACCTCTTTTTCAACCTAAATTTTTAACCATCACAACAAGCAGTATGTCGTACACAGCACAGCTTGATACGTTCGTATCAAGGCTCAATGATCAAGCCGACTACAGAACAGCACACTTCGTGCTTTCTGAACTTTTGGACATGATCGAAACCTTCAATGGTGCCGCTGAGTACGAATACTTTCTCAAGAATCTTGTGCCCATATTCATCAAGAACTTGGAAAATGTTCCTATATCGTTCTCTTCCCAGTCTCCGGAACACAAATTGAGAAACAGTATACTTGAAATCATTCATAGATCCATCATGAATGAAACTTTTCAGCCGTTTTCAGAGCAAATCTTGGATGTTTTGAGGGCCATTTTGGTTGAAGAAAATGAAGATAATGGTGTATTATGTATGAAAATCATCACCAGTTTACACAAGGCATACAAAGCGAAGTTGGGAGAAAAAGTCAAGCCCTTCGTTGAGATTATCAATCAGATCTACGACAACATGCCTAAAACAGTCCAAGATACCTTAAACGACCCCAACACCAATAACGAAGAAGTGCCGTCAGGAACACGCGAAATGTCTCCTGCAACCGATGAAGATACAGCATCTAAGACTCTAGCAAAAGCCATGTTTTCTTTCAAGACATTGGCAGAATGTCCCATCACCATGGTGTCACTCTACTCGTCGTACAAGTCGTTGGTGGGCACTTCCTTGCCAGTATTTCTTCCTAGAATTATCAATCTCTTGACCCTTGAGGTAGAGCAGCAGCGAATTCATAGGGAGGAAGCTTCTAAAAGCGACACGGTGACGTCTTACGTTTCACCTAGGATCAGAAATAGACAGGCATACGGCGACTTTATCCTTGGACAGGTCAAAGCAGCGTCATTTTTGGCGTACGTGTTCATTCGAGGCTACGCAAACCAGCACTTGGGGTCAGAGCAGTCCAAGGCTATACCAGATGTAATATTAAGGCTTCTTGAAGATTGTCCTGCCGAGCTTTCAGTGGCTAGAAAAGAATTGTTGCATGCTACAAGACACATCTTATCGACCCCATTTAGGACGCATTTCATACCTAAAATCGAGTCACTTTTCAACGAGAAGATCTTGATTGGAGACGGCTTGACATCGTTTGAAACTTTGAGACCGTTGGCGTATTCCACCGTTGCCGATTTCATTCACAACAGTCGTAACGAATTGACACCCAAGCAAATATGGTCTACTGTCAATATATACTGTGATTTGCTCAAGGATGATTCTTTGGCTTTGACAGTGCAAATCATGAGTGCCAAATTGTTGCTGAATTTGGGTGAAAGAATCATGAAATTGCCCAATAAACTCGAAGGAAGACAACTTTTCATGATAATAATAGACTCCTATGCCAAGCGTTTCGACAGCTTGAATCGTAAATACGACTATATCATCAGCAAGCACGCCGAATTCGAGCGCAACCGTCTTGTGAAGGAAGCAGACAGTGCCAAAGCTATACAACGATACTCCTCACGAGTTTCCGAGCATGGGTTGAGTGCTCCAGAATCAGAAAAGAAAGAACTTGAAGATGAAGAGGCAGAGCTAAAGGATGAAGAAACAAAGGAACCAAAGGAGAAGTCGGAGGAGCAAAAGTATATTGATCTTTTCAACTTGGAGCTGTTTTCGCCAATTTCATCTTCTCCTAACACCAACAGCTCCGATCTTCTCAAAGACGCCAGGTACCTCTTTAGAACCCTCATGACATTCTTGAAGTCAGTCATATTTGGCTTGAAGAATTGCAATCCCCCCGTTCCCCCACAGCCAGCACAGACCGACCCCAAGAATCCTGGCCAGCTAATCAACTACGACAAGTGGAATGACTCGGCCAGAATCCGGTCTTATGAAGAGGTCAACATTCTCCGGGCATTGTTCAGAGGCGGGATAAGCTGTCTCCGGTTCTTTTCTGTATCCAAACCCAAACCATCTATACCAGTCAAGGCGTTTGATTTCTCCACTGGCGGGCCCAACTTGCCCATAACTTCGTCTAAAGAAGAGAAAGACCTCATGGAAATTTTCGCTACCATCTTCATCCATATCGACCCTGCTTCGTTCAACGAAATAGTCAATGCAGAACTTCCACTCATGTTTGATTCAATGTTAGAAAACGCCGCTTTGCTCCACTTGCCTCAGTTCTTTTTGGCTAGTGAGGTGACTTCAGCTAACTTCTCGTCCATCTTGATATCATTCCTCAAGTCGAATTTGGACCAACTTGGTAAGGTAGAGCTTGTCAAGTCCAACATCTTGATTCGTCTCTTCAAGCTCTGCTTCATGTCTGTCAATTTGTTTCCTTCGGCCAACGAATCGGTGATATTGCCACATTTGAACTACCTTATTCTTGAGTCGTTGAAGTTGGCTACCAAGGCTGAAGAACCAATTGTGTATTCATACTTGGTCAGAATCTTGTTCAGAAGTATTAGCGGTGGAAGGTTTGAAAACTTGTACAAGGAAATCATGCCGATATTGCCAGTATTGCTTGAGAACTTGAACAAGATGATTGCCAACGCCAGCAGGATATATGAGCGTGATATCTACGTCGAGTTGTGCTTGACTGTACCGGTCAGACTCTCGGTATTGGTACCTCATCTCAACTACTTGACCCGTCCTTTGGTCTATGCCTTGAACGGGTCCCAGGAGTTGGTCAGCCAGGGTTTAAGGACGTTTGAACTCTGTGTCGACAACCTTACGGCAGAGTATTTCGATCCTATGATCGAGCCTGTGATTGACGAAATAATGGCGGCTTTGTGGAAACACTTGGAGCCTGTTCCATATCACCATCAGCATTCGCACACCGCCATCAGAATTTTGGGTAAATTGGGTGGTAGAAACCACAAGAACTTCAAGCCACGTTCGGATCTTCAAACTCTGTCGGAACTAGACCAGGAAATCAATGCTCTTTTCCAGATCCATGGTCTCAATGGCCAAGTTCCTGTCAGCATCACCCCTGGCATTAAGTCTGCGGTCAAGTTATTGCACGATCCACGGTTGAAAGTGCATTACCGTATCAGCGCATTCAAATATTTGAGCAGTATATTCAAGCTCTTTATCGATACTACGCCCGTACCCGATGATTTTCCCCAGTATGTCGAGAAAGCAGTGCTGTTCTTGAAGGAGAGTGACCTCTCTACAGACTCGGCTGCCGGCAGTGCTGGTTTGGGAACCGAGCCCGTGTCGCTGGGCGGCCAGCCGATCATCGAGTTGGGTCCCTCAGATATTAAAGACGTGGCCAAGCTTGATCGCCAGCAAAAACTCTTCACCAAACTTATTGAGATCCTATTCTTTTCCGTTTCAATTCCGGAAATTAAGCAGGAAGCTAGCGATCTTATTGACGGCATAACCACCCATTTCACCTTGATATACTTGGGCACATCCATCGCAGACAAGGTCAAAAAGGAGAGACCATTCTCTGTCAATGACAATGAGGGCAAGGCGTTCATTTCGGAAACATCGTTTTTAAATGCCTTAAACTACGCCTTGAGTTTCTGGGACAAGGATGTGAGAAATAAAGGTATTGAAGCCATCAGAAATATATACCAAACCACCGTCACCATCTTTGGATCCGAAGAAGACGCCTTGTACTCTCCTATCTTCCGCTCGATGTTCTACAAGTTCACCCACTGCTGCTACAATGAGTACTATCATACCAAGTTGGGAGGGATTTTGGGTCTCAAGACCGTGTTTGAAAGCTTGAATATTCCACCTAAGTGGTTTTTCAAGCGTCAGTTCGAATTGGTTCGGTCGATCTTTTTCATATTGAGAGACACGCCCGAAACAGCGCCATTTGAAATCAGAGACTTGGCCAAAAGCTTGGTCTTGAAATTGCTCCATGATTGTAATGTCGGTCTTACCAAGGAGGTAGTGTTAGAGAAGCCTTTCCAAACATTGGTGGGTGCTTTGGTATACGACTTAGCCAGCGCAAACCCTCTTGTGAGAGAAGTATCGCAGTCTTCGCTCAAAGTATTGTCGGAAACCACTTCGTTGCCTATTTCGCTCATTATGAATCCTTGCAAACATTTGTTGCTTACACCTATTTTTGGTAAGCCACTCAGAGCATTGCCATTCCCCATGCAAATCGGTAATATTGATGCTATAACGTTCTGCTTAGACCTCCCTGATACATTCTTGCCATTCAACGAGGAGTTGAATCGGTTGTTATTGGAAGCCTTGGCCTTGGTTGATGCTGAAGACGAGTCTTTGGCAAATGTCCACCGTCTTTATGAGTACAGGACGTCGAAGCAGTTGATTGAATTGAGGGTGGTTTGCATCAAATTGCTCTCACTTGCTCTCACCAAGCCAGATTTTTCGCTCGGCTCATTGGCAGAGGCAAGGATCCGTATTTTGGGGGTATTCTTCAAGGCTTTATGCAACAAGTCGACGGAAATCATCAATGCTGCTCATCTAGGTTTGAAGTCTAGCTTGCAAGAAAACGCCAAGTTACCTAAAGAATTGCTTCAGAATGGATTGAGACCCATGTTGATGAACCTTTCCGATCACAAGAAGTTGACGGTTTCGGGCTTGGAGGCATTGGCAAGATTGCTTGAGCTTTTGATATCCTACTTCAGAGTCGAAATCGGCCGCAAGTTGCTTGATCACTTGATGGCTTGGGCCCAAATTAACACTTTACGTCAGATCGCAGGCCAAGACTTGGAGAATAACCATACTGTTCAAATTGTCATGGCAATTTTAAATATCTTTCACTTGCTTCCTCCAAAAGCATACACGTTTATGGAAGAAATCATCAACACTTTGCAGTACTTGGAGGGTCACTTGGATCGTCACCAGAACTCTCCGTTTAGACTTCCAGTGTCCAAGTTCCTCAATAGATTTGCTACCAACTGTATTGAGTACTTTCTTACCAACTTCAAGAATAGAAAGTTGGGTAACATGCTTTCGGCTATAGCTGGTATGGAAGGAAGTGAAAAGATCAGGGAGGTGGCCAAAGAGAAGTTGAATGATATCATTAGTGATGTAGAAAACGAACAGGCTGGCGAATCCAAGGTGGTCAAGTTTTCCAACACCATCGACTTGCTCGAGTCGATCACCAAATACGATGAAGAAAAGGAATGGTTTGATGCTCAGAAAGATATTCTTTTGCGGTTATCTGCGTTGATAGAGGATATCGTGCAGATTAAGGCCGATGCAGCCTTGATCTCGGCCTCCCATTTCCAAGCTGACTATGCTATCGAAAAGTTCCAGAGCATATTGGTGGCCTTCCTTCAAAGAAACAGCACCAGTATCGACCTACTTTTCACCATTATCGATCGCCATTGCAAGTTGAAGTTGCATGTTTCGCCTGAATTGCAAGACTATATCTTCAGTACCGTTGTAAAGTCCGACAGTGTCGAGTTTAGAGAATTGTACTTGGAAAAATGTATTGATTTTGTCAGCGAAGACTCGTCGAATTTGAAGTCCAAGATATTCTTTTTGAAACACATCTTTAACCCTATCGTTATCTACGAGGCCGAGAGCAAAGGCAGCGTCAGTGCGTTATTCAAGCAGAATGACGAGATACCGGTGTGGCTCTCCAAAATATGTAACAATATTTGGAAGTCTACCAACGATATCATCACCGACCACACGTCAGGAAACATGGATAGTTATCGGTACCAGCTTCTTGAAATGACTGCGATCTTGCTTAAGTGGGGCTCGTCTTTTATTGGCAGTTTGCGCAAAGATATCATCAAATTCAGTTGGAACTACATCAAGTTGGAGGACAATATTACCAAGCAGGTGGCCTACGTAACCACGTCGTACTTCATATCCAAGTTTGAGACTCCTTCCAAGTTGGCTACCCAAGTGTTCGTGGCCTTGTTAAGAACACATCAGACAGACTCGAGGCACTTGGCCCGACAAGCGTTGGATATTTTGGCTCCCGTAATGTCTGAGCGTATGATCGATACCGATCTGCCAGAAACCTGGTTGAAATGGCCACGTAGAGTCATTTCCGAGGACGGTTTCAACGTCACCCAGGTTCTCAATGTGTACCAATTCATTTTACAGCATCCCGACTTGTTCTTTGTGGCTCGTGAGCACTTTATCTCCAACATCATCACTGCCATGGGCAAATTGACGATCTTGGCCAATCCTGCAGTTGAAAACCAAGTGTTGGCCATTGAGCTTGCTGAGTTGATTCTCAAGTGGGAAGTTAGAGCAAAGGCTCAGGCAAAAGAGAACAAGAACGAGAATGAAGACGTCAATATGGAAGAAGACGGCAACGACTTTACTACTTCTCCTAACTACACCATTCCTTTTGGCCAGCGCGAGGCTTGTGTGACGTTCTTAATCCGCTACATTTGTATCAGTCCACAGAGAGCTTCTGAGAGTGAATTGGGCCAGAAAGCTTTGGGCATTTTGTACGGTTTGTTGAGCCCAGAACACTGGCCGGAAGTCAGTGTCAAGCTTAGTTTCTTCGAAAAGTTTTTGTTGTCCAACGATCTTAATTCGTCCAACTTGTTGGGATACTGTCTTAACGCTTTAGAGGTGTTGGGAGTAGTGTTGGAATGGAAGAAACCCGAGTGGATTGTTTCGAATCTGGGCTATGTCCACAAGCTTTTGGAGAAGTGTATCAAGTCTGATAACCACGATATCCAGGAGGTGTTGCAGAGAGTTTTGTGGATAGTTTTGCTGGCCATCGATGACCAAAAAGACGGCGATGCTACTGGGGAAGAGGAAGACGAGGACGAAAACTTCAAGGAGTTTGTAGCACTTTTGCTGTCTACGGTAGCAGAAGATCTCGGCGATATGCCGTCGGTTGCTGCCGGGGTCACTTTATCATGGACATTAGCCAATTACAGACCAGCCATCTTGGATTCGTTGTTACCTTCGATCATGAGAACGTTCAGTAAGTTATGCAAGGATCATATCACCATAACACATCAGGGTGGAAGCTCGGTTCTGACTACCACCGCGTCTTCCAACTCCGGCTCAACCTCCCTATCGAAGGACGCCAACAATTCCGAATATGAAGCCAAGATGACTACCAAGCTATTGGAAAAAATTCTCAACTTATCATCTATGAGAATATCCAGCTTGGGTGACCAGCGCAGAGTCTTTTTGAGCTTGCTTGCCCAGTTGATTGAAAGATCTCTCGACAAAGAAACACTTGAAAAAATCATCAAGATCGTCAAAACTTGGGTCTTTTCCAGGACCGATTTGTTCCCTACCACCAAAGAAAAGGCTGCTATATTGTCCAAGATGATGGTATTTGAAATTAGAGGAGAACCCACCTTGTCTAAGGAGTTCTACCAGATCATTATTGATATCTTCGAGGACGATACTTTCAGTTGCACTGAATTGACCGTTAGAATGGAACAACCGTTCTTAGTGGGAACTAGGTCTGCAGACGTATCTATCAGAAGAAAATTGATGTCGATCCTCAACAACAGTTTAGAGAAGGATATAAGCAAAAGACTTTATTACGTTATACGTGAACAGAATTGGGAATATTTGGCCGATTATCCATGGCTCAACCAAGCCTTGCAGCTCTTGTATGGATCATTTAACCTTGACAAGAAGTTGGAGTTGGTTGACGACGAATGCAAGTTGACTCCATTGAAAACAATGGCCATCCACAAAAAGAAGCAACAAGACCAAAAAAACCAGATGGATGTTGACGAACTTAAAGAAGAAAACAGAGAAGACGCTATGGATGTTGATTCTACTTATGTTGGCTCTACTAATGCTAACTCGTCTTCGTCTTTGACGTCTTTGTTAAAAACCCACAATGGATTTTTGAAAAAGCTCGAGGAAATCACCGCCGGTGACATTCTCGAGCCACTCATCGATATGTTCTATCAGAGCAGCGATACCATTTATCGGGCATGGGCCACTTTGTTCCCTATAGCATTTTCGTCTATTTCGAGATCAGAGCACTTAGACTTTACTCGGTTCTTGGTCATTTTGTTGTCCAAGGACTACCACACCAGGCAAATCGATAGCAGGCCAAACGTTATTCAGTCTGTGTTGGAAGGTATAGCACGTTGTGATGGGTTGCAACTTCCTCCGTTTGCCGTGGAATGCCTTGCGGCCAATTTCAATTCTTGGACCCAAGGTATTCATATTTTAGAAAATATCGAAGAGCAATCGATCAACGGCAACGCTGAAGTACGTGACATCACCCAGGACGCATTGGCAAAGTTGTATGCAACCTTGAAAGAAGACGACATGTTCTATGGGTTGTGGAGAAGAAGAGCAAAGTACTCAGAAACAATCAGTGCCTTGTCGTTTGAGCAAATCGGGTTGTGGGACAAAGCGCAACAGCTCTACGAAATGGCCCAGATCAAAGCCAGAAGCGGCGCTTTGCCGTATGGAGAGTCTGAGTACGCCTTATGGGAAGATCATTGGATCCTCTGTGCCGAAAAGCTTCAGCACTGGGACATTCTCACTGACTTGGCGCGCCACGAAGGATTCTCTGACTTGTTGCTTGAGTGTGGCTGGAGAGTTGCAGACTGGTACAATGACAGAGAAACGTTGGACCAGACCGTCAAGAATGTTATGGACGTTCCAACTCCTCGGAGACAGGTATTTGAAACGTTTCTGTGCTTGCAGGGCTACGGCCAAGAAAAGGAAAGCTTGCAGGATTTGTCTCGTCTTTGTGACGAAGGAATCCAGTTGGCATTGAGAAAATGGCATGGTTTACCACAACGGTTCAGCAACGCCCATATTCCGTTATTGCACACATTCCAGCAATACGTGGAGTTCATGGAAGCCAGTCAGGTTTATGCCAGTTTGGTCACAACCAATGCCCAGAACTTGGACGTCAAGTCACAAGAGCTCAAGAGAGTGCTCCAGGTATGGCGTGAAAGATTGCCAAATACTTGGGATGACATCAATATATGGAACGATTTGGTCACTTGGAGACAGCACGCTTTCCAGGTTATTAACAAGGTATACATGCCGTTTATTCCTGTTCTTCAGCAGTCTAACACCGGTGGAAATGCCAACTCGTATGCATACCGAGGCTTCCATGAAATCGCCTGGGTCATCAACAGGTTTGCCCATGTAGCTCGTAAGCACAATATGAGCGATGTTTGTATCAAAGAGTTGACACGGATCTACCAGTTGCCCAACATTGAAATCCAAGAAGCCTTCTTGAAGTTGAAGGAACAAGTCAAGTGCCACTACCAGTACTCGAATGAGCTCAACACCGGTTTGGACGTCATCAGCAACACCAACTTGGTGTACTTCGCTACCCAACAAAAGGCCGAGTTCTTCACCCTCAAGGGTATGTTTTTGAACAAGTTGAACCAGATGGATGAAGCCAATAAAGCTTTTGCTACGTCGGTCCAGATCGACTTGAATTTGCCCAAAGCTTGGTCAGAATGGGGTATGTTTAACGACCGTAGGTTTAAAGAAAATCCTAACGATATGGTTTACGCCAACAACGCTATAAGCTGTTACTTGCAGGCTGCTGGTTTGTACAAAAACGGTAAAACCAGAAAGTTATTGGCTAGAATTCTCTGGTTGATAAGCTTGGACGACGCTTCAGGAACTTTGGCACAGGCGTTTGAAAACTTTAGAGGCGAAGTACCGGTTTGGTACTGGATTACGTTTATTCCTCAATTGTTGACTTCATTATCGCACAAGGAAGCCAGGTTGGCCAGACAGGTGCTTGTAAGAATAGCCAAGAGCTACCCACAGGCATTGCACTTCCAATTGAGAACCACCAAGGAAGACTTTGCAGCTCAGCAGAGACAGGCAATAGAGCTTGCCCGTCAACAAAGCATGAAGAACCAGTCCTCCGAAGAGGCTCCGAAGAGCGAGGAGGACAAGAGTGCCGATCTCAAGATCGAGACTGAGCCCGCAAAGGCCGAGTCCGCTGAACCTACTGATTCAGCGGCTGGAGCTTCGGCCTCGCCAAGTTCTAATTCTGCCTCAGGAGCTGCTGCTGCTGCTGCCGCTGAAAGCACAAACAGTACCACTGGTGGATCTAATGGCGGATCAGCGAGTGCTGAATCGGGTCAGACGCCTCTTAAACCAGCTATCTCATCCAATGTGCGTCAATCGTTGGACCATGTGGAAGAAATTATGGGTATTTTAAAGACCGCATATCCTTTACTTGCTCTTTCTCTTGAATCGTTGGTGGATCAAATTAACCAAAGATTCAAATGCACCGCCGACGAAGATGCGTACAGGCTTGGTATGGCTTTGTTAAATGATGGCGTCCAGTATTTGAACCGACTTGGCAACCCAAGGGACGATGCTAAGTTGCCTCCTATCACTGAAGCCAACATCACCAGATTTGCCGAAACCGTTCTTCCAAAACAGATTAGAGCAGAGTTTGAAAAAGACCTTGTAATTGGCAAACCGAAACTTGAAACCTACATCACCAAATTGAGAAAATGGAGAGATCGCTTGGAAGATAAGTTAGATAGACGATTCCTGGAAGTCAATCTTGAGAACTTGTGTCCACACTTGAGTGAGTTCCACCACCAGAAGTTTGAAGACATAGAAGTACCGGGCCAATACTTGTTGAACAAAGACAACAATAGCCACTTTGTGAAGATCGAGCGTTTCTTGCCAACCATTGATTTGGCTCGTGGCACCAATGCTTGCTACAAGAGATTGAGAATCAGAGGCCACGACAACAGTTTGCATACCTTTGCAATCCAATTTCCTGCAGCACGTCACTGTCGTCGTGAAGAGAACCTCTTCCAATTGTTCAGAATCTTCAACGATACCATTTCAAGAAAGGTTGAAACCAGACGGAGAAATATCCAATTTACCGTGCCAATTGCTGTGCCATTGTCGCCACATATTCGTATTATTGACGACGATGTTAAGGACATTACCATGCAAAGAATATATGAAGACTACTGTCGTCGTAACGGCAAATCTCGTGATGAACCATTCATTTACACTATTGAAAAGTTAAGGGCTGCATTTGACCAAAGATTGCCCAAGCCAGATATCATGAGCATTAGAGTAGAGATTTTGAGTGCCATTCAATCTTTGTTGGTTCCATCAACTGTGATGAAGAATTATTTCATTGAATTGTACCCACAGTTTGAAGACTTCTGGTTATTCCGTAAACAATTCACCTCCCAGTATGCCTCGTTCATGTTCACAACATACGTGATGTGCGTCAACACCAGGCAGCCACAAAAGATCCACATCAATAAGGGTAGCGGAAATGTCTGGACGTCAGACATGTTGCCATGCAAGATCGCAAGCAAGAGTGCTTTAATCGACAACCCACAAGGAAGACATGCACCACTCTTCTACAATGCTGAAATGGTTCCATTTAGATTGACTCCAAATATCCAAAAGTTGATTGGAGAAACTAGTCTAGAAGGTATTTTATCGGTATACATTTCATGTATTGCTAGAGCTTTGACGGAGCCAGAAGCTGATTTAGAACAGTATCTTACCTTATACGTCAGAGACGAAGCAATCTCGTGGTGTTCACAACAAGATCCACCTAAAGCAATTCCTCAGGATAAACAGTTGAGAGAAGTGGTTAGAGTCAATGTCGACATGATCATAAAGAGAGTGTTATCTATAGGACACATTTCTTCGGGACCATCTGTGGCTACGCAAAACGTATTGGAATTGATCAGCCAAGCTGTAAATCCAAGAAACTTGGCTGCAGCAGATACATTATGGATGGCCTACTTTTAACTTTATATTATTAAAATGTTTGTATTGATAAAACTTTCTTTGTAGTAATTGATTTATGAAGCTCATGTAACAAACATGTTCATCTGTTGCTGGGCCAACTCGCTAGGAACCCGCTTAGCGAATATGACCAGTGCGCTAGTGCCGTTTCTGTCCATTCGGTTTAGCAAATTGTTCATGGAGCGAGACACAATGTGAACATTCACGGCTGTGATTGCAAAGGCAAGACAATTGAACGCTAGTGAGAAAATTGTAACTACTTGAAGGTAAGTAGTGAGGTCAGTCCGCTTGAGCACATTCAGCTCGTCGTACTCATACGTATACATCTGAGGTACTCTAAGAATGGCCACAACTGCTGGAATTTGTAGTGCAACGCCGACAAACTCGGAGACAGAGGATGCAATTAAACACCGAAAGGATACAAGAGAGGGGATTGTCGATGTTCCTGCTGGAAGAAGAAACACATTTAACGAGAACTGGGCTGTTAGTCAAAGAAATCTTCGTTCGGGTCATCATACGTACCATGACTAAACAGTAAATATTAGATACAATGGTTATGGGAGGGCGGTTCTCCACGGAATCGAATGGCACCAACATGTAGCTGAAGAAGTACTGGATCAAAAGGAGTCCCATATAAATGCGGCACAGATATCGGAAGTGCTTTACATTGTAGATACGGTCCAAATTTTCAATGATATTGTCCTTACCCAATACAATCGGTTTTGAGACCGGATCATTAAACAATATGCTAGATACCATTTTTGGGGGGTCAGTGAGTTCTCCAATACTGTTTGTACATCGCCGAAAGTGCTGCGAAATGCCTATTTGGGACGCGCTGTAAATTCACGCAGTAATGGAAATTATAGTCGTACCTTTCTCTTCGATGGTGTGGAATGAAAGATGCAGAAGATCTCTTTGTATCTCCCTGGTATAAACTATCGTTGTTGTATGTTCATACAAGAAGTGACCTTGGAGTCATTTCAAATGGACCGAGGAGTTTGCAGTAGTTGCTGGTGGCCGATAGTTTATTTCTTACACCGTTGTAGCTACTAAATAACTACCAAAATGACATCGAATTAAATATAGATAGAGTCGGTGTTTAGATAAATAGCGCTGACGCCAATTCAGTGAGCTCTTGCCAATGAAAAATTTTGGCTTGGAAATAGTCGGTTTCCATCCTTACGTTCATTTGACCCTGATACTTTTGCGTTAGCTTAGCAATATCTACTATGAATTCTAATCTGATCGTTGATTGTTCATTGGATACTAATGATTTTCAGGGACAGGAGGAAGATAGTTTCTGCTGGTCAACTGATTATACAAATTACGTTCCATGCGGGGAAATACCTTTTGCGAAAGCTCTACACCTTGGCTCAACCACAACCCCCACGATCCCATCATGTTGGCCATCAACATATCAGTAAAGAGTCGGTCGCCTACTACAATTATCTCGTTTGCATTGATACCTTGCTTGCTGAAGTATTGGTGAATTTCCGCGTAACACCCAGGTTTTTTCGTGGGGTGGCGAAGCACAGTCACTCCTGTATCTTTTTCTAATTTTTCGGCTTGCTTATAGTCAACATCGTCGTTGGTTCCTGCAGAGTTACTAACGATCAAAAGATGCTCTTCGGGGAATGCTTTTTGCAATGCAGCCCATGTATCCTAGATGTTAGTTGTTGTTGCTAATGCTAAATTAGTCCACGTACTTTATATTCGGGCCACACCTTGTCGTCGTGGTCTTTGGCGAAACAGTTATCTTTGTCCAACACTACGCCTTTGATCGTCACTTCGGGGTGGTTGGGGATGCGGAATGGTACAGTGATCTGGTCAAAGCTTTTGAGCACCAAATGTGGGAGACACAATGACGGATTATACACTAGTTTCAGCACATTTAGCGTAGCACTGACATTGAACATGTTAACCCAAGAAAAGCCTCGTTATAGGCCTGAGATTTGCTTTCTCCAGATGTCCATCTCGGTTACGCCGCTGGTGGGAGGGCTGTTGCTTTCTGATATTTTCACGTGACCGAGCTCCAACAAATTTTAGTCAAACCAACAAGATTTCAATCTTTGGCGGCAAGTTGAAAGAGCAGCATCCGAGCACTGGAAACGTAACAACGGATAAGATGTCATCAGAAGCGTCTGGGACGACCGCAGAACAAACTGAGCTGATTACGCCCAAGGATCAGGCCAAAACTGGTGCCAAACCCACCCCTAAGAATGCTCGGCCCAGAACCCGATCCAAAAAGCCCAAAGGTGAGACCAAAAGCGTGGCGGACTCAGAAGACGAAGATCTGTGTATAATCTGTGCCAACAAGATCCGCTACGCTGCCATTACCCCATGTAACCATACCACGTGCCACATGTGCACACTCAGACAAAGAGCACTCTATGGCAAGAGACAATGCCTAATTTGCCGCAGTGAAAACGACAAGGTCATCTTCACCGAGCGTATTGAAAGCGCATATGAAGATTTTAGTGCTAAAGACTTTGTCAAGTACGATGCTGAGCATGCGGTGGAGTTCACCCAGGACTATATTTACAACGACACCATCGACTTACTAAGCTACAAATGTGTGATTTGCCACGAAAAGTATGCCAATTTCGACCAATTGGCCGAACACGTAAAGACACATGGTAAGCACTACTGCCATATCTGTGCATCCAATAAAAAGGCATTTATTAGCGAGCTAGCCCTCTATAGCCTCAAGGCACTCCAGAAACATCAGGTCCATGGAGACGGCGAAGATTCGGGGTTTCTGGGTCACCCCGAGTGTAAATGGTGTCAGCGCCGCCGATTCTACTCGATCGACGAGCTCAATGTGCACATTCGTGATAAACACGAGCGGTGCCATATTTGTGACCAGTATAACCCAAAAACCGCAGACTACTACCGTAATTACGACAACCTTTACAGCCATTTCCGCCGTGACCACTATGTGTGCACGGTCCCTTCGTGTGTAGAAAAAAGGTTCGTGGTGTTCCGTGAAGACCTTGACTTGACGGCACATATGCTCCGAGAACACGGCGGTTTGGGGCCTGTAGGGTCTTCTAAAGTGGTGATTGGCTCAAACTCTCGTCACTTTCTGTCTCAATTGCTGACGTTTCAATCGAGACGGTTCCTCGAGCAAAACCACGACGAGGAAGACCACAATTCGCTCGACACCAAGAAGAGACGGTTTGAAGAAAGAGCCCGTCATTACCTCAATTACGACGCCGAAAAGTTCCAGCAGTTTAATGAGATCAACAAGTTGTTCAAAACCGCAAAGGTGACGGCTCGCGAACTTTATAATCAGTACTCACAGATCTTCAAAGATAAAAGCATTCAGGACCTCAACTTGTTGGTCAAAGAGTTCATCGAATTCTTCCCTGCTAGTTCTGATCTTCATAAGGATTTGTTGCCAATCGTCAAAGAACTCCAACTCAGCGGCGATAATGAGCAGTTCCCGGTGTTGGGAGGCAGCAGCACAGCATCTAACACGAACTCTTGGGTTAAAAACAATTCATCGAGCTCGGAAAAGTTTCCGGCTCTCAAACCTAGCAAAAAACCAGCTACGCATCCTCTCAAACCCCAGCCAATTAGATACACAACCGTCGCCAAAAAGACCCCAGCCAGAACAGTGGTCAAGACGTCGAGCGTCACTTCAAATTACATGCCCAATTATTTGAATAACCTCCCTAAAAAGCAGACTGCTTTGGGATCCAGGCTGTCTAGTCCTGACGTAAGCAAAGCATCGTGGTCCAGGTCGGGTACACTCACCAATGGAGGAGCCACACCATCATCTACATCACCTCAATTGCCCGATACCAAGTTTCCAGCATTGGAAAGGAAATCGAACAAGAAGGTCATACCTCGAGTTAATCCCGTCAATGTCCTTGATCCTAGTCAATGGGGCAAGGCTGAAGATGATGAGTTGGTGCTATTGGAAGACGATATAATACAAGACAAAAGACAACGAAAGCTGAAAAAGAAACAGGACCGTTTATTATTTAGCACTTGATAAAATATAGAAGATTGATGGAATACGATACAAAAGTGAATAGACTTGAATAGAATTTGAATAGATGATGCAGTGATCAAGTATTAGATCCAATTAGAAAACGTGCCAAAATTAATTGTTACGGGCTATTTTTGGCTTATATTTAAGGTTCTAAACGTTGAATTTCAAATTGTCTTTAGGCTAATTGATTTCCCTCGTAAAATTATGTACCCAATTCGGTAAATAACCGTTTTACGATGATACACCTGCTTCCGAGGAAGTATTAATAAAATAAGTCATCTTACCAGTTACATATAAAAACTAAATCATGAGTAATTGATTTGTTATTTTCAGTAGTGTTGATTTACTATAGTATTCGACGTCCGCACTAGAAGTATATGCACCATGGATGATACGAACAAAAATATTAGAGGAATTTTACAATAGATACACCTACTCTTTCATAAGTGATCTTTTCTTTTTGTTAATAGTAAAGTGATATAAATAGATCAAAATTTTTAGTCTTTGTTCACCCTCTATTATACAAATGACCCTTTGTCACCCCACCACAATGCAAATCACAGAGATGATTAACTATCAAGACCAAGAGGCTGACTTCTCGCATATACGAGAAAATTTATCATACTAAACACAATCGCGAAATCAAATGCACGTCACATAGCTAAATGCTCTCTATGCAATAGCCACACGGCAATTATGCGGCTCTCTCGGATGCAGATTGATTTGCCCTAGAGGGTCCCTCACTTGCCAGAAAATTCACGGCTAGCATAGCAATCCATATGCCCGAATAAGTAATCTCGCAAGGTTATGAGTTTCAAATTTACGGGCCTGCATGAAAATAGCTCAATTTTGAAGCAAGTTCAAATGAACAAAGTGGAACTTTGTCGGAAATTTCGGAAACAGGAATGCGGCGTAGCTCGGAATTGAAATATATCAGCTCACCGTTTCCACTCGTTACTGATAACGAGCAAACAAGTTCCGGAAGTGCCGGTCGGAATGTCTGATTTTGCACCCGATGATATAGGTCACACTCCTCTCCAGTTGCATATTCCAAAAATTATTATTCAAGACTTACTAGACAACAATCCTAATTTGCAAAAAAATTGCTACAAGAAGCGCAAGCTTGGGGTGTCACAATACGACTTTACAACTCCAAACAACCAATATGAGCTAAATGAAACGATTGTGCGGAAATATTTCTCATTGCCTAACTACACTCTTGACAGACACTCCCTTTGTCCCACTGTCACCAGCCGGCTTGAGTACCTTAAAATAATGGAAACTTGTTTTCTAGAAGGATTGGAAATATATCGTCATTTCTCTGGCAAGCCATCGACCGAAAGATGGATTCTTGATATAGGTACTGGATCACTGGCCATATACCCAATTGTAGGAACTTGCATCAGCGATCGAAACCACTTTACTGCTACGGAAATCAATCCGACTTCCCTTATTCATGCTAAAGCACAGATATCGCAATGTTCGATGCCAAGAATAAACTTGATCGAGCCCGAATCTCCCGATTTGATACCTGTCAAGAACATTGAGCAACTGCTTCAGAATAATTCGGTAGTGTATACAGTTTGCAACCCACCGTTTTATTCCAGCCCTTCTGATCTCGAGCAACGAGAGAATTTCAAATCCGTGAAGCCGAACCAGCTAGTTGCAAGTTCCTCGGAACTTTACTGTCCCGGCGGTGAGGTGCAATTTCTCAAAAAGCTCATCGACGAGACTATTTCTCTTAAAAGCCACCCGAATTTCATAGATACATGGTTCAGTAGTCTCGTGGGGATACTTTCGGATTTGCACACCTTGAAAGATTATTTACAAGATAAAGGTATTGACAATGTACATGTAGAAACGTTCGGCCACAAAACAAAGCGATGGATATTGGCATGGAATTTCAATGCTGCATTAGCACCCATGCTGCTAAATGAAGCTGCAGGGCACAACTCTGAGACAATCCGGGAGAAACAGAACCTCCGGCTTAATAATAAAGTAAATTCATGTCTAAAGAGGTTGCATCAAAGTCACCCATTTGAGTACAAATTGTTACAGGGCTACGGAGGCTCATTGTACTTGGTCACACGTCAGCCGGTATGGTGGAGGCGTTATAGGCGCCAGCGGCCAAATTTAGACCCAATCGTATTTAAAGTTGGCGGGAATAAGCCCCCAAACATCCGGACGAGCCACCGCACTCGCGAATCAACAGACATAATAAATAGTTTGTCTAGATTACTTTGCGCATCGTATAATGAATCTTAGCCGGGGGTCGCTCACAATAGTTTATAAATATGTAGCTAGCTGCAAATAGCAACTGGGGTATAAATACCATCAATTCCCTCAAGATTCCCAAACTTTCCAAGGAATAAAGTTGCAATGAATGAACAAAGAATAAGCACAAGGCCCCAGCCACAGGTGTATGAAACGCTTCCTAGCACCATTACCAACCTCCCTAAAATCCCTCATACTCTTTACAGTTACTACTATAACTTCTTGCCTTTTGGAGTCTTGTCTCCAGAAGAGAAATGGGCGGTCAATGCTTTCAACTTGGTCATTTTTGGTCTGATCATTTACCTTACCATCTGGAACCTTCCGCGGCTTGTAGCGCAAACCCACTACTTCATTCAATTCTTTTGCTCCAACATATTGACAAGTCTCAACTTGATATTTTCCACCTATGTGATAGGAAGAAACATAGGAAAGAAGGAAGAGAAGTAATGCCAGAAATTGTCCTACTTGTGGCCTAACAACACCTATTACGATCCAATGAACCATTCGAACCTATCGCCAGACTATTTAACAGCCAAATATCCCACTTAATAAATTCTAGATATTTACTAGTAATTTTATGAATACACGACCAATATTATAACTAACAGATTTATCACTCTAGAGTTGGAGGCTTACTTGATTCGTTGCTAGCTGCTCAATAAGCCACAAATGCGAGTGGCTCGCCTGTGTAGTGTATAATGTACCAGTCGCAGCAGGCTGAAGGTACTGACCCCGAACCAGTAACTAGCTGCGTTTTTCAGATTACTATACTAGATTTTTAATATACAGTGCTTACTATTTATCCAAACAAGGCCCAGTCGTGCACCTGGAACGACTGGCTGATGCTCTTCAACATCTTATAAGAGGACCATGACGGACCTACTTCCTGATCTAAGTTCGCTACCGGTACGTTTACTGACACCACCACATCAGTGTTGGTTCTGCTTATCCTTATCAAGCTGATCAACGTCACGACGCCTGCAGGAGCATCCGCCTCTTTGCTGTCCCTGCGCGGATTGGGACTAGTCACAAAGCTTAAGAAAGCGTCAAAACCGTCACGAGTGGCCGTTTTTTCCACCAAATGATTGTCGCTTTCTGGAGATAAGTCTTCAAGATGTACTTTGATAGCTTTTTCATACTCTCCTTCGTCTACCATCTCTAGAAGGTCAAAGATGATGGATTGGTCCCACTTGGCATTGCCACCTTCTTGCTCCAAAATATACACTTCTTGCGTATCAGGCACCTGTCTGAACTGCGAGACGTCCACTAGTTTGGAATCGCCGCTATCAATGTCACAGCCGATGGCCCCTCCGTATAATTTGACCATTATGATGCTGCTGATGACTCGATCTCAATAAAAATTGATGCGCTTAAATCAGGGCTGTGTGCAGGACGTTTCCATGTGACGTTGAGATGTCTAAAATCCCGCCAAACAAAGAGAATCAAGTCCGTGGATTCATAAAAACAGGATGTCGAACTTCTACACCAAGCGAAAAAGGCCGTTTTTGATCACCTTCTTGGTGATTGTAGTGATTCTCGTCGTCACCAAAATCACCACTTCCAAAAATTCGGGCAAAAACTTGCAGGAGGTGTTGCAGAATATTCCCAACGAAAACATCTTGGGATTGTCCAACTTAATATACAATGAAAACGAAAAGAGTCAGGACGAGTTTTTGGCGAAGTTGGAAAAGTTGAATTCGAAACATTTCTTAAAACAAGAGGAAAGAATGACGAAGTTGGAGAAGCAAAATGAGTTGTTACTTGAACAGATCAGGATGCTCAAAACTCCTCCAGCTACTTCTTCCTTGCGTGAAAAATTGGTCTACTTGTACCCTTACGATCCAACGGTCAAGTTTCCAGCATATATTTGGCAAACATGGAAGCACGGCTTGAACGACGAGAGGTTTGAAGAGCTTTATCGTGAAGGTGAAAGCCAGTGGGCATGGAAAAATCCTGGGTTTGTACACGAGCTTTTCAACGATGACACGTCACATACCATGATAAAACACTTGTATCACCAGATTCCTGAAATTGTAGAGACGTACCTGAGCTTGCCTGAAGTCATTTTGCGCATGGATTTTTTCCGTTATCTAATTCTATTTGCCAAAGGAGGTGTTTATTCAGACATTGACACCTACCCGCTCCAGCCGATTCCCAACTGGATCCCGGAAAATGTAAGTCCCGATGAATTGGGTATGATCATCGGTATAGAAACCGACAGTTCGTCGGCAAACTGGAGGTCGGAGTCTGTCCGTAGATTGCAGTTCTGCCAGTTTGTGATTCAAGCCAAGCCTGGGCACCCCATCTTGCGAGAACTCATCGCCTCAATTGTAGAAGACACTTTGCGCAAAAAGAATGAATTGCTGAACAACGACGAGTTGAAGTTACAGGGTAGTTCCAACCAAAAGAGTCTTGAAATATCCAAGTGGACAGGCTCGGGTAAGTGGACCGACGTGGTCATGTACTATTTCAATGACTACTTGCAGTCCTCTATCTTCCAAAAAATCACCTGGAAAGAGTTCCATGACTTGAAGATTCCCAAATTGGTCAGTGATATCTTAGTCTTGCCAATTCATTCTTTTGCCAGCGAGATCGCCATTCCTAAAGATGGAAAGATTGAAGACCCATTGGCTTTTGTCAAACATTACTCTGCCAAAATATGGAAAACGACATAGACTTGCACGCTGGCATAGTTTGGTTGAGTTTGTCTTTCTGCCTTTGTCGCACACTTTTTTTGGGTTATAGAACTGTGATATCAAACAGATTGTATTACATATAATGTGTAGAATTAGATGAGAAGATCAGATAATAGGGAAGATATAAAATGGTACCTTGATAACAGACCTTATTTGAGAGATAGTCTTGAAAAGTCAATTAATATTTGATGAAGCAAAAGGTATAAAAAGAATTATATGAAAAGCGGACAAGAATTCAGTAAATTCAAGTATAGGCCTTTATCATGTTGTGAAGCTTGTACGAATAGCCAGATCTATCGGTTCTACAATTATGCTAGACTAACTAGAATACCCGCCCCTTGAAGTTGATTTGTATAATGAACTGTCCTGTAATGGAATCGCAGATGAAAAGCAATCCCACAAGTCTAAACAAGGTTCAAGTATACTTGATCATGAGTGTCGGCTCCACAATGGGTCAACACTTGGCTCATGGATAAGTCAAGGCATGATCTTTGTAGGTCATAAATGGATTCGGTCCATTTCATTTCGCAGCCGGGTCACGTCTCAAACTCGAGAGTTAATTCGTATATTCTCTATAATCATTTTTGTGCACTTGTTTTGGGTGCAAATTACATTATGCTCGATCATAGCATATCAATACTTTATACTATTTAAGGCCCACAAATAGCCAGACATAACTTCAAATATCGCTTTGCACATTGAAACCTTTTAACAACATCTATCTTATTACTTTTGCTCGCAAACCTACTAATACCGATACCCCTCAGCCCCTCATGAAACCTAAAACCAACATCCTGTATGATACTGACCAAACCAAATATTCTGCTAATAATCAAATAGTGTTATTCTCTTCTCCTAATAACACCAAAAGGCTTCTCGGATTCGGTTCAGTTACTGATTACCCAAGGAAAGTATCTTTTGATTCAAAGAGAAAGAGTTCTAGTAGCCTTAGCTATGACCTTGAGCTTTTTTACCTTTGGTATTCAAATATTAGCGTCTGGGCTACAAATATGAATCGCTTGATGAACACAGTGCTCGACGAGCAGAGAGAATATCTGGAGCTGCTTGATACAATCAAGGTTTCCCTGACTCTTCTGGTCATTGATGAAATAGGGAAGATCACTAATGAACAGCCGAAATCGAAGATGGAAATGGTAAGTCCTGCAGAGGAACAACTTTCCTCCTCCGACTGCTATACACTTGCGTCCTTTGATTTTCTTGATAATGATTCCGATATCAAGTTCGGGTCGTACGAATATATACCGCCAAAATCCGGTCTTAATCGGAAGCCTTTAAGTCTGGTTATTGCTCCTGGAACTCGGGCAAAATTGCGCAAGATGGAAGCGATTTACCCAAGCTCATGGTTCTCGCCAATAATGAGAGAGGCGAACCTTATTGTAGATAAAATACTGGAGAATTAATAAATCATCCTGTCTCATATACCATATAGAACAATAATGAAAAAAGTACCTGAAATCCAGTAACCCTTATTATAACCTTATGTATGATAATCACTCATTTGGCAGCATGATGAAGTGATTTAAAAACAGCCAAATGACATTGGACAACACTCGATTACGCTACGGAGTGTGGTGTTCAGAAGATATGAAGATTATGCATAAGAAAATTCTATAATCACATTTCTGCGTTTCTTTATATTTTTTCCTCCCAATCTCACTATAACATTTCTTACTCTACTCTGTTTTCTTCTTTTCTGGACTTGATACCCTACGTAATGCCACGGACAACAATTTGTATGCGATGAGAGCAAATCCAAAAATAACAGCAATCGATGTCAACTTGTGAACATGGGCAAAGTTGGATGTGCCGTGAGGAATGTCTACCTGTAAGAGTCCTGTATCTGAATAAGTACTGGTATGATTAAAGTGGTAGAACACTGTACCGTTTGTGAAGTATTGTTCGTAGGTTCCTCCTATATCGCCTTTATTATCAAAGGGGGAAGTTTCTAAGAGGTGAGAATCGGAAACTTCACAGGCCACGAAGATTTCAGGCAATGAGTTGTATACAGTTGTAAACTTAACCCCTTCTTGAGGTCTTTGGTACCTTGAATGGAAGGTAAAGTCTATTTCAGTAGTGACAAAGTCGTCAAATTCGAGCAAGAGTTCGTTTCCCCATTCTTTGACCAGGTATTCCGGGGCCTCGAGCTCGGTTTTACCGGTATTGATGACTAGATCGGAGCCAACGGGAACCGACTGATATTTGTCGAATATGAGCGATTTTTCCAATTGGAGATAGTAGTACAACTTACACTCAGTAACGTCGTCGTCAGTGGGAACAGAAGTGCCATTGAGAAACGACGAATGAAGAATGGGATGAAGTCCGTTGGGCTTGAAATATGTCTGGATCTGTTCAGGAAAGTGGCGGTGTCTGGGCTTGACATGAAACATGGTCTTGAACAAGTTTTGATCCAGATCATCGTGGTCATTCAAGACGACTCGAAGGCCCGAGAGCATCAAATCGTCCGGAGACGTGATCTGTTCGTCGAGAAGAAAAAGACCAATTTCTTTAGAAACACCAGGTTCCGACTTCACAGTGAAGTCGCCAGTGGTCTTGCTGACGTGCTTTATAGTCAAACCACTCTTTTCGTAGGTCAAGTCAATAACAGATGCATTTGCATCAAGCCATTTTCGGGACTCTTGGTTCTTCAATATCGAAGCAATGTTTAACGAAATATTCGACTCAATGTTGTGGTAGTATAAAGCTTCATACACGGGAATCCAATTGTCTCTTTCAAGCCTCAAGCCCAATACTTCCTTCGTCAATTGCTCCACCTGCTCAAAGAATTGTTCTCTTTCTTCCGCACTCTTAATACCTTCTATTGGTGCCAAATATACGCCCACACCGCGACTACACGGATAATTGAACACGGGGTTTTGATCTGTATCTTCCAGGTGCTTGATTTGCACTTTCATTTTTTTTATAAGCGGGTACTTTTGGTGGGCAATTGCCAGTGGCGGAACAGCCGTTTTATGCTCTACAAAAAGACCCTCGGAGGGCAGTTTCAATGCCACGCTCTGTTTGTCGACATGGCTGATGATGTTGTCATGTGAATCGGTGGGATTGAATAGCGTGATTCTTTGTCTAAACATGGTACTGACAAGCAGCCTTCGAATGTTGGCGGCGAACTTGATAGTAGGGTTGAGATTATGTGCAGGAGATAACCACTGCGATAGCGTAGCAGTAGAGAGAGGCAGGGACTATGGATAAGTTTTAGGTTCTAGGTTACGAACTACTTTGCAGTGTGTTGATATGGCTGCCATGAAAGAGCATTTTCTTCCAGAAAAAGGCAAGACTACTGAATTCGTAGTTGCAACAGCTGGGATACAAGCTTAATTATAGCTCGCTCATCTCAGAACGTATAAATATACCTGGTATTACTATTTACCAAATAAGTACTTTAGAAAAAAAAAAGACCGTAAGTAATAAACCTCTGGATCCTCGGGAAGTGTTTTTGTAGATCTAGCCATCAGCCCATTTTCAATCGAAGGTTCAACCTCAGCATACACTGACATACATACGAAATTGTGCGTTTCACCTACATCGAACTATGAAATTGTACGTTTTACCTACATCGAACTATGAAATTGTACGTTTTACCTACATTGAACTAGAAGGTAATCTACTGCCTCTTCCAGCATCTTGAAACATATACGTAGTGCAGAAGAGGGTCCTAATACTTACTATTCAAATGGGCGAATCGCAAAGACCTTGCGTTTGCTGCGTTTCATCTTGGTCCCGCATAAAATTGCAGCTTAATTTTTCATGCCTCATATGTTCCATGCTTATGAACTCTTGAAACAGAGATTATTTGAGTTATGTGGCCTGTTACCAAATAAGACCTTTAACACTAAATTTCAAGCGTTAAAAGATTGGGTTCAAATGGATGCATGGTGAGGAGCAATTCTTTTTCGGGAACTGTTGTGTAGTATTTGTAGAAATATGGGATACTATTGAGAGGGTACAAATTATCAGGCCACTTCAGTAACCGGGTGCGAACCAAGGTCGCTTCTTTGGTTCTTCCGAGATCTGGCTCTCATATCGAATTGCAAGCCAAGAAAAAGAATATGGAATTTCTTGACTCGTTTGGGCTTTAGTTCAACAGTCAACCATGGATAGGTGTGTCGTCACGTGATTGGCGTTCTATGGAGCAGTGATGATGTGCTACCGCAGCTTTCACCAAACATCTGAAATTGGCGCGGTTAATCAGTGATTAAAGCGATTCGCTTGGTAATCTCGGCCCGGATTTCGGAAAGCTTGCGAAGTTCAATGTCTCATCATGGTTGCGAGCATTTAGCTGCCCCGAGAAGTAACTAGTTCGGAGTGAAGGAGAAAATTCGCTACAGGTATCCTGTAGGAAATACCTGCTAAGTCATCACATACCTGAAAAGCAACGGTTGCTCTGTTGTATCAACTACTGTAAAATTGTTGGCTTAGATAACTGGTCAATCTTATTGACACATTAGGGGCTTTGCGGGGAGCTGCTCGAATAGCGAGTTTTGTGGTTTATTTTTTAGCAATATTGTGGAGGCGGGAGGCGTTCGAACGACTTTAACGACATCTTTTTATGTTGAGCCGAAGCACAGAAAAAACTTTCATTCCCAAAACTACTCCGAAACCTTCCCACACTCTGTAGACTAAAGAGGCCGAATATCATTCGATACTTGATTCTGGGTACCCATGAGTGAAAAATAAAGAATTAACGGTGTGTGTTAAAACTAATTTCCCCATGTTTTGTGCTGTGGAGTATGGGAGAATTATGTGGTACTGTAAGAGTTTTGAGCGTTATCTTTTTTGATTAGGTGATTTGGAAATTAGTGACTTATATCAAAGTTTATTTTTAAAAATTTCTATACAGAGTATAACCCAGAATAACCAGTTTCCAAGAAGAATTAAATACAACTTAACCAAGAAGTTGTAAAAGAAAGTAATGTTGGGACATAGTAGTGTCATGTAGATCTCACCACTCAAACGTCAATCATATACCGTAAAGTTTCGACAAGTTCGTGGAAGTCTTTGTTGCGAATAAATTGGGACTCCAACATATTCTTGAACAAGGTAACGTCCTTATTGGCGTTTTGTGCGGATACCTTGAGGGTGGATTCGATATGGGTGTAATGGTCACTGGTTTTCTTGGCGAATTCTTCATCTAGAGCCTTGTCACATTGGTTATTTTGTATAACCAAGTTGTAGTCATATAACATATCTATTATCTCATCTATGACCCCATTCAAACCATCAATTCCACTCAAATATTGATCGATCACTGAATTGAATCCATTTTTGGCCACAACTAATATCTGTAAACTTTTATGAGTTTTGAATGTAGAGTTAATTTGGGCGATGATTTCAATCACCCTTTTGTTGAAGTTGGTAATGATGTTGGTGAGTTTATCAGCTTGAGCTGAAAAGTCTTCCAATTTTTTGAGGACGGTGTCATTTAATGCCAGATCTAATGTACCGATAGGACACAACACTTTGTGTTGATCAAAGGATGCGAAATCGTAGTTCAAAAAGTTCTCACTCAAGTTGCACAAGTTGTTGGCAAAAAAGAGTTCATTGGAAAAAAACTGGGATAAGACATAGCTACAGTCTTGATTTTTGAATAATGCTGGCATGAGGGCTTTGAGGTCGGAATAGTGTAAAGATGGGATAGTCGGCACACTTTGACTGCGTACTTCAGATGTTCCCAATGGATGTGCTGATGCAGGATAGTAGTAGTTGCGCGAATATTCGGGTGTGACTTCTGCTGCTTCTCCGATAGACAGAAGACATCCAGTCTCATCTTCGGAAACTATTGATTCGGCGTCATCCTCTTCGGTATAGTGGTAGTTGTAGTTGTGTAAGGTGAACCTGAGGCTGTCAGGGTTGGTTGTGGTCGTGGTAGCAGTAGCGGTGGTAACAGCAGAGGCAGAAGTCAAATTGGCTGACGAAAAAGAGCATTCGTTGGAATCGCTCACTTTAGATGCCACCCCTGATAGGGAACCACCCACACTCACCAGGGGTGGTGGCGGTGGAGTAGTAGTGTTTGATTTTGTATCGTATGTACACATCATCTCTTACAATAATTTTTTTATGGTATGATTCAAATTGGATCAGGCAGCAGGTCAAGATAATTTATACTTGCAATCTTCGATTTCGGAACTCAGCCGCCTGAGAGAAATATGTTGCAGCAAAAGCAACAGCGCGAAAAAAAAGTATAGAAGGCTCAGAAATGTCGTCGTTTGAGCCCGCCTGTCGCACTTCATCAAAGCAAAAAAACGCCTTTGCAGTGCGGTCTCTCCGATTATCTTGTATCAGTCACGACCGCAATAATTACAAGCCCCAACACGCTTGATGTAATACGTAATGTTTTGATTCACGAGTAACATGGATAAGGAAACTACTTACAGTATATGTGCTACTTTCCGCATCTCCTCTTCTCTACATTTCCTACTTGTTTTCAAGCTTTTGAAGTCGCAAGGGATCCCAGCCGTGGCTAGACAAGATTTTTTTGAAACCAGGTTCTAATTCTTGCGGGGAAAATACAAGCTCATCGATCTTAAAAGTCGAGATGATTGTGCTCACTATTTTGATAAAAAGACTGGTAACCACTAGCCACGTACATTAGAAGCATCTAGGCGAATCAAGGGCTCATATTTAGTCTCGCCAATGTTCCTCGTGACAATACAACAGCACAGCAACAATTGAGCTTCTTACCTCATGCTATTTTTACCCACACACATAGGGATGCGCAAGGAATTATACTCACGCAGCTAGTAAAGCTTACCCCTTTTTGTTGCAGGTGGAATATCGGATACAGAACAGTGAAATGGGGCTGTGTACACGGCGAAAATGGCATAATCCAGTTACATATTTGCCAGGTTGACTCGCCACGATGCATAGCAAACTACTTCGCCGAACTAGTCATACATACCATCCTGACGTTATGAGTGTTCACACGGTCCGAAGTCCGTTATTGCTTAGGGACCCCTAAACGAAAGCCGTTGTCACGCGGAAATATCGAAAATATGCGACAGTATTGGTTTTTCCCCGGAATCTTGCTAGATTGGCTTAGGGGTTCTGTGGCGGTGTCGAGGGGTAAACTTCCTAAGCTAGATTTATGATCTGAGACATGTAACTCTTCAAACAAAAAAAAAATATGTACTACTACTATAGCTGAGTTCCGTGATCGTTGGCTCGGATACGAGTTTCATGAGACATTTCGCTTCAGACCAAACTCTCGATTTCTCGCCTCTCTCAGAGTGGAGTTCCACCCACCCGGAATCAGACATGCGTAAGATTGCGAAAAAATCCAGATAACAACTTCTGTACCGCCGTTCGTGTCCGTTTCTTTTTCTGATTGTTTTTTCTTAATTTTTGAGACAACTTCATTTTCATAGTGGCAGTTCAGGGTTTGTCAAGGAACTTAAGTCATAGATGGGCGGAAGAATTAGCTAGTTTTATTGCTGTTAAATTTGAGTACGGAGATCAGCTCGGGTTGATTCGAACTGAAACCTACGCAGTCACAAACCGCTGATCCAAGATCCAGTATCCAATAGATCCTTTACCCCAGAGGTTCCTAATTGTATTATTCCAAAAGGATGAGCCTATAAGAATTTGGCATTATAAATCACGAACTTTCGAAGCATCGGTCGCGACATCTTCAATACGGTAACTTAAATTTAGTCATCTGACTATGAGAAGTAATGAATGGTCACGTTTCACTGCTTCCCATACATCAAATTCCTTCACGAGCAACTTCCCAACGACTGCTACGTCGCCAAACATTACACACGCACCATCAGAGTCAGCGATTTTGTTTAATTTTTGACGGTGGTAATATCTTTCGTTAGCAAACTCCCTTTCTCGCACAGTACTAATCTTGCTTCATATCGCGGCGCCTCGCTCGAATATTTGCAACCTTTTCACAACAATAGAAAAGTCGCGCGGGTGAAAGCTTAAAACGTTTCTTATCTCAGGTTCTTTTCTTTTTATATCTACTTTTAAACTACAATAAGTCTTGGTACGTTTCTTGTATTCTATAACTCATCGTGGCCCTTATTACCACCAAGCAGTTCTCTAAACTTACTGCTTCCCCCAGGGACAAGCACCTTGTACTCAATAAATAAGTCGCCGAACAAATCGGTCTCTCTATTTTCATTATCCTCCATTGGCATACCCTTTCTTTTGAAAACTTCGATCTCGCCATCTATTATTATTTGACCAACATCTCTCTTCAACGTCAATACTTCTTCACCTTCCTCGTCCGAGAGATGGCGGATCTTTCTAGACCATCCACCCAATACTGACTCTTTTAAGGTCACCACCTCAGTACGATACAAATGCTCGTTGATTCTACGATATCCCCAGCCTTTGCTGAATTCCTCCCGCAAATTGATTATCAAATCTCCCGGATGCAATCCAGGATGCTGGTCTCCTTCTCCTTCTAAAACAATATTGGAATCTCTCTTGGAACCGGGCTTTATATACACGTCGTAATGACGTTCGCCCTGCACCTTTCCATGTCCTTTACATTGTTTACATTTGTGCACGATTATGTTACCTTTACCTCCACATTTGTCACAAGCAGCAGTAACCTGTTGCACCATGCCAAAACCTAGCTGTTTTGTCACCCTGATGTGTCCGCTACCATTACATTGATCGCATTGATGACGTTCTTGGTCCTCGGACCCGGTCCCTTGGCATTTTTCACAAAGATTAGACATCACAACATCAAACTCAAGCAAATGGCCATTGTAAAAGTCTTTTAATGGTATATGGACATTGACCTGAGTACTTTCTGCCTTTCTGGGTCCGCCCTGGCCTTGGCCTCCAAAGAACTGTCCAAACATGTTATTAAAATCAAATTGCGGTTGTTGTGGGCGGCCATTGGGGTCACCGAATTGATCGTAATTGGCTCTTTTCTCGGAATTACTCAATACTTCATATGCTTCACCAATATCCAAGAACTTTTCGGCAGCTTCTTCATTGTTGGGATTCTTATCAGGGTGATATTTGAGACTAAGCTTTCTGTAGGCTGTCTTGATTTGCTTTTCGTTGCATGACTTATCAAGTCCCAAAACCTTGTAGAAGTCTCTCGCCATTACCAGCATGAGAAGGCCCGATATGGCAAGCAAAAAGAAAAGAAACCGCATACTACTTCCTGGTTCAAGTATACCTTACCTCAACTGCTAAATGGGCTTCAACTTCCACGTCATTGAATGGGTCACGTGAACAGTCTACTGTCCGCGTCATTCCATGAGCACGTGAGTTTCTGGAACCACCCGAATGATATGTGACATCTTACTCTGATGTGGATGTGAGGCCAAGGCCAATGAGTCTTGTGTACGTTTCTAGGCTTTGGTGGCTACCTTGAACAAAAAGGAAGTTGTCATCTAGTCAGCTTTCCAAGTATAACTCTGTGGTCATTTGCACCCAATAGGAAATTTCGCGGTTATAGGGTATTTCCACGTAACATATTAATGAAGACCATTAGTTTCTTTGACCCCATGAAGCCTCAACTTGCGGCAGGCGATGCTTTGTTGGCTACTGCGAGGCATGGCGGTAGGGTGTGAAAACTATTTGCGTTTGCATGAATTGAATTAAAAACAAATTGAAATTCGCCACATGTACTTACTACATTTTCGCAAAGGTATCATTTTTCTGTCCCATCTTAGCTTCATCGCATACATTCGCGAAGACCCCTTTATCATTCTCACATCAAATATCAGCTTCAAATATTCGTCTTATCAGTAGTTTGATCCCGCACGACCCGCCATCATATCCCCACAAATCGACAACTTTCCTCAATCAGGCGACATTGAATAAGAGATGCCTTATCGATGGGAATGTGCACCAGTGACCATTCGAATATCACTACGCGATGAAATATATGGATTATCGGGCGTACATTTAGTACTATTGAATTCAGATACTGGCAAATTGGGATTCGACAACATCGTCACTTTCAGTAATATCGATATAGTCCAGGAAAATGAGTTAAGGGTCAGTGTTAGTGCTAGTCGATCATCCGATATCAAAAAAGATTTCACAGTGAGCTGGTATCCTGCAAAAATCGAAAATACGTATCGACTTCCTCACATTATTTCAGATCAAATGACGTACTTTCGGCAAAATGGATTCAATTTGGTCCCACAAGATGCCGAGAGAACCAAGTCATTATCGATATTGAAACTTGGATTTGTCAATAGCCAAATCAAAGGGCTGTTTTTCAAGCTCAACAAGTATACATCCGTAACATTTCCGTCAACTTTGCCCCAAATTGGTCAACCCATACTGATAACTTCCTCGCCATTCAGCTTCACAAATACCTTACTATTCTCGAACTTTCGATCCGGGGGTATCATAAATTACATGTTGGGTGACTCCACGAACCCGGTAGCATATTTGACTGATATTAAATATTTGGACAATATGATCGGTGGACTTGCAAATTATAGCAAATCGGCGTCGTCAATTGGACTTGTTTTGGGATCATTGCGAAAAGCAAATGGTGATGGCGATTTGACAGTCATTATTCCGTGGGCTTTAATTTGGAAAGAATTACTACCTGATACTAATCTTCATGAAATTGAGAAAGCTCTAGTGCCAATACAAGCAAACAAGTTATTCTCTCATCTGCACGATACCTTTCAAAATGAACCCATTGGGTCTAGAATTCGTGTTCCTTCAAACCTGACTTTTCCTCTTCAAGTCAAAGAGAGATTAAGTAACTCGTGGGGGTCTTGCGTGTACTACAACGCCAATACTATCATCACCAACTATCATGTACTCAAACCATACTTAAATAACCCAACGCTGGTCGTGGAGATACATTTGGCTACAGGAAATTCTATTGTTTTGGACCGACATCAGGATCGCATAGTTACTCCAGCAGAGTCCTTGTTGGACCTTTCATTTATATGTTTATCTGAATCTAATAGCCAAAGACTCAAGAAGGCTTCGCTAGTACCAGCGAATCATGGGTCAAATTCCTATGATGTTGGAGATAAAGTATACTCAGTGGGCTATGGACTTTTTTTCAACTCTGACAATGTTAATCCCATTACATCCGCTGGCATCATTAATACAACACTAGATGTGCCTGCAACGTTGGGAGGCTCTGTGAGCTGTAGATCAATGATCGTGACATCTTCCTCTTGTTGGAACGGCTCGTCTGGTGGGGGGCTTTTTGGTGAGAGCAACAATCTCATAGGTTTAATCTGTTCAAACGCTCAAGTATTCATACCTAACGTCGGACCATTGCAATCGAGTAATCCAAAAACCGAAAAGTTACCTAAGGTGGCTTTCGTATTGCCCATTGAGCTTATTCAATATTGTTACGAGATGTCAGTAACACTGACAAGAATTGACTTGAATTCCAAGATTGGAGATTTATGGCAACTCAAAAATATTCAGCAAGACATTTATGTAGAATCGTCCAAATTTTAGGAGCTCAAATCGAAATTTCCGAACAGAAAAACTTATATTAATCTATCTACATTTCACTGACTAAACTAGTGTTTCCGCACTACTCCTGGAATCATTGGTTTCAAGTCTGGAGTGATCTTGACATTTCTATCCACTTCCTTACTTTTGAGATCGTTGGGGCCATTACTATATTCGTTACTGTAAGCCGTGTTATAATTTCTTCCTCGTAATATGGAAGGAAGCACAGGTACGTCACTTGAACCGCCAATATTAGCTGGAGTTCCACTCGATAAAAGAATTGGAGGTGGATTGATTGCTGGTTTTGAATGGTAGTTTGTGTCAAGTTTCGTATTTCCTCCAGTGCTCAGGTTTCTCGTCACAGAACGGTTGGAGGATGAGGATGCCAGGGACGAATTTGACATTGCAGGACTAATATTATTGGTTTGGTCGACATTATTGGGGTTGACCAATAAACCCAGGGTTATGGAATTGGCTCGTCGATAACTATTATTTGCCATCATATGATCAAAATCACTATTCAAAACATTGTATGAATTGGAGTAGTTCATAAACATTGGATTGTGGGACATCCCGTTACTATTATGATTATTGGTGAATTGCATTGTTGCGACTGTTGCTGCTGCCGCTGCTGTTGCTGAGGCATCTGTATTATTCATAAGCGGGCCGTATGAGTTCACGCCGTATAAGTTTGTTGAGCCGGGTGGACCAGCTGCAAATCTTTCCTTCTGTATGAATTTTGGCATATCATTCTGGATCAAATCGTCAATGAACTTGTTAACATTTGCTGTTAGTAAAGACAAATTATTAACTGAGTATCGATAAGCACTGGATGTGCAGCTATTTTTCACTGAATAAGACCCCGATATATTCTTTGTCGTTTTTCCGTCGATTTTGCATTTGTTGGTTATTTCATTTTTGATTATATTCATCCAACTTTCGTAAATTAAATCAAATTTGAGCTTGAGAATCCAAAACCATTTATGATTGAATAAAAACTCTTCGTCTTTACCGGCGTTTGTATGTTGACTGTTACCATAATTTGAACCCTTGTCAATATTCAATTTCTTTGATAAAGCTTTCTTGTTATCCAACAATAGATATACAAGATTTTGTAAGATATAATTGTCGTCAAATATGCAAGGGTTGTTCCACATCATAATCAATACCTTATGCATTACCATGTACCATTCAACGATAAATACACTAATAAAATTAAGTTGCAATACATTGTATTTGGATAAGTCAACAATATCCAAGCTCAAGTATTTGGTGAAAAAAATGATTGGGAAACTGATGATACTCAAATTGTTGTTGATTTCGATAGGGTTTTGCTTTGGATTGAAAAAATTTGCAAGATCCAAGCTTATTGAATTACTTTGAGGATTTGGGGCTAATAAGTATGCAAGAAAATATTGATTGATGGGAAAGTTGATATTGATTTCTTGTATCGTTATACTCAATAACTCCCAATTATAAAAATGGGAGGGAATGAATAGATAATTGTTGAGTAATTCATGAAATTTGAGAGGGCTATTGATGATAATGTTCTTCTTAAACAACTCGAATAACTTTACCGCTTTTTCGTATTTTTGATCGTTATTGGAAACTGAGCTGGTTGTTGCAACTGACAGCGCCAATGAAGATTGGCGCGAGCCTTCAAAGACTTGCAGTGGGTTGTTGGTCAATGTATCATGTACATTGATAGACTTGTTGATTAATATTATTGCATTGTGGAGGTAGTTTCCAGTGGAGTAGATCAAGAAATTATCACCATTGATGAGGGATTTCAATTCATTTGATAAGGTAGCAATTATAATTGTGTTCAAGAATCTTGCCTCATTATCAGTTTGGGGTCTATTTAACGAAATAAATGATTTAGAAAGTTTCATCATAACCAGGGATAGAATTGCACTCTCTCCGTTATCTAACGAAGTTCTCTCTGAATCACTGCCATTAAAATCAGCAGATATTACCTTTTTATTAATGAAAAAAGAATAAAACTTTGGCGGACTCTTTTTTAGATAAGTGGATAAGAGAATATAGATATTCCAGAACATACTCAAATTGGCATCAAGAAGATTTTCGTTGGAGCAGCTCATGGTATTGAGGTTGGATAATATTATGAAGCTGATATCATTGAGGTAATTTAATATGATATCATCATTTATAAGGGTTCCCTCTTCTTCAAATTCTTCACTATCAAACTTTCCGTAATCAAATTCGAGGAAAATGTATGACAACAAGTAGAGGTTATTCAATATTTCAATTTGGTCCAAAACATTATTGTTGTTGTTATAATTAGGAATTAACTTTCTAATCAAGAGATTCCACGACTGCAAAAAAAACTTTATCGCGAGTTTATGCTTGTCGTTGCAACAATAGCCTAAAGATATAATTGCATATAAGATACCAATTTTGAAATAACTTATTTCATTCTTTTTCTTGCTGGAACTGAAGTCATGCAAGCCGGACTCGTAGTCTCCATGTTGGGGGAAGGGATGGTTGTTACTGACATTGAACGAGTTAAGGTACTGGAATAGATCCTTAAGCAACCGATCGAATATCTTGAAATCCACTTCAGACGAGAGCAAATTAACGTAACCAATCAAGAAGTAATCATTTAATTGATACTCTACGTTCGAAGGATCGAATGTACCCAAAAGTGTCTCTAGTTTTCTAGTGATAGAAAGTAAGTGGATTAAATCATGGTTTATAAGTGGTTCCGCATTTGCATCCGTACTCTTCTTTCTCTTGGGAGGTGGTCCGGTATCGGGATTGATTATTTGGCTAGAATTGTTATTTGACGAGACATCGTTTGAAGACGGTATTTCGTTGGCATTTTGCTTAACTCTCAATTGCGAATCGTTAACCTGCAACCGTTCGCCATAAAGTTGTTGTGGATGATGCAGAGACTGGATCTGCTGTTGCTCTTCTAATCTTGGAGCATTTTGATGCTGCTGTGAACCTTGCCCGTCTTGCTTGACATGTTGTATTTGTGAAGCGCTCAATTGGAAATTGTGCACAGTCCTACAGTGTCTTTGCAACAAGTCTCTTCTTACAAAGGACGAGGTGCAATGTAAGCAGTGGAAAGGTTTTTCATTGGTATGGGACCTTTCGTGTCGCTGCTTGTGTTCAGATCTGGTGAATCCCCTCGCACAAAAGGCACAAATATACTTTTTAGTAGCCATGGATGATCAAGTTCTCGACTTATAGTGGGAAAGCTCTGGGGTTAGTATACTCCGCCTAAGTTAAAGGTTAAGTATGTAAGTATATATGTGAGTATGTGTAGTGTCGTGTTATCAATGCATTTAGGGTGATATATATGGGTACAAATCTATTAAATATACAACTTGAATAGACTTTAGTTAAATCTTTCCGCCAAATCCTTGTGCCCACTTTTGGTGGCTTCTTATATCAATGCAAAAAATTAAATCACAAAATAGGCAATACCCCGCGTAGATGTAAGTGAACTATTCCCCTCAGTGAGATCTAAACAAATTTGAGCACAGTCCCTAGTGTGCGGCGCGGCAGTGTGGAGTGATTACAGTGACAAAAGGGGTTTTTACATCGCTGAGAACCCCGCTAGATATCGAAGCACAATGTTAATTTTAAAATTAAAAATCGCACAACCAGGGCAGCACTTGGCCTAGCAAGAGAAAAACCACGGAGGCTCGGAGTAGAGGAGTAACAGGAGGGGTATACATAACTTATACATTAGAGTTGGCTACCAAGGAAAAAGTGGGTTCAAGCTTCGTGATAAGTGGAGGCCAATCGATTGCGAACTATATTACGAACGTGCTATCAAGTAGGAACTAAACCCCGAACACTTCATAGACATCGTACATTGTGAAAAAATAACGACTAGCCCTAGCAAGAGATAAATGTTGCGGAAAATAAACACCGAAACTTATGAACTTGCGCTATACTAACCTCAAACAAACATGACCTGAATTGACGACTATCTTTATTTTCTCGTCTCACTTTGCTGTTAAATTGTACATAGTTACTAGAAGGCGGTTGGCTTGCCATACCCCTTATTCTTTCGTGTCTCCTGTTCCCTTAATACCAATAATACGCAAATCAACACAAATTCATCGCCTTGCATCTTTTTTCGGCCAAAAATCTTAATCTTACCACATCGTACAAATTTATTCAGTATTTTCACTGCTTCATCGGTAAATGTTGCAATGGGAACACTGACCAAGTATTGTTGTTCGTTCATGTAATTGTTGATTCGGCTTCGATCTTGAGTTTCGATGACATTGCTCATTGTGTTCTCTACTTGTAGTTTATGCCTACTTCTAAGCCCTTTCCAGACCACATTATTACTCAACAATTCGCACTCGGGCCTCATAATAAAGATCTTCAAAAGGCCATTTCCAAATGTGGAAGTTGTCCCCGTAACTCCCATCACCCTCATTTTGGTGCCTTTATACTCGAAATCTACACTTGGCTTGTGCGAATTGTTGTTTAACAATACTACTTGAAACTCCTCCCCCTCATTCGCGCAAAAGTCCAAGACATAATATGAAGTGTGATTGCTTATAACACGAAAATGGACTTTGCAGTGTTCGTATTTGGTTTCCCCATGTCGGTTTATTACCATAAACGGAGTCTGTCTCTTGAATATGCTCATCATGGACGTGGATGTCAGAAGAATCGGGCCCTTCTGTGCCTGCTGCGCGGGGGTCGCAGGCCACAGCTCGCCTGCGCTTGCCCTGCTTGAGTTGTTTGCACGTGACCTGCCATCCAAAACATTTGAATTTTGGCGAGAGGCATGGAACGACTGCAGGGATTCGAACAACTCTACTCCCAGCTGAAGAAAAGTTGATATTATGGGTAATTCTCGGATAGTCGTGAACTGAGAAATCGGCTCGCCAAATAGTCGTACCTGGTTTACTACCGTTTCGTCCGAGAGGCTCGTAAATAGCGACTGGTTGTCTTCGTCTCTGCTTTCCGAATTACTAATAAGGTCCAGGTTATTGAGGGTATATAGGGTAGCGAGCGTTTCGCTACTATTACGTCGCACTATATTCGAGCCTGACTGGTCTGAGGTTATGTTGTGATGGTCTCCATTCCCATTAGTTGGGGGTCTGCGTTCGTAGTCGTTTTCTCTGTTACGTCTTAGGATGTGATTGAACATTGGCTAGCATCACAAGACCCAGTTGGCTCCGATCGATATATGAATAACGGGAGGTACACGACCTTAGCATCTCGTAACAAACCGTACACTCGATTCTAGCTGAAACTACTGCAAACTGACCTTTTCTTATTTCGCTCGCCAAGTTCTCTCGCTAATCAGCCAGATTCTTTTTCGCACTTTCGCTCGTAGAAGTTATATGTCTAATTTTCTTAGCAGTTTGACATATCTCCTACGAGTCGCTCTATTGTCGAACCGAAAATGGCTTTGTGATCGGGCCGCGGCGATTCATACCAAAGTCATTTCACACCCCGCGTGAGAAACCGTTGCAGACGAGGCAAAAGTAAATACCTGAGTAGATGACACATTAAGAAATATCGTGGCTTGGGCTATCGGATTATATTTACTTTGGCCGTGCTCCGCAGCCACGTATGATCGCTTCATAATGGTAGCTATCACACTGCTCTATGGTGAAAATCACGTCTTTGTCGGTAAGCTGCGCTATATCGAGGCTTTTGTAATGAGTCAAGTTGATATGTACATATGTAAAAATAGTAGGCCAATATTCTGCGGAATCTCGCCAAAAAGTTGGCCATATTTGTAATAAGAGAACGATTGGATAAGGTCCCCTTCGGTCAAATGACAGTGGTCGGGCTAATCAACTTTTGAACCATTAGCTCTCACGTCGTTTTTGTATATCTGATAAGAGATTTTCATATAGCCCCACGAATTCGACATTGCCAAGTATGGTGAATGTATGGCCGCATTTTATTGGGCTTTTCCTGTTCATATCCGCAATTCAGTGCTCCATTGAGGAAATCTCAGTGACAGAATTGGCAGAGAGAGAGTCTTGTTGACCACAGTGCACCTTTGTTTGGATGCTTGTTTTTGGCTTTGCGACCAATTTCCAAGTTGCATCAATTGCCAGATCTCTTTCAGGGGTTGTCACATCAGGATGGCAGTGAAATGGACCGTCAATTGAAAATTGCAACCGAAAAACAGACCGCGGCTCAGATGTTGCCATTACTTTTCGGCTCCATTACTGGCCCGGCCATCGGTGGCTCAGGATATCTCACAAGGCCCAAGCCCAGAGTCCTAAGCCGATGAAAGTGTCGTTGCCAATGGTGTATATGATGACTTTCTAACCCTACATCCGTATACTCTTCCTAGTTTGGTAGTCGCTTGCTTCTTTAGTGCAGTTTGTGGCTCTCTTTTTTTGGATGAAACCCACGACAGCCACAAGGCCAGAAGAGACATTGGGGGAAATTGAAAGACCTTGGGAGACTATCAGTGGCGCTGAACAATCACCATTGTTGGAGGGTATTTCAATGTCTGATTCCGTTATGGGAAATGTTACCAAGATTGAAACCGTTCAATTTTCAAGAATCTTCACACCGGAAGTAGTGCTAGCATTGTTGGCCAATCTAATTGTAACTTTTTATTCAATTTTTTACATGGAGTTTCTTTCTGTGTTTTTAGCTGCAAAATTCCAGAGAGAAAACCTACAATTTTCCTCAAATATTAAAGGGAGACTTGGGTATGACATTAGCAGTATTGTAACCTTGTTGTTGACAACAGGAATTGTGGTATTCAACTTCCCGTAGCTTGACAGAACGTTTAGAACTTTAAAAAGATACAGATTTTCAGTCACCCTCTTCCTTAAGATAGTTAGAAACAGGCTCCTCATAGACTCTAGAGTATTAATATGAATGAATTAGATCAACATTGTTAGCGATGCTCAAAGTATCCAGGCTATTCCATACGAGAATCCTAATTTGCAGCCAAATCAAAAACGCACTTCTATCATTGATTGTAATCGTGGTCTGACTCGACTGATATTGAAAAGCGCGTACAACCTGACGCGAAAGCCTGTGTAAACTTATCTGAATTTTTCATCTCGACACTTGGCATTTACAGCCGCAAGTCTGTATCATCTATCGTAAACAAAAGTGGAGATGGCCGTTAGTTTCCGGGGTCTACGTTTCACGAGTTTTTTCAACCCTGGGAAATCAAAGTAGAAGTACTCGAGCCCTTCTGCACAGTTCCCTAGATTTGGTATTGTCGATCGGATGTCTAACTATTGATTCAGGGCTCGTGTCATGGTCACCCGATGTTGGCTTACACTACACATTGATGGATTTTTCCTAATATTACTTGCAGCATGAAGAGGCTACTATCTGACTTGCACTTTATTCTTAAACCACAGGTAATAGATTGAAATTGAATAAGTGCGCGTGTCAAGATGATATCATTTTCACGACTGGCTCGCAATAATCTGATACTATTGTTTTTGAGTCATTGCATTTTTACAATACAACTTTCATGCTAACAAATGGTCGGCAAAAATGGTTGCGAAGCTCGCTTTTATTACCGACAGAATGCAACTTCTCGGTCCGGTTAAAAATTAACTAGACGAATGAGGAAGAATTCTTCAAACGGATAAATCGGAAATCACAACTGCAACCAAAATACAATTTGCTCTTGTCGATGCAAAGTCTTAGTCAACAAAGTTGGCACATTCAAGAATAATCGCATATGGAACCCTTCTAATGGTAATATGAGGTTCAATATTTCCAACTTCATGTCAAATTTTTAAATAGACATACTTTGTTTAACCCCGGCTGAGCCGGAAGGCCATTTTTTTGCGTCGTGCAACTAGTACGAGAATGAGTAAAGAAATCTAGTTCCCCACGAAGACTATACGGCTTATTCGTTTCCCCTGGGATTACCGAATGAAAAAGCGTTTAGTGCGTGAAAAAGAAACTATTGCGGGAATTTTACAGGCCAACCAAGATAAGGCTACTCAAAGTAGCTAATTTAATTAGTATCCTTACAGCATCGCAATCTTCAGTGCTCACTGCAATAAGCGGCTATAGTATCTAGGTGTAGACAACATTTAGATGTGACCAAAGACTGATCCTTGGCCGTCGTCCTCCTTGTGCTTGACTTAAGCACGCGAACTTTTATGCGGAACAATTTCGTTCATGGGGATAGCCCCATGCTTTTCTTCGCCTGCGAACTGCAATTATAGCTCTACAATTGATTGACAATTTTTCAATTATATATTAGTTAACTAAAAGGACCATCAGTGTATTGAAGCAAAAAAAAAATGAGCATATCCTATATCATGATTCCCCAATCTAATATAGCATATAACTCAAGCTGAATGTAATGTCTTTGATTCCCGTCTAAAACAAAACAATTCCCGTAAGCAAAAAAAAGTGTAACAAAAAGGTCTCCCGTCTTAAAGTAATAGATAATAATATAAGCCCAATGTTTGGACGTTTGACAAAAAAAAAAGGGTTACGGTAACCCGACTAGTTTCAATGTATTCATCTCAAATACTCAATTCAATGGTTGATCAAGTATGGTGATTGAACTCGAAATTCAACCAGGGTATACTTAAAATCTTTGGTTGGACTTCTTCTTCTTGAGGGACTTTTGGATGAAGACACCGGAGACAGCACAGAATGCCAAGAAGACTAAAACGAAAACTAAAATAACACCGGCTGGAAACATTCTTGTTAAGTTTGATATAGAGAAAACTCAGAAACGATTTTAATTTTCAGGGAGTAATTTCTTATATTTATAAGACTGTCCATTTTTTTTTCTGTTCTGGCAAAAATTGACAAAGATTGTCCCGGTGCACGCCCATGCAATAGCGGTTGTTTGTATGGTTTTTTTATTATTTGTTTTTGTTACCAATTAGTGCTTGCTCGGGCAAACCGGACAAATTTTCTTTTAATACCTCATATGAACAAATTTTACTCGGGCATGTAGCCTATTCCGGATCGAGCCGACTAGACTTTGAACATTTTTTAAAGGCACATTACTATCGATGTAAGCGCGGCGTTAAGTACGATGAATCAGGCTTCATTTTCTATGGAAGCACCGGAGTTTTTGAAATAAGCCGGAAAGAATGATGTCCAACGGTCCAATCATTTTTGCTATTCGTAAGTGCACGTTCGTTTTTTAGATACGGCTTTGATCAACCAGCAGTCTGGAGCATGAATAGCTGGCTATAGTACGAGCGGTGCCTGTTTGAAACATTGTCTCTCAGACTTTTTAACCTACACTAGCTATCTATTCGGTGTTCCGCATCGGGAAGTAGTTTTGCTGTTTTGGGCCCATCGTCAAGATGTCACGTGGGTCGCTATTGCAAGCTCAGTAGTATATGCAAAACATTTCAAAACGTAAACATACATTTGGTGGGCGGGAAGGGAAAACCGGCCTGTCTTCTCACGTTGGTTTGGTTAGTTAACCCTGTAATGTTTCCATTTCCGCTTAGAAGATATCCGGCGATTCTTTAAGCATGACTTTCGGATTTACATGTAAGTTGTTATAATACTTCATATATTGGGCTAACTAGTGGGATTGTTAAATAATCATTGCCGTCACGTGGAGTGCTCTTGTCCTGACCGGAACCAACAACCAAAAATGGGTGCAAAAGAATAATCGGTATGATTTAGAGGACAAATTGATGAAAAAACCAATATACCTGAGGATTAATGATTGAAATATACGTCAGCACTCAAAGGCAAGTTCTCTCACGCTTTTTTCTGACAGTATGTTCGATCAATTATAAAGGTAACGTGGTAATATGATTTCATGTCGGGTTCTCGAACAAATATAATAGGCAGCTTTAATGACCAAGCTCGAGAGTAACTTCAAGCTCGTCAATTATCAAATGATATAGACCTCAAGGGACAAAGATTGGCAAGTTCACGCATAGTTCTTCGATATTGGACAACTCGTGTTGAGCCGATAGAAGTAGTAGTAAAATAAGGGAAATTCATAGTGGACATTAATATTGTAGGGGCATTTTCGTGATTCGTAAAGTTATCCTGAAGAGGAGACAGGTTTGTACGATGGTTTAAATTCCTCTCGTGTTAAGATCTTGGAATACTTCTCGGCTTGATCCTGTGGCTTAGACTTCGGTCGAGTCTGTGCTGCACGTTTAAGTACAGTGCCATCTCCTTGATTGGAGACTCGTCGGATCAAGCGAGAAGCATTGCTCCTCTGCTTAGTATCAAAGGGTTTCTCGGATACGTTAGTATCTGCGTTACTACTTTCAGGTTTAGCCGTAACCGTTAGTTTCCCAGCTGGATTAGAAAGTGCATCGTTCCTTGAACTAAATTTCGGTTTCGCCGATGAGGATTTATTTGTCACTTTACTTGTTACTTTACTTGTCACTTTGGTTTTAGCCTTCAGTTCCAGATAGGAACTACTGGCTTGCCCAACGCTTTGCCCACTGGTCAACTTCCCATTAGCATTTCTTACTTCTTCTTCCAACTGTTTAGTACCTTCGGCACTAATGTCAAATTCTTGCAAGGTCTTTTTGACTCTGCTCCTTGTGGGTTTATAAGTTGTGAATTTGGATGAATCCAGTTGTTTGGCTGCTCTTTTGGTTGCCGGTTTGTAGGACTTTTGCTTCTCCGGCTCCTTCTTGGTCAGCTGGAGATAAAGCCCGATGTTCTCTCTCCATTCTTGTTTGTCTACCGAATTTTGTAATCGGATCTTGGCTACTTTCGTAGCGGTTCTCAAGTCCTTGTCTAGTTTACTTATGACCGGTTCTCTACTTTGATATTTAATCTTCGAAAGATTAGTTTGCGCTTTAGGCTTAGGCTGCCCAAGAACAGCTCCACCCTCGCATATCTCCAATAGCTTTACGATATCCAAGGATTCTCCAGGAGGGATGGGATCAGGTTGGGAAGGCGTAACGCACTCAAGGCCCACTTCTTTCCTCAAAACATGGTCAATGTCCACTTCAGAGAAAAAGGCGCATGTTTGCGGCAATTCCTTGATACCCAACTGTTCACTGAACATAGCTCGGGTCCAAACATTACTGATCTGTAGTAGTAAGGCCAACTTGTACTTTTGTTCTTCCTTGACCAAAAACCTGAGTTCATCGTGAACGGTGATTGCTAAGCGGGCGTCCAAACCATATCGCTCGATAAGATAAGCCATAGATACAATAATTAAGTGGAGGTAGTCTACACCAGAGCTTTGAATGGTCCAGTTGATCCGTGAAGTGAGATACTCGTTCTTGTTAAGATTGCTGATGGTCAAGGCATCGGTGATAGCAGCTCCAAGCACAGGGGTCCGAGGATCTGGCTGGCTGGCTATTGCCTCTAGGGCATTGAACATCACCGATTCCGTGCCTCCATGGTACAATCTGCGGTCCAAAAACGTTGATTTCGAAACCAGACCTTTGGTTTTTGAGTATAGCTTGGTTGCAATTTCGGCAGCCTCGCTGTCACTCCACTTGGAGTTACATTGCTTCAAGAGTCGGGTAGCAAACGTGACACCGGCACCATATATTCTACCGTAGTTGAACACCTTGGCGTCGCCTCGAGAAATGCCCATAATTTCGGCGGTTTTTGAGTGAAGATCCGTCTTTTCAGACTTGTCACCTTCCAAAGTCATCCATCCCAAAGCAGTACTTCCGTGGATTCCAAACATCGAGTCGCCCACCAATGAAGCAATCCATAGCTCCTCGGAGTCAACATCTGCTCCCACAAAGGTGTAGCCAGCTGGAGCCTCGACCAAGGACTTCAACTCGGAACCAATTCTGTTCTTTTTGGCATTGGAAGCCGTCAACCACGTATTTTCAGTGGCTCTACGAGTAATAGTTCCCATAGTACAGAGGTTGGGCAAAATGATCCCCATGTCAGCATGTTTCAGAGTCTCTTTCTTGGTATCGAAAAATTGGTTCTTCTTCTTCTCAGAGTATACCACAAACTGGTTGGATATTCTGTTACGGTTACCCATCCAGTATGAAGCGGTGTTGTTTAACGCGAGAATCTCACGGGCATAGTTGTATTCAGAAGTCAATGTGCCATCTTCAAAGTATTTCAAGTAGCTTTTGGACAAAATACTGGTGGTACGTTTGGAGGCGCCTTCCGAATGAGGGATCTTGAACATTTCATAACTCTTACCACCGTCTCTTAATTCAGGCAAGAACTTCTCCAAGTCGTCCTCGTTCAATCTTGCCTTGGTATAGTTTTTCGATTCCATTTCCAAAATCAATTTTTCGTCGAAGGGCACTTTAAAGCACCAACCACAAGAATCTGTCCATATCAAAGGATGGCCCTCCCACTTCAAACGGAGCAACAATGGGGTGATTCTGGTTCTGACGGTGAGGTTGATTTTTCTCTTCTTTTCACCGGTAGTTTCATCCGTAGTGGTCTTCCAAAGGTCTCTATACCATTCGGGATATCCAGTGAGAAACGCATTGTTAGCAGCAGGAGTTCCATCTTTTTTAAGTCTAGCTTGTTTTAAGGTCCAGTCCAACTGACGAAGCCACGGATCAGTTTCATACTCCGGTTTGAGACTGGCATCGTTCTGTTCAATGTACTGGATGAGCTCTGTTGCCCTCTCTTTTAAGTTTTTAAACACTTCTTGACGGTTTTCCTGGTAGATTTTCTCTGCTGTGGCCACGTAGTTATCCCATTTCTTGCTGGTGGGCAACATCAAGGTGCCCATATGGCGTAAAGCAGCAAAAGACACAGGATGAGGCACTTTTTTGAGAAATTCCGGCAAGAGTTTCTTGGTCACAAGATACGTACCCTCCACATCTTTTGCACAGTAGTTCATTAAGGCGCTGAAGTTGTCAATGATTATGCTTGGATCATCGGATCCAAAGTAGTCACGGTCGGATTTGTCCATGTCGATTTTGCAATGGAAACGAGCCACATTGGCCAAGGAATTGGGCGAGCCCTTGTTGAGCCACGGGTCGTCGATAAGATCCGAGGCAATATCGTAATCTGAAGCGCCATCAAAATCCATCTGTGACTCTTCCAACTCTTTGGCAGCCAACGACTTGTTCTTTTCATGCTTGAGCCACTTGGGACGTTGCTGCGAGCAGATTCCTGACACAGCCACATGAAGTGCCATTCCATCGAGGTAAAATGCCTTGGACTGCCGAATATTGTACTCCTCAAGTATTCTGGATCTGTCATAACTGGCATTATACCCCACAATTAACTTTTGCTTATCGAAACAGTCCATAGGAATAAAATGGTTCCAGTCATTGTATGACGGATTTTCGGCGTAGTTGGTAAGAAACGGAGACACCCACCCGTACCAAGCTTCTGTGGAAGCACAAGTAGCCATGACAGCGTAGTTGGACCGTTTGTAAAGCACCTCGACATCAAAAGCCAACTCACTTTCAAGTGGATAGTCTACTGGTTCCGGGTCGTGGCCCGCACGGTAGCGAGTCCAGCCAGAAGTGAAGGACCACGACGATGGAATAGGTGGAAGGAAGGCATCAGGAGCCAAGAAAGAGCGGGCCATCGACAAATATGGTTCGGACGCAGCCGCGCCAATTCTGTGGAAATGTTCATCTAGCGATTCGCCCACCAAAGGAGGAAAATTGTCGATGGAAACAGGCAGCGAGATGTTGGTCTTTTTGCCTAGCAAGTCGTTGTGTCCGAGGTGCTGTTGGGCCACGGGAAGTAATTCGGGGTTTGGTGGTGTAAGATAGGCAGACGTGGATGTGTTTGGGAATACATGGCTGTGGAGTGATTCCGAAAGGTACTGGATGCCAAACTGGTTGATTCGGGCCGGCTCGGTCAGGTACCGCCGAAGCAGGTGTCGAAGTCTTGACCAATATAGTCGTCTCATAGACTAAGAATGTATCGTTGATATCTATCGATACCCTATATTCAGAAATGATCAAGGAAACAAATTGTGTAAACGCTCTTCTCGATACTCAATGTGAGTGTATTCTGTGTACAATACAATAGATAGATCAGTTCGATGGCGCACTGCGCTTTGTTTTTTTGTCTGCGGGTGTATAATCTTAGGTAAAAGTATGTAATGGAAATGTATACTGGTGAAGTTTTTTGAATTTGTTTTTGATCAGTGATGTTTTTTTGATCTCCACTTTATTCTTGCTGTTTCTGTTTCTGCTGCTGTCTGTTTCCGTTTCTGTTTCCTCTTCGATCTGATGTAAACAGCAGCCTTGCCATCGGAACAGAAAGTTGCATGTGCATCACGTGCACGGCGTAGCCCTCCTCCCTAATCGGGCCAGATGCCAAACATTCATCGTGTACAAATTCACCTCTACGCGGCCCCACGTCGCAACTGGCCCTCCCCCCCAATTGACGTGACTGTTGTTTGTAAGATCTCACTACTAAACAAACTATACTATCATGTCACAATTCCAGAACTACAAGAAGGCGGAGTTAGTTACCGTGCTCAAGAAGCTTGATGTCCACACCCTAACCAAGGACACCAAAAAAGTGTTGGTTGAAAAGCTCGATTTGTACGCCGCTACCCACGATGGTGGAGCGGAGGCTGCACAAACAATTCTTGATGAGAACGAGGAATTAGCTGAAGAAGCCACCCTTGCCGAAGACGAGGATGCTGAAGACGCTGAAGATGCTGAGGATGAAGACGACGACGAAGACGAAGAAGAAGTGGATGATAAAATTAATACGTCCATTGCCAAAGCTGAGTTAGCTGAGGACGACGACGAAGAATCCGACCCTGACTTTCAAGCCCCACCAGTCAACTTGAAGCAGTGGATAGTAGATCCTTTTGTGGACTGGTCAGAGTCGCTGCTTGCTAAAATCTACGACTTCACCGATGCTGTTGGCATCACTTATTTGGAGTACTCCGATATTTTGCGCGAGCAACTTTCCACCACGGTCACGCTCAACTTTTTGGAACTCGCTGGTGAAGCGGCCTTCTTCTTGCACTCGCACGTACCGTGGGTAGCTTTGAAGCACAACACTTTGAACCATCAGGTGTTCAAAGACAACTCGGCCTTCTTTTCCTCCAGCTCTCTTCCTACTCCTCAAGTGTCGGCGTTGTTTGCTTTGGAACCAGCAACGACTTTTGTGTTGTGGGTCTTGACCGCCATCCTCTTGCCATTGTTGGTGTCTTACTACGTCAACTTCTCTCGCAGGGTGCTTGTATTTGACGGTGCTGAAGGCATTGTGGGAAGAATATACTCCTACGATCCATTTATCTTTGCCTTGACCAAAGTGCTTATCTTTTACTTCATCTTGATTCACGTCGGACCCTTGACTTCTCTTCATTCCTTGAGTGGTCTCTGGCACTCGGTGCAGAACTTTGTCTTGATTCACTGGAGTATCTATGGTAACTTCTTGGTTACTTTTGGTAACATTCCAATTGTCATTGGAATTGCCAATGCTTTCGTTGCTCTTTACTCTCAATTCGAAGATTATTAGTTATTTCAAATAGTTTCTTTGTTCTACTCTGTTTTACTGCTCTTATTAAAATTGTTTTGTTTTCTTCTCTCTAATTGTTTTATTCATGCTGTAATATAAATCTTACGATAATCAGTAGACAACTACCGAATTTATATCTCGCAATTCCAATGTACAACGTAGGATAGATACTAAAAATCATATGTACCTGATGCCTCACTTCCGAAAGATGGCACGGCTCTCCTCAGCGATGACTATTGATTCTCCTTTATTAATACAATTGAATCAAACATGCCTCGTGAAGGTAAGCTCTACCTCACTTCTAGCCATTCTTGCTACAAGTCTAATTGCTCTCCTCCTTGACTCAACACTCAACAGCCTCTACTTGATGAGGTGTAATGCATATCCGTCGTACCACTTTTCAACTCCAAGAAGAGAATCCCTGCCTAATTATCTTGCTACTGTAAAGTTTCTTATCGCACTGGCCACCTGCTCTTAAGTCCCATCATCTCGAGATCACTAGTCAACTCCTCAGTCTTGGCTGCTTGTGGTCCACTGAAAAGCTTCATGATCTTCGCTAACAATGTTGCTTCAGAATACTTGGAGTCGACCCCATCTCCCTTATGTTTCAAACCGGTGTTTGCTGTTTGCTCGCCTCTTCTACCTCTACGCTTGACTGTACCGCTGGGTACTCCGCTGCCACTATCCGAAACATTGGAATCCAGTCCGGACGTTATTTTGTCGTATAACGGGCTCTGGAAGATCTGGTGCTTCATATTTTGCTTGGCTCCTACACCAGCCGCCTTATTCTCCTTGGAAGTGCCTCCAGAAGCCTTAATTTTACTGGGTATATCTCCCGTTATGACGCTAAACTCTTCTGGTGTGACAAGTGGCATGAAATCATGAATGGCCACCTTGGAAAAGGTTGCCTGGCCACTTGTTGCAGGCGACATGGTGTTGTCCACTGGTAGGTGCCACATATCATTGGCAGCTTGATCCAACATTAAAAGCTTCTCAAGACCATTAGCCCTTTGTTCCGGTCCCTCGGATACTGTTCTACGTACATACTCTTTTACTTCGTGGGAGTAATCACGGTCGGAAATACCATAGTAGAGTTTGGCAGCATCCTTCGACTTAATGTCAAACAATTCCAGCTTCCCTTCAAGATGGCCCAAAAATTCCTTTTTCTGATACTCAAAGAAATGCTTCAACTTTTCCAACTTGTTGATCTTGACCAAATTCAAGTGCTTGTATGATCTGTTTGAGTCCTGGTAAAAGGTGAGGGAGTTTTTGAGGAGCTCGTAGTTTTCCACCATCTTGAGCCGTAACAACTCTTCGTCTCTTAAAGTCTCCATTTTCTCCTTGTATTGCAATAATTCTTGATCCATGATAGTGCTATTGGTGAAGGAAAGTTTGGAATTTTGAAGATTGGTCAAGCGTTGGAGCAACGCATGTCTCTTTTCTTCATATATCTTCTTGCTATTGTTGTGGAAATAAGTATCCAACTCCAGTCTGGACTTGAGTAGCTCGTGCCTCCTTCTTTCACGGTGATTTCCATTGGCCATTGTTATATCCCTACTAGGATGGGATAAAATGCGATCGGTGCTAGAATCAACACTGAACTTATCACTGGGATGGAAGAACTTGGTATATTCCAGCTGTGGTTTCTCTTTGCTATCTTCTTGCTCTTTGTTTACTCGTATACTGCTCATATTCGGTCTCACTTGAACGTCAGGTATTCCATTCAATTCCACGGTGTTGGAGTACTTTCCTGTCTGCTGATCGTATTGCTCATCGTTATTGATGCCATTCAAATAATCACAGTAGTCTTGAAATCCCATTTCGGTACTTTCTTCATTATCAGTGGACCCATCGGCTGCTGCATCGGCTATTCTGCGGTCGCGGCGGATTTTGCGCCTTTCCTCCTCTTCCTCCTTCTGTTGCTGACGCTCTCGGCGTAACCGGGCCTGTTTGTCCCTTTCATGCTTGGCTATTTCGAATCTTTCTTGAGTGGCTTGGATCTTTATATCAAACAACGATCCAGCAGCACTGGCAACCACCATATCTATGCGCGGCAACACTTCATTTGCATCCATAAACGCCTCGAATACTGTAGATGGAGTCAAGTTGGATTTATGTGCCATCAATGGATATGGCATGTATTTGGGCGGAGGAAACGGTAAAGGAGGAACATGGAGGTATATCTTTTTGTTTGTTTTCCTTCTGGCTTCCTCTGCTAATCTTGCAGCCTCTTCAAGCTCCTTGGCCTTGTCTTTTTTGGGCTTTCTTCCTCTAGTGGGAGGAGCCACTTCGGAGGGTTTGTTTGGGTTCTGAGCTTCCTTTTTGCGTCTGAACGACTCTATCGAATATGGCAAATTGTCTATGTCAATCACAGGAGGCCTGGGAAAAATAAACGGTACCATGACACCGGCAGGAATCGGCTCGTCACCAGCCATGCTCTGGTTAGATCCAACATAGTTTGGCTCAAATGGTGGTGCTGGAGGTGGAAATCGTTTGAGAATGGTATTTGTCTGTTGGATGATGTTGGCATCGTTCAAATCTGCCGCCAAATCACTGTAAAAGTCGGAAGGTCTGGAGTTGGATGGGATGATGGGGATCATGGATGCTGGAACGGAGTGTATTGAAGGACTCATAGGTTGCGACGAGTCCTGATGGTGTTGTGCATTCAAAGAATTTGGACCCGAGCCAGTTTGATGAGGTTCCAGGATTTGGTTGAGATTATTTGCATCATCATCCAAAGACCTCGGAACACTCGAAGTTTTCCGTTTTTTATGAGAAAATTCTAGCGATATGTTCTCTGGGTCTGGGGCATGGACCTCGTGGCCTCTTTTTCCATAATTTATGCTTTGCTCCATGATTACTGCAGGTCCTTAGAAGTGGCCGTCAATTTAACTTCGCTTGATAGAAAAAGTCGCAGCTTGGAGCGAAGCGGGAAATAATAGAATGGACCTCGATCAAGAAATGAGGGAGACTACAAGAGTAAGAAGACTGCAAAAAGTACAGATAAGACTTTATATAATCAGACAGTCTTACAAGACGTAGAATATAGAGCATACTAAATGTAAATGTATATGATCTCGGGATTGAAAGCCATAACGGAACTACCACTGTCAAAATCGATAATTTTTTGGGTGCCAAATAGAAGATGAATAGATATGTATTTATTAGAATAAGCACCAGCCGATCCACTTCGGTTTTATTCTACGTTCCATTCTACATTCCAGCGCTTTGATGCTACGCCACTTTCATCATCTGCACATAGATGTGGGTGCTCCCTGTTTCCCGGTTCCTATATTGAGAGAATACTGCAAATTTTGAAAAAAATTATCAGTATAACTTGGAAAGCACACAAGGGCTCTTCAATAACAGTTTTAAAGTTTACGTACATCCATGGCACCTCTACTTAACTCAGTTCCCGGGGCTAGCTCTACTTCTCCATCTGGCCACCTTTTGCAGCCTCCGCGGCCCGTCGGGCTATACTTTTAACACGTGACCCCGCTGCAGCATTCAGCAACTTCGCTGACTCTCAGCGAATCGCACCGGGACTGTCCAGCGGGGCCTTTTAAGGAAGGCTGCATCTTAGTGGATGGTAACAAACCTCATCGATACAGGAAGAATCTGCTTTGATCTATACTCGCCGTTTTGACTCGACGGGACATGTAGTGTGCTGCCACCGCCAACGTTGCTGTTTCTACATAGAATCCCCCACATACCCCTCCCCCTTACGCGTCTCTAGCTCACTCACTCCTCCTATCTCTTCCACAGCTTCTTTTCCCGCTAACTCTCACTGAATGTTTGGCCCAAAATCTCACGAACAACTTCAACTTTTCTTCTGCATTACCTTCATTCATATCCTAGACAAACCTTCCCACAGCTTGCCAATTCAAAAGCTACAGTATTCCCATTGATTGGTACTTACAGTATACTCGACTTGGCTCATATCACTGCTGTTCAACACCCCTGCCATTCAATCATTCGAGTAGTCGCCTCAATTTACGTGTTTGTTGTTTTGACGGTTAGCGGTTGCTACTGGCGTCTGAACCAATCAATCTTTTGAACCACATACCTGAATTAATCAAAAGCAAGACCATGCCTCCAAAGAAACCAGTATCATCGTCCGATCTTGTAGAAAAGGATTTGGTGCTAGCCAAAATGCCACGATATCCACAATGGCCGGCGTTCATCATGCCCGAAAGTCTAATACCCGCTGCAGTCAAAAAGGCAAAGAAGAAGCTGACAAACTTCTGTGTGATATTCATTCCCGATGGCGATTTCTACTGGATGACAGAAAAGTCTCTCGAGCCACTTACTGAAGCGAAACTCGCAGCCCAACTTGAGAAAGTGCCCGAGCAATTCAAGACCAACATCAAAAAGAAAAAGAGTGGCAAGCCATCCAATGTCAATGAGGCTTTCGTTGCTACCAACGGCTTAGACTTTGACACTTTTATCAGTAATATCTTTAACGAAGAAGAGGAGGAAGAGGATGAAGAGGAGGAGGTTGAAGAAGATGAAGAGCCAGAAAGCCAAGATGTTAAACAAGAAGAGGACGAAGAGGATGAAGATGAAGAAGACGAAGAAGAAGAAGATGAAAATGGTGAAGAAGGCGAGGATTCCTCACAATTGGATAATGTCACTAATAATACCAAACACAGAATACGTGCCCGAAAATCATTTACAACCGGGCTTCGAAATGGCAAACGTACTGCTAAACGGGAAGATGGCAGCGCTACAAAACGGGCCAAGAAGGAAACTGAAAGCAATGGCAATGGCAATGGCAAGTCAGATGCCAAAAAAGAAGAAACCTCCAAACCAAACTCCAAATCACTCAAATTAAAGCCCGATATCAAACCATTGACAGAAGAAGAAAAGCAGCATCAATTGTGGCTTTGCAGAATCAAGCTTCAAAGATCTTTAATACAGAGGAATCAACCAGTGACCCCCAAAGATACCACTGGACTCAAACCTCCTACAGCGGACGAACTATCTGTGGCAAGGTTAATCTTGTACCGGTTGGGAGATTTTCCTGTGAGTGTGGAATTGTTGAAAAAGACTAAGATTCACAAAGTTCTAAAATGTATATTACGTGATGAGGCATTGGCTTATCCAGATAGCTTTAAATTACATGAAAGATGCCATGAACTCTTGGATAAATGGGACCATATTATTCAAAGCATAAAGTTGGAGAAAAGTAGCCATTCGTATGCTGATAACGAACAGGGTAAGCTCTCAAGTGGTCATGTCACCCAAGAAGAGTCAGAAATTTCAGCTCTCAACAATTCCATCATCGGAAATACTGAAAATGGTGACAAAACAGATCAAGTCCGTTTGAAGACTGATATTACATCTGTATAATATAAACTCACCCCCGATGTTAAATATGTATTATACTTTAATATACCACCTAGTGTGTCTTATCACGTGCAGATCAACATGCCTAACTGTAACCACCAAAATCAACTCCGGGTAATCCCACCCAGATTTACTCTGCAGCCCTCAGATATACGCAGGATATCAGCCGTAGTCAACGACATGGAGCTTAATGCGCGTGCGATCGTACACCAAATGAAAAATTAGGTAGAGCGGCTTACATAAACGTCGCATTGTGAGCGACATTTTTTTTTTTTGGTGCTCATTTTCACCAAAATTTTTTTTCTTCCATTTTGCTGTCTTCGAAAAAGATTTCTTCATAATTCTTCTTTTCTTCTTCTTCTTAGATATAGAACCTTATTGATAATTAATCATGGCTGACGAAGACGTAAGTTACAGATGGATATTGGAGCTAATAGTTCAATAGATTGGAAAACAGATCGACTGCTGGATACTTCAAGGGCTCAGGCCACTGGCACTCAAACCGCTTGATTTGTCGACTGATCATCAGATGAAAATTTCAAACAAGCCTGAAAGTTATTCTGAGGTATCATGAATTATCTAACAGTACCGATCAGCAATCCATTCTAGATATTTGTTGTTCAGCATAACTAACAATCAATAGCACACCTTTGAGACCGCCGATGCTGGTGCCGCTTTAACTTTCCCAATCCAATGTTCCGCTTTGAGAAAGAACGGTCACGTTGTCATCAAATCTAGACCTTGTAAGATTGTTGACATGTCCACTTCCAAGACCGGTAAGCACGGACACGCCAAGGTCCACTTGGTTGCCATTGACATTTTCACTGGTAAGAAGTTGGAAGATTTGTCTCCATCTACCCACAATATGGAAGTTCCAAACGTCAGAAGACAGGAATACCAATTGTTGGACATTGATGATGGTTTCCTCTCTTTGATGACCAACGACGGTGACACCAAGGATGATGTCAAGATCCCAGACGGTGATTTGGGTGACAAGATCCAATCCGAATTCGACGAAGGTAAGGACTTGTTAGTTACTATTGTTTCCGCTATGGGTGAAGAAGCTGCCATTTCCTTCAAGGAAGCCCCAAAATAAGCTAAATAGTTTTTCAACAAACTTGATTGGTTTCAATTCTCATATATTATTTACTTAGTATAGGATAACACAAGTAAAGTAAAACGCAGAGTGTGAACGAAGCCAGCTAGAAACTTAGTTTAGAATATACAAGTAACGAACATCGATGTAATACCAAATGATTTGCTGGAAGGCAATGTATCTCCGGAATTGAAGAATTCTGGCACGATCTAGACCCAGAGGTGCGGCGGAAACTCCCCAACACCGTGCTGCGGTTGGCCTTTTCGTATATTGGCACGTACAAAGATTACAATTGTGGGGTGGGAACTTTTGAATTTACCTGCATAGACCATAGTCCATGTAAAAGATAAGATCTCACATGGTATTCTATATAGTGCAAATCCGTTGCCCGTTGTGCTCCCTATCGTAGCTATAAATTTACCTCGCCTGCCGGCGGAGTTGTCCCGCTTGTCAACAACCTCAATGACTTCGCTGCTTCCACACCCACTCAAGTAGCACTTGTGGCTCATCGGGCTATGCCGGCGTGCTGCGGATTATGGCTTCCGGGTGGGCTATATCTAAATCTGCCAAGGGTTGAAGTGCGCACCGGAGCGCTCGCAAAATAGTCTCACTAAATGTACTAAGAATTGGTTATTGCTACAAGCCAAGATATGCCAAGACGCACTATCTCTTTTACTCACCACATCTGTCAAGTATTTCGTATCCTGTTCTGATAGTAGACCTGTTGATAGTTAGTTTTCCCCAGCATCAGAAAATTGCGCTGCCTAAGCCTTCTCAAGCCGTTTTTAGTCGCAACCTGTACTAATTCTAATGTAAGTTCGAAACTCAATTGTCATCCGCTTTTTTTTTCCCCTACTATCTCCACTTCTCCTTTCCCTTTCCGATCACTCCCTGCATAATATAAATAGATCACGTCTGAAGAATAAATCAACTTGAACTATTGACTTGGTGAAATAAAACTTTGTGTAATCACCTGACTGTGTTAAAGGGTGACTATCATTCCAGTGCCTTAGTTATTAACGCTACAAATATCTGGCCACAAATATTCAGACTCCAGGCGTCACGTTTCGAACACTGATCCTCCGCACCACCAAAATACTGATTGGGGTCAAAACTGTCTGTCAAGGCTACTATCTTGCTAATCCAAGCTATCCACTATGCTTGAGGCAGAGGAGTTTGTTACCAAGGTTTTACTTGTCAAGCTAGATACTATCATAGACAGGAGTGAGCAAAACTATACCACTTCATCGGGCGCCAGCCATAATTCTTTTGTCGGAAATACACCTTCAACCGTTTTGTTCTTTTTAGCCTTAGCAGTGGGGGTGTTTATCGCCATCCTCTTTGTATTTTTCACGATAAGATACTTTATAAGGTCCAAATATGGCCTACAGGTCTACTTGTTATCACCCATAAGTGCATCAGCTGCGTTTTTCGGCGGTAGCCGTGGTTCGGACGACGATACACACCCCGGATTTTTATCAGCGAACCCCACAGACGAAGAGCTTTACCAGCATATTGAGTTTATAAGGGACTATGCGAGTAGACTGGGGTTTATATGGGACAGAAGAGCATACTATTCTAGCGTCAGCGACGCGGAGAGACGAAGAAGGAGAAGAAGAAGACACAGGAGACGGAGAGGAAGATTTGCCCGAATGAAGAAACTTACTGAGCAAGAAGTGGAAATCCTTTTCCCCCGTAAAACCTACCACGACTGGCTCGATGGTGGGATGGAAAGAGACCAAGAAAACAGGGATGGCATTCTCAAGGAGGAAACAGAGCAATTAGAGGGCAATGATCCAGAATCTACGGCAGACATCGACAAATCCAAACCTACAGAAACTGACATTACGTCGCTCAATGAGGAGATTACCACCACCACCAGTGCGTACAAAACTTTGACTGCGAACACCGAGGGAATCGAGCTTGAGGACTTGAGCCCAGCTGAAATGGAAGCCCAATCCAAGAACATCGACGAGGAGTTGCATTTTACGTCAGGTTCGTGTGCCATTTGCTTGGATATTATAGCGGACGAAGATATAGTTCGCGGACTTATCTGTGGGCATGTATTCCATGCCGAGTGTCTTGATCCCTGGCTAATTAAGAGAAGAGCGTGCTGCCCAATGTGCAAACGAGACTACTTTTTCAAACACGAGGGCTCAGGAGGCCTGGGTGAGGCCGAATTACCAGGATCAACCCATCCCAATGCTACCGAGACGAGCAATACGGAGACACCTGCAAATGGACAAAATGAGTCGGACGACGATGATATCTCGATGATCGATATTGAAGTGTTGCGGCGCGATCCAGCGTTCCGCGCCATTGTCCAGGAATTGATTCCAGTGTCAGAGAGAGTGCGGGTGATATTGGAGGATCCTGCCAATGCTGACTTACGTTTGGAGGAGCGGGCTACCCAGATCTCCAACTCCAAGTATGGGCCCTTCAAGCTGTTGTTTTGGCGTATCATGGGAATCTCCAAGAAAAACTTGTTCAATTGGGCCGTTATGAAGCTTTACAAAGAGCACCTCAATTCTACCGGCAATCTGCAACCATCCCAAGTGCGCACCGCGACACATGCAGCGTCTGATCCACAGGCGTCCACGCCTACAGCGCGCGCCACGGGGGAAGCCACTGCGGAGTCTGCACTGGCACCACACTCTGAGACCACCTCAAACCATCATGATTCGGAAGAAACCATCAATACCAACTCCGCACCTGCAGTCGACCCAGAGGTGTCCCGGACAGTAGCTGAACTGCGTGTATAGCCGCGTCTATTATTTAATGAACATCCTAGTACTTTCTTTTACACTCTTTACGGTTACAGGATTGCCAAAACCAATTGAATTGATTTTGAACCATTTGTAACGGTATTTGCAAGCTTCTCCGGCCATATCGTCCCAATTATTCTGCCTGTCTTATATCGAACTGCTCTTGTACTTCCCCACTCTCATCTCCCTAGTTTGTTCTGCTCAGGCGCTGCGAAAAATCATGAGAAAACATCAGAAAAATCCAATAAAATTTTTTCAGGGCATCTTTTAAGCACTTCGATCTACTCCATCGAACTTTTACTATTACGACAGCATAAAGTTAGTCGTTATCTAATCGAGTAAGAACATAGCAATCATGGCCCCTAAGAAAGGAAAGAAGATGGATATCGGTGATTTCCTAGCCGATGACTCCTTTGGCGGCACCTCGTGGGCTGACGAAGAAGTGGACTTAAATACCATTGGCTTGAACGTCAATTCGTCCACTGCTGTTCCTATTGCTGGTGCCTCTAGTGGCGCTTCATTCGGAGGTTCCGGTGGTGATCGTTTTGGCGGTGACAGACCATCTGGTGGGGCCTTTGAAGAAAGAAGAGAGAGAAAGGAATTTCCTGTTCCGGATGCTCCTCCTTACCGTGCTAGAGTTGGTAACTTGCCATGGGAAGTCCAAGAAAGCGAAGTGGGCAGTTGGTTTGAAGACCAGTTGCAAGCTACTGAAATTATCACCGACATCAAATTGCCAGTTGATCGTGAAACTGGTAGATTAAAAGGTACCGCATTTGTTACATTCACTGAACGTGAAGTATTGGAAGAAGCCTTGAATTTAACGTTAAGTGAATTTGCCGGTAGAAAGATCTTTGTCAACGTTGCTGCTCCTCTTAATACTGCCATGGACGGTGACTGGAGATCAATCAGACGTGGTCCTTTGGATGGTGGAAGAGAAGAGCCAAACTTGGACTGGGGCTCGGCTAGAAACTCCACCGGTACATTGCCACCAAGAGAAAGAAGAGAAAGACCAGATAGACCAGACAAACCTCCAAGAGAAGAACCAAACTTGGACTGGGGTGCAGCCAGAGGCACTTCTGCTACATTACCACCAAGAGAAAGAAGTGATTACGACAGACCTGACAGACCAGAAAGATCAGAAAGACCAAAGAGAGAAGAGCCTGACTTGGACTGGGGTTCGGCCAGAGGTGCTACCTTACCACCAAGAGAAAGAAGAGAACGTATTGAGTCCGAAAGATCCGAAAGATCCGAAAGACCACCAAGAAGACAAGAGCCCGAATTGGATTGGGGAAGTGCTAGAGGAGCTACGTTGCCTCCTAGAGAAAGAAGCCATAGATCAGAAAGAACCGAAAGAACCGAAAGAACCGAAAGACCTAAGAAAGAAGAACCTGTCTTGGACTGGAAAAGAGGCCAGGCCTTGCAAGCTCGTGAAAGAAAACCTCGTGCTGTTTCTGGATCCAAACAAGAAGATACCAAAGATGACGCTTCAAAACCTCAAAAGTCATCTTTCAGCGTGTTAGCATCCGAAGGTGAGGAATCCGACGAAGAAACCGAATCAAAACCAGAAAAATTCGAAACTAAACCATCTGCAGATTTAGAATCTGCCACCCAAAAGTTATCCATTCAAGATGACTCCAAGGATTCTCAAGGATGGGAGGTTGTAGGAAAGTAATCCTCGACACACTTATTCCGTATTTCATACATCTATGTCTCTAATGGCGAAATCATATAAACCCTCCTTGTATAGATATTCTACTTCGTTTATTGTTTAATTTATGATTAAAATTCTTAAGTATACTCGAAATTTAGCTTTCTGTTACCTTACATTATTCATTTGTTACCTGCGCACAAAAAAAGTTATAACTGACTTTTCATTAATTATCTTGCTAGCTCTGGGTAGAAGATATGACAGCAGGGAGCGATGATATACGCGAGGGTATCAGTAGCCATTACTCGATAGATCCTAACCGTAAGTAAACATACTGGTACATGGCTTCCACGTTTATTTTACTAACCTCTTAGACACGTACACTGCTCCCAAACCTTCTCCACTAGACAACTTGTTGTCGCTATACGGGCTAGAACCAATAGCCAAATCACTTGCCAGAACCAACCCTGATGGCTCCAAAGGTGTCAAATTGAGGAAATCTTACAAAAACCACATACAAGACTTGCCTGGAAAGCACCAAATTCCAGGCCCCAAAGCTATACCTCCTGTACTATTGGATCCGATGATCGCCCAAGCACCAGATATTATAAAAGAAATTGACTCTTCTTTGTTACGAGACGCCTTGAGATTTGAAAAGACCCCCATTAATGGTATCCCTGGCTTCAATACCGCCGATTTGGCTATAAACGATCAACAAATGCTCATGAGAGGCGACGACATGTCGGAAAATGACGAATATGGAACCAAAAAAGCCAAAAGAAAGAAGAAGAACCAACTCAACGGCGATGTCAAAAGACAACATACCTAGACCAACGACCACTACTTTACGACCTTCTATTATATTGTATCTTAATAAATTTATTTATATTACATTAATCATATAGTACAATTGCAAAACTTAAAAGTACAAGCCCTGTATTCCCACTTTATATCAAGGCGAATTTCAGTGGCTTTCTTTTGGTCCTTCGCTTTGCTTTGAGCTTACGGTGACTTCTTGTCCTCCATGCTTTGAGCTTATTGTGACAACCCCTTCTGGTTCTTCGTTTCGTTTTGAGCTTAATGTGACAACCTCGCTAGTTTCACTCTCGAGCTCAGAAATGTTGACAAACTCAGCATACCTGGTGATGGGTTTTAATGACCGATTCCGTGAACTTTCTGCTGCAAATCGTCTTACTCTTAACTTGTTCTTGACAAGTTTCCCGATGTGACTCAACAAAATCTTGATTATAAACTTTTCCATAAGTTTAGACACTTCTAAGAAAGACAAAATCTTCTTTTGGATGACAAACTTCGGCATGTCAATAAGTAAGTTTTGAACATTAAGTAATCGCTTATAACCCTTGTTCAAGCTGATAGATATCTGCAATGAAAAAGGATGTATAATGAGCGACCCAATACTGAGGTATTTCTTGGAACGCTCCACCATCTGGTCTACTTGAGCTTGATAGCCGTTTTCTATGGAAAGCGAAGACGAGGCCAATTGTCTCTTCTTGACTGAGCTCTCTGAACCAGAATCGATCGTCTTTTCGTCGAACTTGACCCCTTTGCTGCTGCCAGTCAAAGAGCCAGACTCTGAGCCCGACTTATCCTTGATTCCAGCTCCTGCCTCTCCCTCCCAGATTTTCTTCTGGGGATCATCTTCTGTATCTCTCTTGATGACTTTATTAATTCCATCACTCGCCTCAAGGAACCCGGCACCACCAAGTCCTTTCAAGGCATTCTCTGGATTCACAGAGTTGCCATATTCATTTTCGCTGGAGTCCTTGCCATCAGAGTTGTTTCTATTAAGTATAGGACTTTCATCCAAGTCTGAGTCGGTTCCAAATATATACCGCATCAACTTCTTGCTGGTTATTTCGTCAATCTGTATCTTAGTAGGCATAGACGAAATCTCAAATCGTTCAATGATTTTTATACCACCTATAGGTTTATTCATTGTCCAATGCATTGCAAGTACACCATCGCCAAGATGCTTGGACTTTTTGTACTTGTTTGCTTTAGGCGAGTCAATGGGGCTTAAAAACTCTTGGTACCGGGCATTTTTAATCAAGTTGAACCCTTGCATGACTCCAATATCCAATTTGTTTTCGTTGGAGCCGTCTTCGTTTATCACTCTTCTATAGCCTCCCTTGGCAAGCGCGATGTCCAACATTGGCGTGCGATCGTCTTCCAACATATGCAAGATAATCTCATCAGCTTTGAAGAACCAATGTGCTTTCGGCTGGGTAGATGTACCGGGATTAGTGTCCCAGTTTCCTGCAAAGATGGTTTGCATCAACAAGAATATCTCCGTGATCACCTCTCCTCGTTCCATATTGAACATCAATAGCTCGTTGAGTTGCTCATTGGTTAAAGTATTTTGGCGGAAGCCGTAGTTGAGGACTAACAAACTCATGAGATTGTAATAGTTACGGAGGTCAATCATCCGTTTATGTAATGACGGAAGATCATGGAAGTCGATTGAGAACTTGAGTTTTTCTAGTTTCTCTCCGATAGATTTACTCATTGGTTCGGTATAGAACAATAACGTGCTAACAATCACGTATAGTGTAAAGTATTGCTTAGACGTTGATGTCACTATGAGTTTGGGGAAGTCCACGTAAAGCTTGTCAACCGGAGAAATATCAATGGAATCCTGACTCTTTTGATCATCAGAGTTTGTCTTTTCTCCATTTGCTCCGCTATTCTCCACACTACCTCCCAAAGGCTTAATTTTCTCGTACATCATCATAACCGAAGTTTTCTCGACCAACAACTTATCTTCTCCAGCCCATAATCCGTTCTTACAAATTTCAATACCCAACCATGGTGGCCAGTTGGTTCTTGTACCATATGTGTTCTCACTCAATATGGCCAAATCCGAATTGCTTAGATCTTCTTTGTGGAGCACAAAAATGTTGGCATTCTTCATTAAAACTCCAAACCTCGTGGCCAAATCTTTGGCATTACTGATGGAGTCTTCAGATTTGTTGACCACCGATACAATTTTCGAGTCGATCGTTGGAGTCGCTATAATAATCACCGAATTCGGCTCTTCTTCGCTTTGTAGTTGGATTTGAGGTGAGATGATCTCGATATTGTAGTCTTCCTTTATGGTTTCGTTATCATTTACTTGACGCAAGATCAGCTCAAAGCTATTCAATCTTTCCTGAGAACTTTTTGGGGCTTTCGACTGCCCTTGTGTAGAATTAGATGTAACACTGTTAATGCCGGTAGAAATGCTTTCCAAGTCATCTTTGGAGAATGAATTCTTCGCCATGATTTTTTCTATAGATGCAATCGACTCGTATGACAAATACTTTTGAAGAGACTTCTTCAATTGCACAAAATGAATGTATTTAAGAAGATGATTTCTGTTCTTAAAATTCCATTTCAAAAGCATATTGATAAGAATGAACTTGTTGTTGAACAGCTCGGCAGGTTCTTTGGGTCTAGAATCAATGCTTGCCTTTCCGCTACCCCGAAGTTCATCCACTCTACCCTTATTCGACTTGGAAGTCGAATTGACTTCCGAGTTAGATGATATTGTCTGTTTCCGCTTGGTGACCCATCTCTGTTCATTACGTTTAATCTCCTGGTTCAAAAATTCAATTCGTTTGCGCAAAACGCCCACATCAACATTAGATTTCTTCAGCCTAGCTTGCTTTTCTAAATGTTTAATTCTCGCTGTCAACGACTCGATTTGAGGCTGAAAAACATTCTTGGAATTTAGTGTGCAATTGTGAGTATCCTCATCTCCGAAATTTTCCTCTGAAGATTGTGAGTGTGTATCTCTCACGTAGGAAAACTTGTCTGAATATACAAGTGGATACACATTGAAATTCCTAGGACTGGATTGAAGCGGTAATGCAAAAGCTTCTTCGAAATCTTGGATATCAAACCATTTCTTGTCTTCATCGTGTACCTGGCTTATGTTGTCAGGATTTCCTTTTGAACTGTCCAGCGCAAATTCATTGGTATTGTAGAGATCCTGCTTGAATATAGCATGGACTACTCTCAAGTCAATCTTGGAAAGATGGACTTCTCCGATATTGAAGTTCATTTTCATCAACTTTTGGTTTCTCGAAAGTTCTTCGTGAACGTGAATCACGGTCTCTTTCCTTTGATGTAAATCCACAGAGAAACTGTCAATCATGGCTCTTATTCCAACAAATTGTATCTTGTCATCTTCACCAGATATTGACTCATCACGGTACATATGCGATAGAAACAATGACCGGAAGTTAAACTCAAACTTGTTGGTATACAAAAGTTGGGAGAATTTTTGGGCCTTTTTTATTTCACCAAACATCTTTCCTCTTCTAATTGGTAATGACATGTTGCCTGAAAACAACTTCCACCATTTGAAGAACTGGAGAAATGTCTTGGGTGAAAGATGAATCGAATTATAACTTGCCTCTTGATTGGCATTGAACGAGATGGCCATATGTATGTATTGGCTTCTGAATCCAGCGTACGAATCATGATTCTCGGACGTATACTCTGGATTGAACAATTTGATTTCGTAATGAGGTGTACAATCTTCGGATCTTTGACCTTTCTTATTCTTTCTCTGGAGCAAAAAGCCAACCCTAAAATGAACACCCCCGCTAAGATTAACAACGTTTTTTCTAGGTACTTTAAAAGTGCTTTCTTTGAGTTGAGTCGAGTTCACCAAATTTCCATCCGCTTGGAGTTGATAACCAAAACAAGACGTGATGATTTTATCCGAGCTAGGCAAATAAATAGGCTTTGAAGTTTCTCTTGTCCATGCCACCAAAGGTGTTGCCAAGTAGTTTGGTATGTACCAAGAAATACGACCGGAATGTATATCAAAAAATGATCTGGAATCGTCATTCTCGTTAATTTTCCACACAACATCATCTCTGAAAGATAAGACGAATCCAGATGAAGTCTCGAACAAATCGTAGGGGTCACTAGATCCCTTGAAGGCTACTTCCAAGCTCTTGTTAGTGAGGATCTGACATTTACCATGCATGATATATCTCATTTTATCCCAAAAACCTAGCTTCACCGAAGGATCGACGGGAGGTTTAGAGAACTGATCAAAATTAAGCATCGCTTGTTGAATACCAAACAGGTACGATGGACCCCACACAAACCTGCTGGGCAAGTCAGAATCGAAACGACAGCTCATGTCGGTGTAAAGTTTTACTGAAGACAAACTTTTTGCAATTGTGACCGCATAGTATTTGCTAGATTCAGGGTTCGTCACATTGGGCGAGAATGGTAAATTTAATTTCCTTACGTGCTCCTTCGCCTTGATTAGTTCTTCGGATACAATGAGATGACCAACAAGTGAAAGACATGGTCTTTTCTTCGACGAATCTAAAAAGCCATTGTCTGGTACATGAAGAAGTGGCAAAGGATAGTCTCTGAGATGAATACGGAGCTCGTTCAACTTCAAGTCAACATAGGTAGGAATCATCAACGAGTACTTTGTGTCGAGAGGAACACCCTGACCAATATCATGGATGAATTGGGGTAAATCCTCTAGCTTGAATTTGGTGGTCGAAAGGTTCAAATCGAGCTTGTTCATCCAAATGCTCAACAACGGTGCAAAGTCAGGATATGCAACCACATTGCTATTATACTTGGGTGACAAAAGCGCTTCATTTCCAAATAAATGCTTCTTGTTGTCGAAAATCTCCTTCTTGAGCTGTGCTTTGTAGACTTTTGTTTTTCTGATCCAAGAGTTCGACATGCTAGCGTAAAGTAACTCGAGCTTCTCTCTATTATCAATCTGTGGGCTAGACTCTTGAGATGTTGTTATCAGATTCTTACGCTCCTCATCTTCGGATAAAGGCAAAGACGTCTTCAGTTGGTTGCTTCTACTAGGCCTCCGGAGTTTGAAACTTCTACGCGTACCCGTTTTGTTTTTGGGGACATTCAACTCGTTTGGAGAGATTGGTTTGAGTTCAAAGGTATTATCGACTGGATCTGCTTTTTGTCTATCGAATGACCTGGAGGCATTGTGGATCTCATCAACGGACATTCCCGCTTTTGCTTCAAATAACCTCAATTGTTCGAATCTTTTTCTTTGTTCAACTAGACCCAATTGGTAAATCATGTTTAGTTCAGTTTCGAACGGATCGTCTTCCATAGCAAATGCTAGTTTCTCGGATTTGAGTCGAATGTTGGGCATATCAATTGTCTCGGATTCCTTTGGTTCAATTACCTTACGCCTGACATTTGAGTCCAGAAGTAAACACTGCACCGCATACTTGATAACCTTCACTGAAATAGATATGTCATCAAACAATTTGTGAACCACAAAGGCATGTGGCTGAAGTATTCTAATTAACTCACTGTTGATGTCAACTTTAATATCTGATTTCGAAGAATCAGATACTATGACCTTGATGTTATCGGCACACAAAAGTCTACTCCAGCGGTTTTTGACCAAAGGAGATTCAGTCAAAAGTCTTATGAAGTGCAGGCTAAATGTGAGTATTCCATCGTGAAAAGTTACCATTGTTCTTAAACCCTGTATTCTTGCTTTTGAGTCGTCACCTAAATGAATGGTCAATGCCGATTCCTTGATTGCTAGTTTCAAACTGATCAAATCTTTGAGTTTTTTGTTAGGAGAGGAACCGTTTGCAGGAAATTGTTGTGTGGCATATTTTTTCAAGTCACTTTTGAATTTACCGTGCATGATCTTCACAGGACGGATAATAAACTCTTTGATCAAGTATATTGATCCAATCAAAGTAAACATTTTGAACCTGTCCATATTCAACTGAAGTTGGTCGATGTCAAAGTCTACCTTCAATCGTTTTTCTTGATCTTCATCTACCCCTCCAATACTAATTTCAATCAATGGCAAGAGCAAAAATTTCGATAACTTTGTCGCTTTGAAATCTTCATGATATTCGTCAAGGTCAGTCAAAACCGAAGCTGAAAAGTTTTCGATCTTGGTGGTCAATGCCCAAAACTCAGAATTGTTGACGATATCAGAAGTAAGAGTTTCTGAAGAGCCACTAGATGGTGTTGAATTTGGAATTATATCATCAAAAGCAGGTTCAGTATTGTCGTAACGCAGGTTATATAGCGTGGCACTCAATGAATCCATGCCGAATCTGACGTATCTCAATTGGTTGTTGTCGCCAAGAACATCTTTGAAATACTCTGTTTTGGCTAAATCTTCTCTTGGAATCAAGACAGAACGAGCACCAAGCAACAAAACTACGGAGCTTATACCAAACTTGCATTCGAGAATCCACGAGGGAAGATTTCTGAACAACTTGTCTTCCAATGACTTTGCTGGCAGGGCTGTTTTGAGGATACTTGGACGGGGGATCTCTGCTCTCGTTTCCACAATTTGTGAGTTGAGAAAAAGATTTATTACCCCAATGCTGAGATCTTTCTCGGCCATTCCTGTGATATCTTCCAACATATTGTTGACTCCAGCAAGAACGTCTAATTTCGTCAAATCTACAATCACCTCACCCACCTCAGTTTTGGATTTGAATTTCAAGTTCTTGAGGATCTCGAATTGGAAGTTTATGTGTTCAATTCTAATAACTTTTTGATTGACAAGTTCTTTACTCTTGTCAAATTGATTCTTCTGTGACTTTTCAAGGTATCTTGTATGTGGACTCAAAACCTGAAAAATGGCATCGTAGTTTCTTGAATCGGTGGTTGACAAATGGAAATCTAATAACGAGCTTGAGAAGTTAAGAAGCTGTACTTTTGCATTCTCGTAATGTCTGATAACGAATCTAGGTTGTTCAACTATGAGCTTGATATCGAGCCTAGGATAATATTCGTTAAGTAGCTTGAAAATGTAAGCACGTAGAGCAGAGCCCTGATTAGGTTTTTCGTTAGCATATTCTTTAGTCTCTCCTGAGCTTATCGTAACGTCTGCATCAGATTCATTCTGTTCCTCACTTGAGTCTGGCTCATTTCGGTAGATGCTATTATTCCGTAACTTGCGCAAATGTCTAAGCTTCATGAACTTCTTGAATAGAACAAGATTGTAAAATACTTCGCTCAATTGTTTGGTGTTCAAATCCAAAATTGGGCTTGATGTCGACACGAACAACTCCATCACACAGTTCTTGAAACCATGTCCATGTACCAAGTGGTCAAGGATATTTGTTTTGTAGTTGAAGGACCAGTTAGGAATATTTAGTATTTCATCGGACTCCTTGCCTATATTCCCACTCTGGATAGGAATGAGTTTGGTAAAGTTTAGTCTCAAAAGCTGAAATGAGCAGATAAAATGTATTGGAGCATCAATCAAAGGATCAAATAATACTTCGAAACCAGCTGCATTATTCTTGAGCTTGGAATAGTTGAAAAAAGACGACTTCAACTGTAAATCCAAGGATGTTTTAGGTCTTTCTCCAGAAAAGTAGGTAGAAAAGTCTTGGTTATCAGCAATAGTAGCAAACGGAATCTCAGTGACGTTGGCGCTTTCAAGATGAATGGATATCTCCGATATGGTTCTATGCAATTTGTGATGGAGACGTAATAGTCCAGCTAACTTACGTTTAGGAGATTGGGGCCTTTCGTGAGATTCTTTTGAGGCCGTTTGTTCATGTTCTTCCTCCTCAGCAAACTTGGAATTTGCTTGTTCTTGTTTATGTTCCGAAAACTTGGAAGTTGCTTGATCAAGATCGTGTTGCTTGACAAAATCAATAACAAAAAACTTTACTATTTTATAAACCAGTAATTCGAATTCGTTGACGAATATCCTCAGCCTGATATCTTCAATAACGCCTTCAATGGTACATAATTGCACGAGCAATTCAATCTTCAAGTCGGCCAATGAGATTGGAACCACGGGACTGGCCGAATTGACCGAATTGTGGACTTGTTTTGTGTTTGACAAGGCTATATGGACGTAAAACTTGAGTTTTTGGTCGTTACGTTTGCTGTATCTTGACGATAAAGTGAATTTGATGTACTCAATTGAGCAATTGTCAGTTTGATTGATATTCAAGGTGGTGTTTCTTAATTCGATATCGAGTCCTGGCAAGTGACTAATGGCAAATCTGAAGAGCATTTTGGCCAATCCATGGGATGGATATATTATGAATAGATCATTCTCCAGGTGTTCATCGTAGCTGGTGCTCTTCAGTTTGGGTTTCTTGGATGAAGTAGGTTTGCTATTAAACTTCACTGATAAGCCATCAAGAATGATCTTACGAGTATTGCCCCATAGCCTGAATCTTAGCGAGGCTAGCTCTATGGATACTTTCTTGGAATTGTATGATATGCCGTTTAACAGGATCCCGTTGTTGATAGTGAACGATTTAAGATGGAACCCACTTATCTTGTATACTGTGTACCACCACACCAACCATGATAGTATTAATATTCCACCATAGTATGCCACCAGGTTAGCAATATCGTTCATGATATTGGTCGAGGCAGAGGTCTTGCTTACAAAAAAATCTGGATTTCTGGTTTAGTAATGATATTCAGCTTATTTTCAGAGCCTGAAATGTTGCAACAATAATTGTGAGCAAACTGCAAACTGAATCTTGTAATATACAACAACCGAGTAATGAGTTTACCTCTTCAGATTATTGAGCTCAAGCTTCGAGATAATTCTAGTGTGACTACCAACACGCTACAATCAAAATCTACTAGATTACGAAGTGGTTATTGTGTCTACAGCCGGCAGGCAGCAATTCACGGTAAGCTGGCATTGCTATCGGTGGCTGGCGCCGGCAGGCGTTTTTAAACTCTCGCTAGCGGGGAGACCAGATTCCCTGGAACAAAGATTCCAGCGCGCACTAGCGAGAGTTTACGGGTCAGGAAGAGCCATATACGGAGCCGTCGTAGCTTTTTCCGAGTGATATAGGATGGAATTGTTGGCCACCAAAGAAAAGAAAACTACCTAGGCCCTTGCTACACTTCGAAAGACACCAAGATCTCCATACCACTAGTTTCCCAACACTCGGTAGGCCGTCTTTTGGTCACAATGTTTTGTTTTCTTTGACGCAGAACAATTGACTAGCCAGCGTAATTGTTGGCTGATGCCCCAGACCCAAATTGGTGAACATAAATATCGGCTCTGCACATGGGCGTATGCACGTCATTAGGTAGCCGGGCTCGTAGTCTATCAGCGTGTAACTTTACTCACGTGTATACACATAGGGCTCAGCCCTCGTGTCAATCGGGGTCACTTGTCTTGCACCTGCATACGGTTGAGCATGTCGCCCCAGAGTGTGCGGCGTGGCTTAAGCTACTGCGGCGCTGAATTGCCGGTTTGGGATATCCCCTTTCGTTACACAAATTTTTCGCTCTGTTGGATGGGAGTGAAAATTTTCAAGAGTATAGTTATAAGTTTTCTAATCTTTTTAATTTAGCTTAACAACAACATCGAAAGTATGTAAAGATTTGTGAAGATACTCAAACTAAGTGGATATGAAGGAGAATAACAAGTACACCGTCCATCGATTTACCACCAGATAGATCGAATCCATAAATTTCACTGATACTTCAGTATCAGGAACGGAGAATGATCATCAGCATTACATGTGGAGGATCATCATGAGAAAATCGTAGAACTAAAAGAAACCCTCGTATCCTTAGATGAGCTCCCGATTGAAACGAATAATTACTAACATTTCTAGTGGCTTCTTCTATTCCACACCCAAAGATTGTTAAAAAGTACACTAAGAAGTTCAAGAGACATCACTCTGACAGATACCACCGTGTTGCTGAAAACTGGAGAAAGCAAAAGGGTATTGACTCATGTGTCAGAAGAAGATTCAGAGGTACTATCCCACAACCAAACATTGGTTACGGTTCTAACAAGAAGACCAAGCACATGATGCCATCTGGCCACAAGGCTTACTTGGTTAAGAACGTCAAGGACTTGGATGCTCTTTTGTTACACACCAAGACTTACGCTGCTGAAATTGCTTCCAACATTTCTGCCAGAAACAGAGTTGAAATTGTTGCCAAAGCTAAGAAGTTAGGTCTTAAGGTTACCAACCCTAAGGGTAGAGTTGCTTTGGAAGCTTAAATGATGAATAATTAATTCGTTTCATTTTTAAAAGGTTCACATAGAAATGATTAGAAATGGAATGGTCTACTCATCATCAACTTCTAATACATACAAACCACAATGTACATTTTACGTCTTGCCAGTTGTAATATCTCCTATAAATTTTATTCATGTGCAATAACATTTTCATGTTAGATTTTTAAGAATACACTACTTATTTCTTTTGACATACATATACTCTTACCGATTAGTAAACGTCATCTGGTTGAAGTAGACCACTAATTCGCATTTGAAAGCTATACATTTAATCGTTATATTTTAAAGAAAACTACACCATTATCTCATACGGGAAACTGGCACTGAGCTGGTTTCCAAATGGTGGTGCTTTTTGATCTTATAACCCAATTCACATGTTCCGTCTTCATCCAACCTCAAGTCCGAACTAGATCTCAACAATTTGTTACCGAGAGATGGCATCGGCTTTTTGTTTGTAGGCGAAGATGATCTTGTTTTGTAAATAGACGACGCAGACGATTGTGGCACTTGTTCATGTGTTCCCAGTTGCTTTTCCACTTCTTCATTCGTCTCTTTCACCTCGTCTTCATCGTCATGTTCTCCATTGGACTCCTCTACAGCAGGCAAATTGTCCTTCGCAGGTGACTCAAGAGCTATACCCAACATAGACTTCAGCTTGTGTTCCTCACCTCCACTACTGGAACCATTGGATTCAGTCCTTTCTTTCAGCTCTCCTTTGAAGTTATACGGGTGGTTGCTCAATGAAGATGTAGAATGAATGGAACTGGTATCGTCTTGGTGGTCTTGCGCTTTTAAGCCACCTCCTACCAAATCCAACATGCTACGGAAAGGTGTGGTTATTCCCTCGCTATCGCTTTCACCATTTTCTTGGTTGAATGTACCTCTACGGCTGGGGTTGCGTGAGTTCGATAGCGAGCCAGTATTGGAATTGTTCACCGAGCTGGGTTTCTGGTTATTAAGTCCCGTTCCTGGCAACACAAATGGATTTACAGTCTGATCAGGGTGTTCATAAAGACACATTTCGAGGCTTTGAAACCATGGATCATTGAACAACAAGTCCAAGTCATACCTTCTAGCAACAGAAGGATCACATAATTTCCATGCTACCCTCGAGGCACCGGTCGAATGGAACTGCGAAGCCCATTTAAACTCTGAGCCGGGTCCCTTGGCGTAATCTTGGTTGTTTTTGAAGTGAGGATGGTCACTGCAGTATCTATCGTGATTAAACTTATAATCCCTATAGGAATGGTCGTTGACGGACGACATTTGGAATGGCACACCTCCGTATACAATACAGAACAACAACATCCCCAAACCCCAGAAGTCCATTTTGAAAGGATCATACTCAAAGTGTTTGGCTTCCGTAGGGGACTTTTCTTTAAGAAGCATCACCTCCGGTGGTGAGTATGGTGGAGAGCCCACGTATGAATGGCTAGTCTTGACAGGAGACGAAAAATCGCCAGGGGTCTCGTGGCCATACCCACTGACCCCAAAGTCACACAACTTGACGCATCCATTGGCATCAAGCAACACATTTTCGGGCTTCAAGTCTCGGTGGACAATATCCAATTCGTGGATAGCCTTCAACCCACAACTGATCTGCTTGAATATGCAGAATCTTTCGCTGAGAGGGGTTCTTTTCCATCCTGGCTTAATGATGGTGTTGAAAAGATCGCCTCCAGAACACCATTCCATCACAAAACCCCATCCTCTGGTCAAATTAGCCTGTGACTGTATCCTCACTAGTGCTAGGACGTCAGCCACGTGTCGTGAGGTACTGCATTTTCTAGAGATAATGAACTCTTTAGTGACTCTCTCGTAGAACTCCTGGTCGGTTTCCTTGGACAACAACGTGAACTTCTTCAACGCATAGTATTCTCTCTTGTGGTGCAAAGCATTGATGATACGCACGTCCGAGGAGCCTCCGTCGCCCAATTTTTTTGTTCCTACATCGATTTCGTAGTCGTCGAGTAAGTTGATATGCTCCTGATGAAATTCGTCTGACAAATAGTCGTTAGGATCTGCCACTGGGTTGGCCAAAACTCGACCCCCTTCATTGGTACCCGACATGTAGAACGAGCTGTTCTTGGGGGTTTGCAGACTGGGGTTCTTATTAACACCGAACGGATTGTAGACCATCTTTTCGTGGGTATGAGACGAACCCGAATTGCCTCCTGAACCCGAGCCCGATCCCGGTTGGGCCGCAGGCGGTCTGTACTGAGCTCTGGCAGCATTTTTGTTGTTGACCGATTGTAAATAAGCTACTGTTTCTGCCTTGGTCAACTTTTTACCTTCCTTTGGTGGTGTTTGTGACAAGTTGGCGTTCGAGCCTGAGTTGTGTCCCGGGATCAAGTTCAATAGATGGTGGTGGTGATGCTCTGAACTGGAGCGGCCCCTGCTATTTGGGTTTGAGTTGTGACGTTTCAACGAGAGAAAGCTTCCTGTTCTCGATAATGATCCAGATGAAGGACTGGAAGCATTGGGAGCAATCGAGCTAGGGCCATTCTCTTTCGAGTTGTGATTGGAACTGTGACGAAAGATCCTAGACAACCCCGTATGGGAGCCTGTTGAGGGGGACTCCGAGTCTGAGCCGCTATCCGACTTCAAGGGGTTTTTGATATGGAGATGGTGATGTTTATCTGTCGACGACTTCATAATAATAGTATCAATTCACGGTTTAGTATTTGGGCGTGTGTTTGATTGCTACAAGTGAGATGGTTGATGAAGTGTTGGTCAAGTTGTTTTGTTTTAAAGTGCTATTGTGATATGCGCCTTATCAGAGAATTATGCTGCTTGTAGTGATGCAATGTTTAATTGTTGGTTCAGATGTTGGTTTCTTTTAGTACTAATAAATGATTAAGTTTGTTCTGGTAAGAGCGAAGGCTCACTAGAACGTAACACGGGGACTAACCAAAAGAACAGGGTTCGGAAGTATACGGGGAAGAGGGGCTTACACGGAGTTTGGGAGGGCTGGAAAAAATTAGAGTGGTAGGTCCAATGGAACTGGCCAGAGTTAGCTAAGGATTACAGGATATGGGCTGAGATCCATCTATCTCACCACCACTGACGACACCCAAATAGTGAGAAGCTTGTCAAGCGCACTCATCTCAAGTATTTGAAGGGGTTTTGTGGTACGGGCCAGGCGTGGTAACAATAGATTTCGGGTTGCAAGGGTATTGTTGCGGCATTAAGAGCTGCAGAGAGTTGATTTCTTGTTTCCATGTGCCAGTGGGGACTACGAGATATACGGTATCGCTGGTGATCTGGTTGATGGAGAAAGGATCTCTTACTCACGGCTACCAGATTTCGCAAACTCCGTAGGGGAGATTATTAGATATATGGCTTGGCCCGCGTGGCGCGCGTGGGGTCGGTCGGACGCAAAGACCACCCCAATTCAACTCAACAAGGTTTGGCGACTGGGCATCTGCCAAGGCCTCCTTGGTGTCTTCCCCGCCATGCCAACACGAACAAGACTGCAAAGAGATGGCCAGACAATGCCAAGGTCCGAGCGACACCAAAAAAACTTCTTGTCATGTCTCGATATGCACCTTGTCATAGTGGCTTTGAACTACGGTCTGGGGTCAGAATGGATTTTTGGGTGAACTGTATTTTGCTACCCACACCAAAAAGTCGTAATCCAACATTACTTGAATTGCTACTACTTTTTTTGGCGTGTGTGCCTTGGCACTTTTTCTCTGTTTGCGTCACTCTTACATCATCGGTAATAGACCTGGCTTTCCCTGCTGGGCTCAAACCCGTCACTCGCAGAAAAAGAGTCACGCACGTGCATATACACGTGCCAGAAGTGACGACTTGTTTTGGCGGCTAGTGAGTGAGACCTTTTTTTGCTGCTACATGTTTACATTTGTCTACGAAATTTAACGATGATTTTTCTATTCATGGCTATCTGCCTTATAACAGCAGAAGCTAGAATGAAAAGGTGAATAAACAATTAATAGAACGGAAGAATAGATTAAATTAGTACAGTCAAAAAAACCAAAGTAATTATTTTGTTTGATACGTTAAACGTAGTAGTAGTAGGTATTCAAATGGTTTAGTACAAAGCGGTTCCACACTTCAAAAAAGCATGGTTGAGTAAGTTATGCTTTTGAAATTAGACGCTTTCTTCATCGGATACCTTATGGTTTCTCTTGATTTTGAAGAAACGAATACCACCGGTGTTCTCATCCTTAGGTTCAGCAGGAGTTCTGGTGAATGAGGATTCATCTCCAGCAGGGCCGCCAGTAGTGTTGTCTGGTGCATCCTGACCACGAACATTGGCCATGTGGTCCTTGTATGAAGTAATGATGTTGGTTGAGAAGGCATTGATGAAGACAATCAACAAGGTAACGAACGCAGTCCAAAAGATAGCCATCAACTTAATGTCAACATGGACGCTAAGGTTTTCGTCTTGGAAGGCGTTTCTGGCAAGAACAACCACAGCAGTTTGAAATGCGACTGCGCCAGCAAGGAAAAACAAACCAAAAGTGATCAAAAACACAATCACGTTATTGGCAATTGCAACGAAACCCATAATAAATGCAAAGGCAGTTGAAGCCAAGGCAATAATGGTAAATGCAAAGGCAAAACGGGACAAGTAGAAGTAGGTGGATCTGTTGGCAACAAAGTCGTGGGGCACGTTAGATTTGGTGTGGAAGTTATCGACAGGAGAAATTGCTGATGCTGGAGAGTAAGTACACAGGCTTCTGTCATTATAGTCACAAACACCCCAGAATGACCAGACCGAGGTTTGGTATGCGCCAGAGATACCGGAGGTGTCTGCACGCAACCAGTAGAACTTGTTGATTGGGGAATGGTTGGTGGAGCCGGATAAAACGGTGAATATCAAGAGTAACAATGTACCCGCAAGGATGAATTGACTTATAATCCCGCTAATAATCTTCATTTCTCAATTGATTAAATAAAACAGTAAAAAGTTGTATGTCGAAAGAAAAAAATCAACACTACACTCAGGGGAGTTTACCGTCAGTTTATATTTAAATTTACCTATTATTTTTTTTTCGGGTAGCACGATAATTCTATTGTACCAAATATATTATGATTGCTTCCTAATTGAGCATAATTGGAGAAGACGGCTACTGGAATTTGGCACTTGCCAGAAGCCGAGGAGTACAGGTAATTCTCTCACAAAAATGCAGTGACCAGCTACTAACCATGCACTCTACTTTCCTACATTTTTTTCATGGACGATGGGTGAAGCATGCTGCCATCTGAGCATCCACTGTTTATGTTTATCCAGCTAAGGTTTGCTGTCGCCCCATTGGGACGTCAACACTAGTCATGCGTTCTCCCAAATAGGCAACTGGTGCGTATGATGACCGAAATGGGACGGCTGAAGATGAATCTGCGCTCGCCCACAAACACAGTCACGTGGCTGAGGTTGCTGTTGGTGTCACTGTTTCACCTGCGGGCGTCACTACGTCTCCAGGCTCTACACATCGTCCCCCCATCGTGAGCACCACCCGTACCATGTTCTCTCTAAACACTTCTGGGGCGGTTTGGTAGGAGTAGGAGTAGGTTCCGTGGAAGAATCCGCAGTGGGTTTGGTGGTGGGTCCCGTTGTGAGTCGCGTAGAGAGTCCAGTGGTAGGCTTTGTCTGGCTTTGCATCCCACGTGATGTTCCTCTCCCACTGGAACTGGTGCGAGGGCTCGGACGCGGCTTGAGTGGATTGGGCAAAAACGGCTCATCGCCCTCGTTATCGTCGTGACTCGTAAACCGCCAATTGAAGCAGTCTCGGCATGGAGGCTGTTCCATGCATGGTGCTGTTTCATTGTACAGGAGGATCACGTCGTCAATGACGGTGTGGATCCGGTGGTTAAGAAGATTCACCCGCCAGCCTTTGTCGGTGACCACATCGTATACGCACTGCATCCCGGTGTGGCACGCCGTTTCCATGGCATATCCTCCCACGCTACACAGACTTGATGCTCCATTACACACACCCATGTAGATTGGATCCGCCGTGTGCCCAATGTGCCATATATTTTCACGGTACTTGGGCAACCCAGGCGGTTGGGGCAAGTGGAGTCTTTTTGTCGCCAACATTTCGCCTGGTGCCTCAATTGCAACCACGGGTAGTCCATACGTGCGACCAAGAAGCGACGCCAACGCCCCGCCCAAAGAGTGGCCCGTCACCCATATGGTGGTGTTTTCTGGTGGGTATATTGCAGTCACGTTACGGTACAAGTCTAGTGTCGCCTGATAGTACCTGTCCTGGCGCACCAACTCTTTTTCCAAGCAGTCTTGGTTGCAAGTATAGGTCTTTTCGTAGCAGTCGCACACGGTAGTCCAGAGGTAGCTGATGCGCGCACAGCAGCATGAAAACAAGAGATTGTCGTTAGTCTTGTCGCCTGCGGTGGTTTCTTCGTTGCCTGACCCCAAGAGCCCCGCACCCGAAGTTCCCTTGATCCCAATCACCACCGTACTGTTGTCCTCGCTAACAAAAATATGGCCGCGCATCCCTGCCGCGTCCCAGCCAAACTCTATGCCGCTGCTGTCGCGGTCAGGATCCCATCCTCCGACATCAATCCAGTCCAGTCGGCGCTTTTCGTCGTCGTCCTTGGGGTACCGCACGTATGCATTGGACGAAATAGTCGCGAGCGAAACCAAAGTGTCACGGTCTGCCACATCAGGGACCACCACATCGGTTTCGTCTTCCCATTCCAACTCTATCTTGTTCAAAATTTTAGGATTTCCCTTCATATCTATGGCATAGTTGAGGTACGACTCAATAAACCCAGGCGTGTGTCTCTCCTTGAGCCTCTGTACTTTCCGAGGCTGCGAAGCGTGTTTGATGGGAAGAATTATTTCAAATGGGTTCTTGCCGTGGTGTACTTTGGGCCAGTCCATCTGGCTATATACTGAGTTGAGGTCGTTGATATCTACTTTCTCATCATGTGGCGTCCCAGGTTTTGTGAGTGCCTCGAAGTAGCCATGATTGCGAGACAAGTATTCATCAGTTATATCTAATCGCTTGTGTATTTTGTAGTTTTTCTCGCCAGTTCCATGATGGTAGATGTGTTTAAGACGGAAGCTCAGCAGCTTTGCTTTGGGCGGATCAAACACTGGCGTCGTGGGGCTATTTGGCTCTATTGGCGTATTACTGACATGCCGATGCTTGCCTGGGTATGGCTTGCCTAGATATCCCTTGCCTAGATATTGCCATCCGGGTATTGATGATGGAAAGAGCCACACAAGTATGGCAATGCTGAGCACTCCTACAACCGCCACCAAGGTCCGTACCCGTGCCAGCCAATAACTTCTGTGATTCTTGTGTATTTCTCTGGTGTAGTAATTAGACTTGTCATCTGACATCACTTTGTTGTCCAGATCCATATATATTCTCTGTTTCTTCATGGTGTAAGAGCTGTCTGTGTTGCTTCCTAATCGATCTTATCTCACTTTTGGTCACCAAATCGGGTTGTGGCGGACAGGTGCGGGCTGCGAAGAATTCAGGCAAGTACTCAAAAGCCATACGTTAGTGGCTGGAAAGACAGAAATAAATTGACGAAGAGCCGGGGATGAGTGGCTACAACTTCTGGTACTTACTTGCTTAGTATTCTTGGTGGTTTTCGCCCTTATCACTTTGACGGTTATCCCTGTTGTGTCCGAGCGTGGTGCACGTGATTTGTGAGTTCCGGTCACCTAGGTTAGTAGATATGGGCCCTCTTATATCAGATTCTCTGGCTAAATTTCCTTGCTTATAACAACCCACTGCCCTAACACCAACCAGAGTGAAGCAATGTTGACTTTTCAGGGACCCAAGTCCCGAGACCGGCATCCTACACCAGTCTCAAGTGCTCCCATTTGCAAGGTGCGGTCCGGCGCGTGACACTCTACCTCGATTCGTCTATTCATTCATTTCACTCACATCTAAAGAGGTATATAAGTCTATAGGTACTGGGGATCGGTATATGCCAAGTCTGACTCTAGCAAAAAGCGTCTCAGAGACACCACACGAATGTCTTTGACCACTTTCACCTCTTTAAGTCCTGTGGCTGCCAATTCCTCGGCATAACTATGTTTCAATACCTTTTGCAATTTGGTCAAGGCATCAGAGAGCACTTCGGGCACAAGTTTTTTGCTATTGTTATAAAAAGCGTTTGCAACCAAGGCCGTAAACAAGTCGCCACAGCCACTAAAACTACAATCGAGCTTATCGAGTGCGAAGTAAAATATCGTAGGCTCCTCACCCCCAGAAAACCCTACAGAGTACAATTGGCCTTGTATTTCCACAGACGAAACCACCACATAAGGCACCTTGTAAGTGTTGTAGAAGTGGTACAAGGCTGATTTCAACGAATCCCAGTCGTCAATTTTGATACCGGTAAGAGTCTCGAACTCAAACTGGTTGGGCGTGGTCAAAGTCACGCAGCCACTAGCAAAAAACTTCTTGTACCATTCCACCACCAGCTCAGGCAAGTACAACTTGCCATTGTCGCCCAAAATCGGATCCACGATCCAAGCCGGAGACTTTGGGCCTGCTCGGTAGTTGTGCACCAAATTATTGTAGATGATCTCCATAGATTCGACACTGGGTATATAACCAGTCAATATTATTTGGTAATTGTCATTGAACAGCACAATGGTCTTGATTCCCTGTAACAATTCATCCAATAGTTGAGGACTACTAGCTTTTCCAGCAAACTTTCCGTAGCCAGGATGGTTAGAGAGATTGGTGGTGTTGACCGCATCGACGTCCCACCCGAGGTATTGGAGCGGGAAGACGGCTGCCCTGTTGCCCACATATCCGTGGACCACATGCGACAGTATCGATAATACACTCTTGTTGGCCATGGCGTTAACACGAATCACGGCTGATCCTATAACATCCTCGCAAAATCTTTATTACTACTGCGAATTATGGCAAACGGCTCTCGCACTGGGCCTACGAAAAGATGAGTCAAGCCCCATTGGCCCTTACTGGACTACTTTCACATCTAAGCCTTGCCCTCTAGTTCTAAATATAACTTTGTCTTCAAACAAACGAGTTTTATACTGCGCACCAGTAGTTTACTGAGCCTATAGTCTCTATTCATTCCTCGCTATTATTTCTCTCATTCCTCGCTATTGGTTCTCTCATTCCTCGCTGTTGTCTCGCTGGAACTTTCATTCCTGCCTATGGTGACTATTTCGCGCCGTACAACAGACAACCAAAAAAAAAACACGTACCACTCAGCAACGTTTAAAAGCCACCATGTCGCTTAAGGATTCTGCTACCCTTGATTTAGGGTATCCCATCCTCGATACCAGGTTTGTCAATAACAAGACCGTATTGGTCACTGGTGGCGGTGGCGAAGGAAACAACGGGATTCCCAACAAAATTACAGCCATAAAATGTAGCTTCAAGGTGAACGACCCCAAACGAAGACTTCAGAGGTTCAGAGAAATAACCCTCCCTTCAAACGAAGACTCGCCTCAGTGCTTGGATACCGCCAAAATCTTAGGTGATGGCGAAAACAAAGTGTCTGTGTTTGTTGGTTGCAATCAATCGTCCCAATTGATCAAGACCATGAATGTGAACAACAACTTGAGAAAGTACGTGGTCAACAGCGAAGAACACCTCAGGTTTGTCGACGCAGCACAATTGGAAGAAATCAATCCCAATGCTGCTGACGACTATCCCAAGATCATCCGTTTATCGCCTAACAATACCACCGGTTGTTTGATGACCTCGTCCGTACCGTCATCGATTCTCAACTTCAATCCCGAAAGCTTGGAATTGAACTTTCGGTTCAAGCCAGAAATTGACGTGGAGATCAAAGACTTCCATCTTAGTCCTAATGACGACGGCAAAACCCTCTGTTACATAACCTCGTCGTCCATTGAAACCATCTCGACTATTACTGGAAACCCCATTTCGTCAACTTCGAAGAACCCTGCCGTTGCCAAAGTCTTGCAGAACTATATTCTCTCTAAAGTCAGGTTCGTTGACAATTCCACTGTGATTATAGCCGCCAGCGGCCGTGGCAACTCCCAGGGTTCTACACTCCTCCGGTACTCCATCCAAGACCAGAAGATCACCAAGACAAAGTTGATCGCCAAAAAAACCAAAAACGTCGTGGCCATTGACTTGTGTCCTTCAAAAGACTTGTTGGCTATTGCTGGTAACGACTTATCTGTTCTTATCATACGTTTATCTGACTTCAAGGTCTTAAATACCTTCAAAAAATTACATCCATTCGCAATCACCTCGGTGGCTTTTGCTCCAAATGGCTCTAAACTTGCCACTGGAAGTGCTGCCAACACGCTTCATATTTTTAGAATTCCGCCGAACTATGGTCGTGGCAAATCAATCATTGGATCCATATTCCAATACCTAATAACCATAATTTTTGTTGCATTTTTGGCCATTTTCTTGCAAAAGAGTCATGAGTCGGGTCAGTTGGAAGTATACATCGACAAATCAAAAGTTTATCTCGATCATTCAAAGGTATATGGTAAGATTGGATATGATTTGGCTAATGAGTACGGTATGAAAGGGTACAATTTTGCAAAGTCCAAATATGAAGCAAGGTTCTTGAGCGATAAGCCAATTGAAACATTTGAAGATTTGTCTTATGAAGCTCAAGCTAAAACCACCCCTATTTCAACGTCATTGACAGAAGCGCATGACTATATCCAATTATCTGAAGTCACCAGAGATATCCCTACTGAGAATGGTAACATCAACACAGAATCGCTTGCGATTCTGAATGAGTATTTGAAAACAGTCAGCGAGGCTATCCCTGAATCGACTCCCGTTGCAGAGTCAGTTGAGATTCAAGCTACTCCAGTTCCACAAACAGTTCCCGAAGCAGTTCCTGTATCAGCACCCGTCGTAGAAGAGGAGACTGAAGTAAAGGCGGAAGAGGAAGTAATTCAGAAGCAGCCCAAAGTAGAGTACAAGCCTTTCGAAAAACAAGATATTGTTGCAAATGGTACACAAACAGAACCAGAAGTACAATTTGAGGAGCATGTACTTGAACCTGAGTCAGAGCTGAACGATGAGGTTGAAAGTGTGCCACTTGAAAAGGTGGCAAAAGAAAAAGAGGTCGAATTGGCGAATGCTGATGATGTTGAGCCAGCAGAAGAAGTTGAAGTAGTTGAAGAAGTGGAAGAGATTGAGGAAGATGAAGAACCTCAAGCTGGGGAAGAGATTACTGACGAGGTTGAGCCTAAAGAGGATGTTGAAGAACTCGCTGCTGAAAAAGAAGATAAGGAAGCAATACCGCACAGTGATTCTGTTGAAGAATTGATCGAAGAAATAATAGAGGAAGTACTTGTTGAAGAATCCGATGAGAATGATGACAAAGCGGCTCAGGAAGATTCTGTGCATTCTCTCGAAAAAGATGAAGTTGAGGTTGTCGTAGTCGAAGTTGATGAAACTGAAGAACCAGATGAAGAAAAGGTCGAAGGATCTGAAGAACCTGGTGAATACGTTGTCGAAGAATACGAAGAAAATGTTGACGAACCGCTCGACGAAGCTGCTGACGAAGTTGTTGACAACATTGGTGAAGAGCAAATCGAGGAACCTATTGAAGAATCTGTCGAAGAATACGTGGCTGAAATACCAGTGACTGAATCTGTGATAGAAACAGATGACAATATTGTTGATCGGAAAACTTCTGAGCCTGAGCCTGTAGCCACTCCAGTACCTGAAACCCCAGCTGAAGCACCAGTTGAGGAGCCAGTAGCTGAAGCAGTTGAGGAGCCAGCCGCTGAATCAGTTCCCGAAACGGTCGTGGAAACTGTCGCTGAAAAATTTACCGAATCGTCAACTGAACCATTAACTGAGTCTTCAACTGAGTCTTCAACTGAGTCTACAACTGAGTCTACAACTGTGTCTACAACTGAGTCTTCAGCTGAGTCTACAACTGACCCGGTAGCTCAGGCCCTGGCTGAACCAGTCATTGAGGTCAAAACCAACATTCTCGAATCAACTTCCACTCACTCCAAAGTTTCCGAAAAAAAGTCAAGTGCTACTTCTGAGTCCTTACCTCCGTCCACATTGACCGAATCCCTGGCTGCTTTAACACAAGATCTGATTTTAAGCGAATCTGCCGCTGAACCCACTAAAAGTTCCGAAGATTCAACGGTGACCAAACCTCCACAAACTCAAAAAACGACCCCAAAGAAAAAGGTCAAACGTACCAAAACTGTCAAAAGAACCGTCAAAAAACCAAAGACAGTTAACCATGACGAACTTTAGTTACCATATAAATTCTAGACATCAGACTTGTATTCAGACTGTAGCTAGGCGATTGTATATAGCGAGCCGTTACTAAAACCATTACGCGGCGCTTACGTAATCGGCGATCTCTTCTATAGCAAAGATGATATAAATCGATCTAGTAAGACCAATGTCGATATGAGCAACTTCAAGAGCGGGGATGCCCTTACTGATCCGTCCGACTGGCAGAGGACCAAGTTGTTGGGCATGGGAGAACTCGACAAACTTCAGCGGTGCTACATCTGCAAAGAGTTCTTTAAGGCTCCTGTGATCACTAGCTGTAACCATACTTTTTGTTCTGGGTGTATACGAGAGTACTTACTAACCAATAACCTCTGTCCGTTGTGCAAAAGTGAGCTTTATGAAAGTAATTTGAAACGAGACGTGCTATTGGAAGAGATAGTGACGTGCTATGCAAGACTACGGCTGGGGATATTGACACATTTACAGGCACCATCGGCCCCAAAACTGCCCTCGCCACGCGCAGAGGTGATTGAGATTGGATCCGATAGCGAGGAGCCTGCGCCCAAAAAAGCTCGCAACGAGTCCACCAAAATGGCTGCCAATTCCGGCACCGTTCAGTGCCCTATTTGTCTGGAACATATGACTGCATTGGAACTTCAGGGAAGGCACATCGACGACTGTTTGAGCGGCAAGAAACGTCCTGCCGCAGCCAGCACCAAGCGAGGAGGGATAGCGTCATTCTTCAAGCCCAAACTGACCAAGCTGCATTCGCCGCTCCTCGCGGCATCGGGGACGCAGTCGCTGTCGCTAGGCCATGCCGACTACTATTTCAATGAAACCGCCAAACACAATAACGAGGCCAAAAAGTTGTCTAGGCTAGATTTTCTGTCGCTAACCACCCCGCGACTAAAGGAAAAACTCAAAGAAGTCAAGCTTACCACGCTGGGAACACGCGCGCAGCTCGAGCTTCGCTACAACCACTACTACGTACTTTACAACTCCAACCTCGATAGTAATAGACCCGTCGACACTAAAATCCTCATGCACAAACTCAGTCAGTGGGAGCAGTCGCATCTGGCATTCTCCACCAACTCCGCCGATCTATTCACCTCTCGGTCATCCCTCAGCACCAAATCCATCACTGACAAAACGTTTCTGCCTCGCGAGTGGATTCGCACTTATCGCCGCGAGTACCGCCATCTCGTGCGCCTCGCGCGTACTTCTACCGAAAAGGGTTCTGTCACCCCAGATGTCATCCCAGATGCTCGCAAGCCGATAATAACCACCTCGTCTGAACCGTCAGAGACCCTGGACTTCAAGCTAGCCATTGCTCTGAATCCGCTCTTCACCATATCACCACATACGCCCCCTCTGTAGATAATATACAATGCTTTCGGTGATACACATATCATGTCTAATTTGATACGCCCCCTCTATATACAGTGCATCGGTGATGCGAATTGTGTCTAAGAATTATTTAGGTTTTCGTTCCTTTTGTTCCGGTCCCGCACTTGTAATAAAATGATCGCAAAATTATATTCAAGTGCTGCTACTGAACTTCGCTGCAACGCCGGATAATGGGAGACGACCAGTTGTACTTATCCACAAACGAAGCGGCCCTTTCGGTGGTGGCTACCGCTATGAAAAAAGCGCGTTTGAGACTAGATACTCTAGTTATAAATTCGTTGTTGGGAGGCATCGTTTTTACCACGGGAGGAATGCTTATGATATTGGTGGAAGCTGACTGTCCTGACCTAATGAAAAACAACCCTGGAATCATTCATCTTCTACAAGGTTTGATGTACCCAATTGGGCTATTCTATGTGGTCATTTTGGGATTGGACTTGTTTAATGCAAACGTACTATACTTTACCGTTGCGCTCTGTCGAAATGCTGTTTCGGTAATTGACTTGGCTACAAGCTGGTTTGTCAGCTGGTGGTTCAATCTTGTGGGTAACATATTCATGTGCTACGTCATCTGCCACTACTCACATATCACCAGCAATGAAACCTATGCTAAGGGCTCGGTCGATTTGCTAATGAACAGAATAAGCTATTCATTTGTGCAAACAATGCTCAAGGGAATCGCGGGTAACTTCTATACATGTTTGGCGGTTTACATCCAACTCATGGCAAAACCATTGCATGTTAAACTTTTATTGATGACCTTGCCCATTTTTTCATTTGTTTCCATGGGTTTCACCCATACGGTTTCCGATATGTTCTTGGCCGTCATTGGCCTTATCAACCATTCTCCAGTGGCAGTACGAACTGTGATATGGAAGTTGTTACTACCTGGTGTGATAGGTAACATTATCGGAGGATCTTTCTTCAGTGTGTCGGTGTGGTATTTGCATTTGGTTGTGGTGGAAAGAGATGAGGCCCGGTTGAATTTGCCCAAATACGACTACAGGGATCGCTCTCCTACACTCAATAGTGACTCGAGAGTCACCAAAAATGTTCAGGAAACCCAAAACCCCGTGCTGCCCAACCTTGATAACTATGACTTGACTAAAAGTCCTACTGTAGCTTCCAGGTTCTCTACCAACACTTTAAACACCGTCGGAAAGTCACCAAGGAAAGTCTTTCCCGTCTACGGCATGGGTCCCCCATCTGAAAGAGAACGAGACATTGCGTCTGGAACTAATTATTCTGCTCAGAATTTGAATGCAAACTCCATTTACGATCAAGATGACAAGTCGGCCGAATACATTGGCGACCGGCTCTCGCGAGCGTTCACCAGAAATAGCAATAGACGAGATTCAGAAGCTCGTGTGCTGGCCATTGAATTACCTCGTAGACTTTCACGATCTATTTCGTCGCCCAGCGTTGATACAGTGAATGCCAATCACTCATTCAGAAAAGATCCACAAGCCCCCAAAAAGGCTAGATTAAAAATGGCATCTGATTTACGATCTGACGCTCAACCAATAAATCCACTCGAAACAGTGATAGGATCTTACCCCACAACTGCCGACGGTACCCCCACAGAATCTCGGTCTAGCACACCGAACAAGTCAGTGGCCAAGTCAGACGAAAGCTTTAGTAACATTGAAGAGTTCCTGCCCAAAGCTAATTTATAGAGTGACTTAACTAATAATATTTATTGAAAATTCATTTACCTGAAATACAACTGGTAGCTCCAATCTTGAAATCTTCTAGTTTTCCATAAAAATGTAGATTATATTGACCCGAAATGAAATTCATTTGAAAATGCTTTGAAAAGCTGGGGTGGAAAAAAATATTATGGACGAGACAGGAATCGAACCAGTGACCTTTTGCTTGCAAGGCAAACGCGCTACCAACTACGCCACACGCCCAATTCTAAATTCAAGGCTAACTGGTTCCGATATGACCTCACTGCCAATTAAAAGTACTCAGTTTATGATTGTTTATTGACCTAATTATATCAAGTGCTACTAATGCCGATTTCTGGTTCAGAATTACTCTTGCATAATAAATTTTTTTTGATTAATCAAACATTTCAATATTTCAGAAAAATTTCGAATTATTTACATTTTTTGAAAGAATTGTTCACGAGGAATGGTTCAATCATCGATACCAAGCCGGTTCGTCCTGGGGCAGTTACTTGTGAAGAAAGTCCCCAAAAATTGATTTGATAGTACTTTCTTATGATTGTTTCCGATAATTTGCAGCAAAAAAATGCTGTCAGCTCACAGAAATGCTTCTCCACCATTTACGCGCACTGCCAGAAATTTTGAGAGGCACTTTTACCACACTCATGGTGAGCGAATCGTCCACTCACACTCGAGGTTACATCGCTCGATCCAACAAAATGGACTTGAGAGGTCGCCGGAGCAAAATAATCCCTCTCATCTGGATCGAATGTACGTAGTGTTTGTCGCTTCCCTCATCACTCTTCCCCATCTCTTCTCATACTGCATCTTGGCCATCGCATCGCGAACAAACTATTCAAATTTTTTTATTTCTACTAACTTTAAGACCAAACTAATCAGAAGCATAATGTCAAACGGAGCTGCAGCATCGGCTGCTTACATTGACAACTCTGCATCATGGGAGTCATTTAATCTTGATGCTAGATTATTACAAGCATTAAACCAGATTGGATTCGAAAAACCAACATTGATTCAGTCCAATGCCATCCCTTTAGCGCTCGAAGAAAGAAGAGATATTATAGCCAAAGCGTCCACTGGATCAGGTAAAACCGGTGCCTATGGTATTCCGATAGTTAACAACATTCTTTCTGATTCCGAAAACCAATCATCTGCCATAAAAAGTATCATTCTAGTACCAACCAGAGAATTATCCAGTCAAGTCCATAAATTTATCGAAAAGCTTTTGCTATATAGTAACGACTTGATCCGTGTAATCAACTTATCATCAAACATGAACGAACAAGTTTTGAAATCATTACTCGCCAACAAACCAGAAATTATAGTTTCAACTCCCTCCAAATTAGTACAATTATTAGAAGAACAAAATGACAATTCCACCAATTTGATTGACCTATCCAATGTCAAGAATCTTACCATTGACGAAGTTGACTTGATCTTATCGTACGGGTATATGGAAGATTTGCAGAAATTGGAAACGTATTTGCCAATCAAGAAAAACTTACAGACATTCTTGATGTCCGCCACGATTAATGACGAGTTAAATGATTTGAAATCAAGGTTCTGTACCAGACCTGCCATTTTGAAGCTCAATGATGAGGAAACCGAGAAAAGCAAGTTAATTCAGTACTACGCTAAGACCACAGAATTTGACAAGTTTTTGTTGGCTTATGTTATATTCAAATTGAATTTGATCAAAGGTAAGACTCTTGTTTTTGTCAACAACATCGACAGAGGTTATAGATTAAAGTTGTTTTTGGAACAATTCGGTATCAGATGTTGTATTTTAAATAGTGAATTACCAATCAATTCGAGGTTACATATAATCGAAGAATTCAACAAAAACGTCTACAATCTTTTGATTGCAACCGACGAAACCATGGAAGTTGAAGACGAGGAAGATAAAGACGAAGAGGATGAAGCCATAGAGAAAAACGCCTCTTCATCCAAAAAATCTAAAAAATCAAAGAAAGATAAAGAATATGGTGTGACCAGAGGATCGGATTTTCAAAACGTTGCTTGTGTTTTGAATTTCGATCTACCAACCAGTTCAAAAGCTTACATTCATAGAATCGGTAGAACTGCAAGAGCAGGAAAATCCGGTATGTCGTTATCGTTCATTTTGCCAGCCAGCGAATTCGGTAAGCATAAAACAGCAAATTTGAAGTCAGCGAAGAGAGATGAGAAAGTATTGCGTCGTGTATTGAAGCAACAAACCCGTAATGGATTCGAAATCAAGCCATATCAGTTTGACATGAAGCAAGTGGAAGGGTTCAGATATAGAGCGGAAGATGCATTCAGAGCCGTGACCCAGACCGCTATTAAAGAAGCAAGAATCAAAGAATTGAAGAATGAGTTGGTCAACTCTGATAAGTTGAAGAGATTCTTTGAAGAAAATCCTCAAGATTTGGCTACCTTGAGACACGACAAGGAATTGCATCCAAGTAGAGTGCAAACCCACTTGAAGAGAGTGCCTGACTATTTGTTGCCTGAAAATGCCAGACAAGACATAAAGAATATTGGATTTGTTCCATTCCATAAAAATAAAGGAAAAGGTAAAGGAAAGAAGAGACCAAGCGGCAGAAAATCCGATCCTTTGAAGTCCTTCAAAGTCAGGAAGTAAATAGCTTTTATACATGTACATAAATGTGTGTGTGTATTAGTAAAAGTATAAGCTAAAAGTAAGTATATACGTTTGTCTATAAAATGAATTTGAAAGATTTACGCCAATCTACTCAAAATAATATTCCAGAATAGTTGTGCCAAGCAATTGGCAGGAAACATCATAGCTTGTGGGATAAGCACGAATGAACAAATGGAGAAAAACGGCCAAAAACAAAAGCTGTACTTCAAGGATTTGGAAAATGCCAGTCTAGTTTTCTTTGAGATTTCACCATGATCCCATAAACTATTTAATATGTTGAACAATAACTGAAAACTTGGTGCGCCAATCAATTGATCGACGCAAATTCGGTAGGCAATATTGTCAAAATTTGTTATCAAGAAATCAAGCCAAAGAATAGTAAAACACCCGTTTATTGAACCCCACAAAATGAACTTGCAAATACGATTTATTGATAATTTTTTCTTTTGGTACTGATTCAAAGTCTGGGCTAATGCAGCAGTGGAAGATCCCAATAATGATGGAGCTAGTAAAAGATATATTTCACCAAGCTTACCATAATTGTAGTATATGGCCAACGAAGAAAATGTCTCTAAAAATAGAAACAAAATTAGTTTCCTTTTCGTGAGATCAGTGGTTTGGTTGTACGGCAGTATACTTGATGCAGAATCAACTGTTGATAATGGTGAAGATTTTTCTAAGTCATGATAGGTTTTCCCTTTGAGATTTGTCAATGGAATTTCCGTTTGCATGTCAGAACCGTGACGTGGAAGATGAATGGACTGCGGGAGGGAAGCAACGGTTGAATTAAATTGTGAAACAGAAGACGATCCAGCGACTATTAATGAGCGGGTGTTTGATTCCAGTTCTTAGATACAGTATGTTATGTGATGACGATCACGATTTTCACGTCGTTTACTTCTCGCTCAAACAACAAACCTTTTGACAACTGAATCATTTTCCTGTACATTGTCAGAAAAATGAGCATTGCACTTTTTTATCAGTCAGTGTCACGAGGATGGAAGCATGGAGGAATCCTGGAGCGGAGATTGAGAGCAGGACAATGTAACAAGAATAGAAAAGGGGGTCAGCCTCTCAGAAGCATCACACTGGGATCCGCTAGGATCATAACGAGTCAATTGGTGATTCACCCAATTTCAGTTTGATTTGGAGCAGGTGATCCAAACCCTTTTGGGCAAACCAATTTTCAGCCATGATCGTAACTAGTCAGGTAGAGAGGTTCCGGAGTAATTTTATTTGCTTTCAGAGATACATGTGCTGAGATTAGCCTCACGGCAAACTTGTGTAGCTGGTTACATTGATTCACTCAAGAATATTCGAGTTTGAAGATCACGGTTATAAATGGAACGACATGCGCGCATGTGGTGTCTCATTTCTCATTTTAAGAACATAAGGCAATTACTTGGCTTTAAACTTTATCTGTTAAGTCTGAAAAGCTTAACAAATCTGACCCAAAACTTACTTTTCAATTTATATGGAACGATCCTCAGCAATGGATACAAACATTCTCGGGTAAATTGATCCCCCAGTATGGGGAAATAAATTGAATTTTTAGTGGACCATGCCCGAGGACGGCATTTATTTATGACTGACCTCTCGCATTGTAGAATTGCGCTTACTGTGTCACCCTTTGTTTCCTCCGCATTAACTGGAATCTGCAACGTGTGCCCCAGAAGAATTAGGAGCACCGGCTTCGTGTTTGTAGTGCACTGATGATCTTCTGCAGTCCAGGGTTCTCCATATGTTCAGGAATGATTTTCCGAGTGATGATTCGAAGAAAAAATATTTGTGCGTCTGTTCAAGAGCTAACAATCATAACGTCATAGTCAGCTTCGTTATTCCTCGGCAGAAGTCTTGGTTACATACATGGCCTAAAGGTCGATACAACATCAAGAACCCCCTGGCGCAAATGACGTAGCCGTTGTCAAATCTATTTTAGTTCTATCTTCACTACAAATTGATGCACTTAATATGCTCGATTCGGGGCTGAAATATCTCGCATGAGGAGTCAAAATTTGTTGCTTCGAGTTTTGTTTGTTCTATATTTATAATTGTCAACACATACTAAAAAAATAAAAATGCTAGTTGTAGGTAAGCATAAGTTGGCATTTCAGAGTCGATTACTTCCACCTTCCTGTTGACCTGATTCAGGCTTCACCTCAAAGGCATAAATTTAAACTCTCAGCCCATGATCAGTCTCGATCTGGCAATGATATACCGTAAGCCATATTATTACTCGGTTACATTGCATTAGGAAAATGCACCAACTAAGAAGTAAATTTTCCTTATACTCTGACATTATTTTAAATTCATTTCATGTATTTGTTTGGAAATAAATTATTTTCTTGATTTGCTGTAATAAGTTGCTTTTTTAAATTCATCTTTCTTCTTTGACATACGGCATAACTAAGGCAAGGGCACCTACTATGCTACTATGGGGTTGCAAAAGGTTCGGAAAATATCAATTTCATGAAGTGCTTCCATACGTCATGAGTTTTTGATTACTTCTCTATATTTAGAAGTGCTATACCAAACATACCATTGAAGTCTGGGTATAAAATATGATGATTATCTTCGTCTTACCATCTTTTCAATATCATCAATCCAATCACAGAAAACAAAATACCAAACCCACAATGCAATTAACTTCTACTTTATCTTTTGTTACCTTAGCTGCTCTCGCTACCGCTGCACCAGTTTTCGAACTTATCGTTATCCGCTCTGGATCTCTTTACCAGTATAGCTCTGTCTCAGCTTCTGGTGTTGATATCTTAGTTGGCGGTAGTGATTCCACCACTTTCGAATTGAATGAAGACTCCACCTTGGTTGACACCAAAACCAACGACAACATTTTCGTCCAAGACGACATCTTCTATGAAACCCATAGAAAAGAAGATGGTAGCAAAGGTTTCTCCATCAAGGATGGCTACTTATCATATGGAAAGGGGTTCTATGCTTGTCCAGTTGACGGCAAGGTCAGATTAACCACATCATGTACTGATTCTCAGGGTTCTCCAGTTGCCCTTAAGATCACCAACCAACGTGATAGTGTATCAGGCGGCTCTAGCTCTTCCAAATCATCTAGCGCTTCTGCCAAGCCAACCACTTTAGTTTCCAAGACTTCCGCACCTGCCACTACTACCAAGGCCACTTCAAGCTCAAAACCAACCCAAAGTGCTCAGCCAACTCCTGCCAAAGGAAACGTTGAGTTTGGTATCATTGCTATCCACTCTGGTTCTCAATTCCAAAACACCGCTATCAAGAAGGTTCCTTCTCACACACATGTATTCTCCGTCGGAGGATCCGAGGGATCTGACTTGACTTTGACCTTGAAACCAGATGGATCCTTGGTTGACCAGGATGGAAGAGCTATCTACGTTGACTCCAAGACTGGTGAATTCGGTGACGTCGACCCATGGGGACAAGAAAAGCCATCCACTGGTTTCTCCATCAGCAACGGTCAATTGATCTACCAAGGTAAAGACAACTGGAGTGCTTGCCCATCTGGGGACAACAAGTTTTCCTTGGCCAACAACAACTGTGTTGGTGGTACTGGCATTTCTTTGTCTGTTGTCAACCAAAAGAGTGCTTAATCAGCATGTTGAATCACCCTCAACAGATTCATTCAACTTCTCTCGTCGCCTTATTTCTATCGTCCCTTGACTGATCCGTTTCAGATTCAGCGGTCTTTAATTTCGTACCCAATCTGCATACTCTCATTAAGAAGTCACCCTTGTTTTTCCGTTCATAGTATAATCTATATTCTTATTATTTGAGTCGTAGTTAGCCTTGATTGCATATATGGTGCAGGAATATTCTTTTCGCAGCTAATTCATTTTTGACCACGTTAAAAGTAGGCTCAAGCGGTTATGCAGCCCGCGCGGTGCTCGCAGTTTTGATCATAGAAGAGTCTGGAAATAATCGAGGTTTTGACTTATATATATCTAGCTCACTTCGATTTGAACAACGCTAACTAAAAGCATGGTGGTACACAACCCTAACAACTGGTATGTATGGATACAGAGAGGTGTAATCTGAGTGGTGACTAACCTATTATTACAGGCACTGGATAGATAAGAACTGCCTTCCTTGGGCAAAGAATTACTTTGAAACCGAGCTTTCTGACGTAAGCATCAAACAGGACCAGGTATCTGTTATTCTTCATCAAGTCGATCCTATTACGGGAGATTGTGATGTTACCCAAAGAAAGGGTAAAGTGTTGTGTATTTACGATATGAAACTACAATTTGCTGTCGACACTAAAGGAAAGGAAGACGAAGAATCCAAGAGAGTTATCATTACTGTACCTGAGTTTGTCCATGATCAGGACGAGGACGAATACGTATTTGAAATCTCTGATTCAGAGCATAAACCTGTGATTAGAAAGCATTTCGTACCGGTATTGAAGGCCAAACTTATGAAGTTTCAAACCGATTTAATCAAGGCACACGAAAAGGACGTTCAACACTCCACTTGATCCTAATCTGAGATCTTATAAATAGAATAGCATCACCCAGAATAGAATAGTGGTTGCATCAGCTGAGTTTCGGTATTGTAGATTTAGTTAGTATTCATGTCTTCGACGTCGTTTGTGTTTGTTTCATTTTCGTTGTCTTCATTAGTCTTATCATTTGTATCGTTAGCATCTTCCTCTTTAGTTACATCCTCTTGATCGCTTTCCGCTTTATTTACATCCTCTTGATCACTTTCCTCTTTATTTACATCTTCTTGATCACTTTCCTCTTTATTTACATTGTCCTGAGTATTCTCCTCTTTATTTGCATCATTTTCTTCCTCCTCTTCCTCCTCCTCTTCTTCATCTTCTTCAACTTCTTCCACCTCCTCATCGAACCCTTTAGGAACTCCTTTGGCATGCTTGACTGAACCGTCTCTCGAACCAAAGTAAAACTCATTTGGTGTACCACCTGGTATATCTAAGGGAAGCGATATCCACGGTATTTTGCCCTGTTCTATCTGTTTTAGCAATTTATATGTATCTACCGAACTGTAAGGAATACCGTTCGAGGGATCAAAATACCTGACCTCAGTACCCGAGATTAAACAGTTCTTTTTATTATTGTTTGGTAAGATTAATCCAGTAGGTGCTTCTGTCTTCAACACAATATTGTGAGATTGGGTTTCAACGTCCTCCCTGACTTCTTCGACAACTTCCTGTTTGACTCCTAGTCTTGGTAACTTTTTCAATTCGTCGAAGATAGGATCTTCTTCCGTTAACTCTGATACTGGATCAAATAGATGGTCTTTTTCCTCCTTGACTATAGCATATGGGTTCTCTACCTGCCCTATTCTGAGTATAGTCTTCAAGTCTTTGAACCTTCTGGACGCGGGCAACAACGATTCCTTTCCAAACAAATATGTTTTTATGCTAGTGGTGTCTAGCCTATAGTCATCTTTGAAATCGAATAAATAGACGGTATTACGAGCTACCCGCTGAGCAGGCCCTTCGAAAATTTCTGTAGGAGTTTTCGGTTCCATTTCTTCATCTTCGTCTTTGACGGGAGTTGTTGTCCGTGATTGTTCTGGTTCCGATAATTCTTCTGCAAATCGCACTGATTTGCTTTGGTGTGATTCTTCCTTTACTTCACCATTTTGCTCTTCCTTCACGAGAACATCTTCTGACTCAGCTTTTACCACCGATTCTTCAATTTTTGTCTGCTCTGGCAGTTGTGGTAAAGCATCACCATTAATATTTATACTTTCGGGCTCGGAAGATTTAACTTCCGAAACATCATCCGCTTTTCCAGATACGTTGAGCTCTGAACTGATCAGTTCTTCTGGCTTATTCTCCGGATCTTCTTGAGAATTTCCTTCACTTTCCTCTGCCTGTATCACCACTTCTCCTGGAGTTTTGACTTCTTCAGGTGGTTCTGAGTCGACTCTCTCGATACCTTCCATCTGATCAGGCTCTTCTATGCCTTCTTTTCTTCTTTCTACTTCCTCGGCTTCCTTTTTTTCCAATTCTTCTTTCACTGAAGGTAAATTGATATCTGGCTCGCCTGGAAGCTTGATAGCTTCGAGTTGCTGCTCCAACAACAACCTTTTCCTTCTTCCAGGTCTTTTTCTGAGTTTACTGAGAATCAGTTCTCGGAGAATCCTGGCCCCTTCAACTTCATCAGACGGTGTGATAAGTGTCTCTCTACTCACGAGCCTTACCACATCAGTGAGTTTCTTTCTCTTCAGCAATAACTGCTGTCTCTGTCTTTCTTTTTTAACCACCTCTTGTTCTTGAAATTGATGCAATGATAAGACGTTCGCTTTCTCTGTTTCTACAGCCTCTGCTAGCTTTTCTTCTTGAGTCAATTCAACATGTTTAATCCTCACAACAGGTGTGAATTGAGCCCGCCTCTTTTCACTGGCTTGTAACTTCTCTAACAATGCCTGCTTGTTTTCAACCGCAGCCGATCTTGATGATGATCTTCGTACTGACAACAATAGTGATTCGGATGTAATAAGGTTGGTTTTGGATTTGGATTTGAATTTGTCTCCTTCCGTACTAATTTTAGCTTTCTTGATGGCCGGTATTATTTGTTTCTTTCTGGCAACTCTTTGCTTGATTTTCTCCTGTTTTTGAAGCTCTTTTTCTCCTTCACTCTCGTCAGATTCCGATAACGATATGTCCGAGTCTGAAAGTACATCGTCTCCATCTACCTCTGTATCTACTTTCCGTTTGCCATTGCTTGAATCTTCTTCATTTTCCTCGTCGATTTCTTCTTCTCCTTCTTCTTCGTCTTCATCCTCTTCATCTATATCCTTGAGATTCTCATTGTCGACCTCATTATCGTAAAATTCTTCATCATCCTCGTCTTCTTGAAACAATAAGTTGACATTCTCATCATCTTCAGTGATAATTTTGGAAACATTGCTCTGCATTGCACTCGATTGTTCCTCTAATTCAATCAACTGTTTTAAGCGTGAGCCCGCGTTGGACCTTCGCGCCCTAGTGGCCACCATACTATCATTATCCACCATGGTGTCGTGCCAGTTGTGTATCTTTCTTTCATGGACTTTGATCAGAATAAAAACTGGGTCTCACGTGACCGACGACTCTCTCAAATTTCTACTCCACCAACAACTATTGCTCAAGCAGTAATGAAGAGAATAACGCTGGAGAAGTGTACGCAGTTGGGGAGACGGGTGTTTTCTCTGTCTGCTTTAGTCAACCATGTAGGACCAACATCGCACAAGTATACATCTGCATCTGCCGACGAGATTACACACTTCAATGCTCTAGCCTCTACGTGGTGGAATGTGGATGGGCCTCAGAGAATCTTACATAAAATGAACCTTCTCCGAATGGATTTTATTTATAATACTGTCAGAAGCCATCTTGAGCTTAATCGACCAGGAACACCCGTTGAAGACGAAGTATACGTGCCTCCGTATAACATCAATCTTTTGCCCAAACATATTAAAAGTCGGATCGTTGAAGACCAAGAAATCCGCCGAGATTCAATCCTCAACAAGTCCAAGCTTCGAGTCTTAGACTTAGGATGTGGTGGAGGTATATTATCCGAGTCAATGGCTAGATTAAGTTTTGTAGAGAGTGTCAAGGGAGTTGATTTGTCGAGTGATGTATTGGAAGCCGCTAAACTACACAAGTCCGAAGATCCAACGTTGCTGGACGAAAAATTGAGCTACGAACTTACTGCCATCGAGGATCTTGATCCCAGCCAAAATTATAACATCATTACGTTGTTTGAGATGCTCGAACATGTGGACTATCCTGCCAAGGTATTGACTGAAGCATTGAATAGACTCGAAGTAGGCGGCTGGTTATTTCTCTCCACCATCAACCGTGATTTTGTTAGTTGGTTTACCACCATATTTATGGGTGAACACATCATGAGAATTGTGCCAGTGGGAACTCATACGCTTGAAAAATACATCAATCAACAAGAAATAAAGCAGTGGGTTGAAGAAAACCACCACGCTTTTGAAGTCGTGGACTCAAAGGGATGTGTTTATTTACCAGCATGTGGATGGAAGTTTACCTCGAAACCAGACGTGGGCAACTACTTCATGGCAATACAAAGGACAATGTAAATAGAAATGAATAAATGACAATTCAGGACAGTATTAGTTTGCGACCTTAGCAGGCACTTCTGGCTCTGTTTCATCGATAAACGTGGGCAACTTGTCCGAGCCTACGGCTTCGCCATCGTTCAAGTAGCTCGGCATACCAAGTCCACTTTCTGCCATTTCGTTCTCAAAGTCGATTTCCTCTCCAAGTGCATCTAGCTCGGCGTCAAGCTCTGACTCGCTTATGTCGTCAGGCACGTCGTAGCTGGTCAGAAGCGCTTCTTGAAGTTCATTGGATTTGTCGATCAAATCAAGCATTTCATCCTGCAACGCTTCAATTTTATCGATGTCAATTTTTCCGTATGTCTGTTTCAATTGTTGGTTGGCCGTTTTCATTGCATCCACCGTTATCATGGTATTCTGTAAGTTATCGGTAGTCATTGAGGCTTGTGTCATATTCCACGATTGATTTTCCAACTGGTCTTTCTGAGATTCGATTTGCTTTCTTTGTCTTAATAGCTTGATTGCCTTTTGTTTTAAGGCACTCTTGCCTGGTCCGTCTCTCATGCGGGTTAGCTTTTGTTGGTAGGTAGATAACTCAGCATTGATTTTGGACAATTTGACATCCAACGAGCCGACTCGCTCATCTATGTTCTTTACTGCATCGCCCAATGACGGCTTGGGCACTGTACTCTTGGATCCAAATAATCTATTCATGATTCGAAGTTACTCTGTGAGGACGAGCTTGGGGGCGTTGATAAACCAGAGATCAAGTTCAGGTCACGTGTGGAAACCAGCCTTGCCACTTAAACCACCAATCACCAATAGCTCTAGAGAGGTTGTATAGGATGCCTGAAGTTGCTGAGGTTGCTCATGTTGTGGCGATGTTGCGGCGTAATATTCTAGGGACCAAAATCAAGCTGGTAGCGCTCAACAATGATCCGTTGCTTTTCCCTTTTATCAAGGCTGCGAGTGATCCAGAGAAAGTGCTAGAGACAATGAGAAACAACTTAGTTGGTTCCACAATTGATTCGGTAGGAAGACACGGCAAGTACTTTTGGGTTCGAATCCGGCCTCGTGACTCTGTTCAGACTAGCGTTTTGCTCATGCATCTTGGCATGACGGGTATGATTAAGCTTAGAAATATAGAGTCACATTTAATACTAATGGAGAATGGTGGTGATAAGAAAGTTAAGGATAAGTTGACCATAGAGAGCTCCAAATCCAAGTATTTTGACAAGGAGGTCAAAAAAAAAACTGGTTCTTCTATAAAAAAAGTCAAGAAAGAGTATGGCGCTTCTAGTATAGATGAGCCTTGGCCTCCCAAATTTTCAAAAATGGAGTGGGTTCTCGAAAAGGGCCAAACCGAAATCGATCTTTCGTTCGTAGATATGAGAAGATTGGGCAGGGTTCGGTACTTATCAGGTGACAAAGTTCAAACCAACAAAGGTTTGTTGCTGCAGGAACCATTGAGCGCGCTCGGACCCGACTGGTCGAAACCCACTAGTGGGGTGAGTAGTGAAGTAAAGTTTGAGTTTGGAGATCCTGATCCGGACCATTACGGACGTCCGCGTCTTGGGATCGAGGAATTCAGTAAGTTGGTGCTCTCAAAGAAGAAGCCAATCAAAAGTTTACTTCTCGATCAAGCTTACTTTGCCGGCGTAGGCAACTGGGTTGCGGACGAAGTAATATACCAGGCACGTATCCACCCTGGCGAGGTATTGTCACAGACAATCGAAAGTGGAGACAAGATAGATCCTGTAATATTACGACTTTATCAAAGCTTAATCGGAGTATGCGAACAAGCTGTGCAGGTTGAAGGTGACAGTACCAGATTTCCTGCTCATTGGCTCATGTTACATAGATGGGGCAAGGCTCGAAAAAAGGAAAAAGCGAAGACTAGTGAAGGCTACGAGGTGGATCATGTGACGGTGGGTGGAAGAACCAGTTGCTTTGTACCCGCTTTGCAGGTGATATCCGGCTCCATTGCTCCCGTTCCAAAAAAACAAAAAACCAAATGATCGACTTTTGGCTGCAATATGCCAAATATCGCGTAAATATTGCAAATAATTGACCAAATAGACCAAAAGGCATTATCTCACGTTATTTCAATCACACCATCGGATGAATTATCCTCCGAGACCATAACCATAAAATGATGGCCGGACATACGCAGATCTTCCCGTATTTGTCCGTGACGTGTCTTTTGGCGCGACTTAGATGAGAGATGAGCTTATTTTAAACCTAATAAACGAGACCCTTTTTGAAAAGCCTAATTTACAGACTGACCACCGACTCGTAAAACTCGTGTATATTCCTCGTGCTTGCCGAGCACTCATCTGTAAACATACCATTCAACGTCTTCTCATCGCGACGGTTGACGTTGATGGGGCGGGCTCTTTCCCCTCCTTTTGTAGGGAAAACTCGGAAACATCACGTGGTGTATCTAACAAATTGCCTAAAGAGGGGAAGGAGGATGTTCAGCCGCCTGCGGAGTAGATGGGCCCAACCCCAAAGTGTTGGACGTTTAAACGGTTGGGGATCGGGTATTCGCGCTGCTAAACTAACTTATTGACACAAGGGCCGGCTAGAATATAGTAAAAATGCCAATCGCTCCCCTGAGCAACTTAACGCAAGGTTCCTATATTTAGCTAAAGCCTCGTTAGCGCTCAATAAATACCTCGTTTGCACTGCGCCCAAAAAAAAAAAAATGCGGTTGCCAGCCCGCTAGTCCGCTAAATGGCCAATATCGGAACTTGTTCGCGACCAGAACCTTTCTTGCAAGTGTAGTGGGGCGACATCGCACTCTGAATTTTGTAAAGGTGGTGTTTTCCGGCGCCTGCCGGATCTGCGGGGAGAAAAATATGTAGGTGCTTCAGTGCTCGATACTTCAGCCACCCCTCAATACAGGCAACCACCAGTTATTTAAGCAGCCAGGATCCCTCAGGTGGGGCAGGCCTTTACTATTTTCTCCTACATTATGATGTTGAAAAGTGTAAAGAAAGTATCTGCCACCAGATTTGGGGCTCGCATGTCCTCTAGTACGACGACTGCAAATACTTCCTCATCAGGTGCAAATGCATCTATCCATACCCATACCATCAAGACCCCCGTTGGTATCAAAGCAGCCCTTGCTTCTTTGAAACCCAAAACCACCCGTTTATCCATTGAAGGTCCTATTGAGTGCGACTTGCAGGGATTCCATATTTTGAACTCGCCTGTCTTCAACAAGGGTTCAGCTTTCAGTGAAGAGGAGAGAGAGGCATTTAACTTGAGTGGGTTGCTTCCTCCTCACATCCACACTTTGAAAGAACAGGTTGAGCGTGCCTATACGCAATTTTCGTATTTGAAGTCTCCTTTAGCCAAGAACGATTTCTGTACGTCCATGAGAATCCAAAATAAGGTCTTGTACTATGAATTGGTCCGTAGTCATATCAGAGAAATGTTGCCTATTATCTATACTCCTACTGAAGGTGACGCCATTGCCGCATACTCACAACGTTTCAGAAGACCAGAAGGGTGCTTTTTGGATATCAACGACCCTGATTCCATCGATGACAGATTAGCAGCCTACGGTGAAGATAAGGATATTGATTATATTGTTGTGTCAGATGGTGAGGGTATTTTGGGAATTGGTGACCAAGGTGTAGGAGGTATCAGAATTGCCATTGCCAAATTGGGTCTCATGACTTTGTGTGGTGGTATTCACCCTGGTAGAGTCTTGCCTGTTGTCTTGGATGTTGGTACAAACAACCAAGAGTTACTCAGCGACGAATTGTACATGGGTAATAGGTTCGCTCGTGTTAGAGGTGAGCAATACTGGGATTTTGTAGACAAGTTCATCAATGCTGTCAAGACCAGATTCCCCAACGCCGTTCTTCATTACGAAGATTTCGGTGTGTCCACCGGTAGAGATATGCTCGCCAAGTACAGAGAAGTCTTGCCATCGTTCAATGACGATATACAAGGTACTGGTGCCGTGGTGATGGCATCTATGACCGCAGCCTTGCAATTCTCCAACAGAGACTTGTTGGAGTCCAAGGTTCTTATTTATGGCGCTGGATCCGCCGGTCTTGGAATCGCCGACCAAATTGTCAATCACATGGTTTCGCACGGTTCTACTCCAGAAGAGGCCAGAAACTCCATTCACTGTATGGACCGTCGTGGGTTGATTTTGAAATCGTTTGACGACGCTTCTCCTGCTCAAAAGCTTTATGCTGACGAAGACAGTGACTGGGAGGGTGTCGATACCGCCAGCTTAGTGAAAGTCATTGAAAAAGTCAAACCTACTGTATTGGTGGGATGCTCTACACAGGCCGGTGCCTTTACCGAAGAAGTCATCAAGACCATGTACAAACACAACCCTCAACCTATCGTTTTCCCATTATCCAACCCAACCAGATTGCACGAAGCCATTCCTTCAGATATCATGAAGTGGACCGATTTCAACGCCTTGATTGCCACGGGCTCCCCATTCCAACCGGTCGATGGAAATGTCATTTCTGAAAACAACAACTGTTTCTCATTCCCAGGTATTGGTTTGGGTGCCGTCTTATCAAGATGTACCACCATTTCAGATACCATGGTTTCAGCCGCAGTGGACCAACTTGCCGCGCTTTCGCCTAAAATGGAGAACCCAAAGAACGGTTTGTTGCCAAGATTGGAGGAAATCGACGAAGTAAGTGCGCAGGTTGCTACTGCAGTCATTTTACAGTCGTTGAAGGAGGGCACCGCCAGAGTTGAAAGCGAAGAAAAACCTAGTGGTGGTTTTGTTGAAGTTCCAAGAGATTTCAACAAGTGTCTCAAATGGGTCCAGTCGCAAATGTGGAAGCCTATTTACAGACCTTTGGTCAAGGTTCAACACGTACCTGAGATTCATACTTTCCAATACTAAAGCTTCTGAAGCCACTTTCATTTCATTTCGTCCCTAATTTTTAATCAAGTATATCGCATTTATAGAGTTAAGTATACATTCACCTAGATGAGACAGACCAAACTAAGTAGATCAAACCCTTGGCCAACAATTTCGCAGTCAAGGCTCCAAACGGTGAAAATCGGAAGAGTGGAGACTCGGACGTCAAAGCGTCGTGCGCTCACCAACTACTCGGCCAATAACCTTTTCCAAGTTGATTTTCACCACCCCAAAGTTTTCTCAAACCACCACCAGTTTAGGCCACACTCAGAATGTCAGTTGAAGATTTGAAGGCCACCGTCGCCAAATTGCAAGAAAGAATCCAACATTTGGAATCCAAGGCCGGAATTGTGCCAGATGTTCCAAAGTCCATCAGAATGGTCTTGATTGGACCTCCAGGTGCTGGTAAAGGTACTCAGGCTCCAAACTTGAAAGAAAAATTTTGCGCTTGTCACTTAGCCACCGGTGATATGCTCCGTTCCCAAGTTGTAGCCAAGACTTCCTTGGGTGTTGAAGCCAAGAAAATCATGGATCAAGGTGGATTGGTCTCTGATGAAATCATGGTCAACATGATCAAGGGAGAATTGGAGAACAACAAGGAATGTACCAATGGTTTTATCTTAGATGGTTTCCCTCGTACTATTCCTCAAGCTGAGAAATTAGACTCAATGTTGGAACAAAGAAAAACTCCTTTGCAAAAAGCGGTTGAATTGAAGATCGACGACGAATTGTTGGTTGCCAGAATCACCGGTAGATTGGTTCACCCATCTTCTGGTAGATCATACCACAAGTTGTTTAACCCTCCAAAGAAGGACATGATCGACGATATCACCGGTGAAGCCTTGGTCCAGAGATCTGACGACAACGAAGACGCCTTGAAGAAGAGATTGGTGACGTACCACAAGCAAACCGAACCTATTGTCGAATACTATAGAAAGACCGGTATCTGGAGCGGTGTCGATGCTTCTCAAAAGCCTGCCACTGTCTGGTCTGACGTCTTGAAATGTTTAGGTCAAAAATAGTTATATTGTATTTAACTTGTAATTATAAACTAACTGAAAAATCAAAAGTGAAAAGAATTTGTAGAGTATGATTAGTAGATAAGAAGTTTGGACAGTTTCATTAATCATTATCTATATACTATAATTTCTCTCTTTTAACTTTATGGTTCAAATCGTCGCCACTTCTCTTCCTGTTGGCTTCGTTGAAACAAGTAACGTGAATGATCTTTCTGCTCTGAGGATCTTCGCTGGGTAGGCGAACACAGTTTGGCCAGACCCATTCACCCAATTCGTCGTTGTGAGTGGCTTTGATGTACTCGTGACAAACCAAACATCTGTTGTTCATATTAGTATCCAGAGCGGGAACCTGCACGAATGAGTTTTCCGGAATTGCTCCGTGGCCGTAACTGGATTGCAACTCATCCTTCTTGATTTCAGGCATTTCGTTGGTGGAAAACTCGAGTAAACCGTCGTCTCTGAAGTTGACCCAGTCGTAATCATCCAAGTACCAGTTTCTGCTCTGAACTTTGGACGCACTATTGTTCAACTTCTTGTTGATTCTAAAGTGCCAGTCAAGATGGAGCCTTTTATTGGTTGAACCCTCCACATCGTTGGCGAATCTTTTAGCGCAGATGGAGCATTTGGACCCTTTGGCTTCATACAACAACTCCAGTGCATCGTGGGTGGGGTTGTTATTCTTGATGAAATCTTGGAAGTTTGTAGCGGTCTGCTTGCTGACCACCATCAACTTTTCAAACTTCAACTTGGAATACTCCAGTCTATGAATACTATTTGAAATGTTGGAGTTAAGTATATCTTGCAAAGTATTGGTAGACGTAAGCTGGTTTGTGGACGGAACGTATTTAGTCTTGGGATATACCAAGTTGTATACTGGTTTTGAGCCAGGAATAGGCGCTTGTTCGCTATTAACCAAGCCCGATTGAATCAATAAGCCGAACAAGCTTTCCGCCCTGCTTGGTTGGCCCGAAGAAGTAGTGATGGCTGCGATACCTGGGGTGGTAGGAGGAGTTATGGATGGTGCTGCCGGAGTCGTTGCTTTGGATGGTGCCGCAGGAGTGGTTGTTCTGGTTGTTGTGGGAGTTACCGTGGTGGGAACTGGGGTTGAAGGCTGGCTGTTACCCAATTCTTGCTCCTTAATATGTTTGAGCTGTGCCTGAACTGCTTTCAAGTCGCTCGCTGACATCACTTGATTACGCAAAAGCACTTTCAACTGGTTCAAAGCCTTGAAACGTTCTTGAAGTTTATTGTCTGTTTTGAAAGATGGCTTGCTCTGGAATATTGGAATCAACTTGTCAATGCTATTTATCAATACGCTATTAGTCAATTCGTTGGCATTAGGAGTGTCGGGGGAGTTGGACGTGTCGGGAGATGGAGACGCTTTGGAACGAATGTAGCCTGTTTTGGTCAAGAACGATTCAATCTTGTCAAGCTGCTCCTTTGGGAAGAGAGGAAAATTTGTTCCTTTGGTTTTGGTCACTTTCCACGTTTCAAACAATGATAGTAATTTGCCTTTACGGTCCCGTTCACTTGAGAGCTGGAAAACATGGGAATATAGTTGAAATATCTCTTCTCCAACCAATATATTGTACGAGTTACCGGCATATTTACACACGGAGTCCAACAAGAATAATGCAAATAGTTTATGTTCGGGAATACATTTTCGAATTCGCTTGGTTATCACATCAATGATGCCATCAGCAGCATCTGGATTCTCTCGTGCAATGGTAGTCAAGTTGTCAATGATGGGACGCGAGTTAAACGTGAGTTCTGACAAGCTCTGAGCATAATCCTCCACTATAGACGACGATTGATTGTCCATGATGTGATACTGTAGGATGATTATAAGAAGCATCGGCGAATTTATCGAGAGGTAGTCACGGGAAAGCATAGCACGTGCTATGTAGGCACGCGACTCAACTACATACATTGTGAAAGTAACTAGAGTGGTAGCACAGTAAGACTACGCTATGTATGCTCGCTATGCCAGGTATAGCCATTGTAGTTGTCATGGGCGACTCTTAGAGTACTAGGATGTTAACTTAGGCTGCACATTTCGTTGTGACTCAGAAGGGTGCAGAATGCCATTCCCGATACGGCAATTCCTTTTCCACTAGCGCGGTGCGGCCAAAAATTTTCCAAACCCTCTGAAATGCTCTGATCAGGACAGGAAAGTTTTCACCCAGGTTATTCTGACTTCGATCGCTAATATGTCACCAGTCGCCGCCACTTCTTCTGATAAGAAACAATCCGGAGCAGCCAGAGTTCTTGGATCCGCCTCTGCCGGTATCTGCGAGATCGCTGTGTTCCATCCAGTCGATACTATTTCCAAGAGATTGATGTCTAACCACGGAAAAATCGCCAATTTAAGTCAACTTAACAGTGTTATTTTCCGTGAACACGCCAGCAAGGCTTTTTCATCTCGTGCCTTTACTTTGTTTCCTGGTTTAGGCTACGCTGCTTGCTACAAGATTTTGCAAAGAGTCTACAAATACGGAGGCCAGCCATTTGCCAACGAGTTCTTGACCAAAAACTTTAGAGATTCCTACGAATCTTGGTTCGGTCCAAAAACCGGAAAGGCTTTGTTGTCTGCCACTGCCGGTTCATTAATTGGTATTGGTGAAGTTGTGTTATTGCCATTGGATGTTTTGAAGATCAAGCGTCAAACAAACCCAGAATCTTTCCGTGGAAGAGGTTTCTTGAAGATTTTGTCCGATGAAGGATTTGGTTTATACAGAGGTTGGGGCTGGACTGCCGCCAGAAACGCCCCAGGCTCTTTTGCCTTGTTTGGAGGTAACTCTTTTGCCAAGGAATACATCTTTGGCTTGGAAGACTACTCTTCAGCTACCTGGACCCAGAACTTCATCACCTCCATTTTCGGTGCTTCTGCTTCGTTGATTGTATCCGCCCCATTGGATGTCATCAAGACCAGAATCCAAAACAAAAACTTTGACAACCCTGAATCTGGTGTCACTATTTTGAAGAAGATGGCCAAGAACGAAGGTGTTGGTTCCTTCTTCAAAGGGTTGACTCCAAAGTTGTTGACTACTGGTCCCAAGTTGGTCTTCTCCTTTGCTTTGGCCCAATCTTTGATTCCTGCTTTTGATAAGTTGTTAAAGTAAATACTTGTATATAGAAATAATGCTAGCCTAGACTTATCACTGAAAATCTACATAAAATGCAGTGATGATAATTCTTTTCCGCATTATCATCACTGCAACGCGATTAAAAAGCTACGAGTGCTCTGACTATTAATGGTTTATCAACAGACTATGGACATGGTCACACATACTAGACACTCCTTGGCGATATCTTTAAATCCATTGCTGAATCAGCTTGATCACAAGCCTGATCTATTTAATCGTATGGTGACCTAGATTTGGCCCAGATTGTATCAATGGTGCACTATTGGAGCGGCAACAAACAGACACACGTGACACACCCACGTTTAACTCGTCTAGAGCATGACTACAATATAAGACGAGGGTAAGCACCAGTCTGGGGATCAGACAGGGCAAGATGAAGATTTTTCTGGTTCTCCTATACAGCTTGAAAGTCAACGTGTTGCAGGTGGTTATACGAAGCTGTCAGAAACATTCGATCTCGCTCAACTACATCGATAGCTCGCTTTTCGAAGCCTCAGTTTGTACCCCATGCCCAGAGGAACAGACCCACTCTTCTACGATAGTTAACATAACTGAAGTGCCATACTTATAGGATACATCTTGGCGTGCCAAGTTTTCGTATATGCCCGTTTATAGAATTTAATGTATAATGTGACCGTATTTTTTCGTAAACCTATAAATCACTGGGGATGGCGATGTTTTGAACCCCAAAAATGTCAAAGTAGCCCAACTTCTGAAGACCAGGTAACTCGTTTGTCCACTTGTTGCGACCCATGATCTGGTCGAGCTCGCCAGTCAGCATTTTGCCCTCCAACACACACATTCGCATCACCGCATCCACCTTCTTCTTCTCTCTCTGAAGCTTCTCTGCGATGCGCTCCCTCAAGCCCCCTAGGGTATCCGCGATATTCATGGCATTTTTGAGGAGTGTTTTTGAGTTCTGGAGCAAGATAGCGCTGTTCTTTTGAGCCAGGGCATGGCCCTCGATCTGGCTACGCTGTAAATCTATATCGGATCTGGCTATGTACACTTCGCTCACCTGGGCGATGAGCGAGCCCAACCCAAGATCGACCCCGGACGGAACACCCTTTTTTTGGCGTAGAGTCTGCTCTAGCAATGCTTGTGATTTCTTCAAGTACTCACCCATTTTGGTGAGAGCGTTCCAGAGCAATTCTACATGTTCGGGCCTGCCTCCTTGATTTACTTTGGCGAGAGTAAAGTCGCTGCGATCCAAGAGTCCTTGGATGTTATCAGTCGCAGTCATATAACGTTCGGCGGTGTGGGGAAGCTGCGCGTCGTCCCACAACTCAAACACATCCTCAGCATTAAGAAGCCCCAAGCCCTTGATATAGGCGCGGGCCACCTTGAGCTCGTCGACTTGCAGCTGTGTGAGGTTCAGAAGCATATCGTTGCGGACGTCGCTAGCCTCGCTAAACCGCACCACCAAATCTTGGGCGATCTCGTCGCACCGCGACACAAACGGCGAGATGGTGTCTAGTGCCGCCATGGTCTCAACGAGACCGTCGCTGATGTTCTCGAGTATGGCCTGACTAAGTTTGTATGACGCCATCACCGTTTCGAATATATCTGTAGGCTGCACTGTCTCGCTGTTGGTAAATTCCTCTTCCTTCAAGTTTTCTGGTGTTCCCGCGGGCTCGCTAGGTTGTGCTGTGTGGTGTTGGCCATCGTCCTGGCCCAACTTTTGCAACTCTTGCAAGAACTGCTGGAAATCGGTGGTTTGTTGAACCAAAAGCTCGGTGAACATCTGCTGGGTGTTGCGGGTGATTTCCAAGAGCTGTGCAAAGTTAGAATTGGGGTTTTCCTGTTCTACCTCAAGGGCTTCCGTGTACACCACTGCGGTGTTGAACACAAGGTCCAGCGGCACCGCTACCCCTAACTGCTTGGCCACCTTGATTGCCGTCTCGTGTGCTTCAATTATATTGGCCAACGGCTGGACCACCGACCGCGATCTTTGTGTGAGGGCCTCGTTGACGTTGGTCAAGTCGTACACATTGACGCCGTCGGTCTTAAAGTATTGGCTGTACACCTGGAACAAAAGCCTCAGCGAGTTGTAGTAGCTATCCAAGTTGATATTGGTCAGCTGTAGCTCGATCGAACGGAGGTAGCTGGTGTATGCCTTCTGATAGAATCGCAAACTTTTGGAAAGGTCAGACCCCAACCACCGGTCTCCTGACTCTTCGTCCACGGACCCTTGCTCCAAGAACTCCTCGGCCGTGGTGGGTTCCCGCGGGGCCTGCTCTTCTTTTTTCAACATGCTCAATGCTCGTTTCCCCAACTTGGGGCCCTTATGATCTGGCTGTTAGTCGCGCTCGCTTCTTCGGTTACCCCATCAATACTTACTCTTCATCTTATCGTCTGGCATCTCAACAGTCGCGCAATTTAATTTATATTGAATTGTACTACATACTAGTTGTACTACACGCCAGTGAATTACGGGCACACCATTGAAAAATGGCTATCCAGTGCATGGAAGAGGTCCCGTTGATCACAGAGTTCCAAAAGTACTATGATAACAAGAGAAAACGTCTTTATATCAAGCTACCCGTCTATATCTTGGCGGTGTATCGAGACGGCATATGGGGCTCTCGCTCAGGTGCCATCCTAGTGTTCACAGACTTCACACCCGTCAAGGATGCCGCAATTGCACAGCCTCGCCAGTTGGTGGCATCGTTGCCTCGTGAGTTCTACTTCCAAGATCAAAAGCTCGATCCACTGTACTTGTACTCCACGTCAATGAGCGCCGGCCAATTCAGTGATGTAGCCTCGCAACTCAGGTATGTCGGAGTTTCCCAGGCCCAATTGGAAGTTGCCGAAACTGCCAACTTGGAGCAGAAAGGCATATTCGCCAATCTAGAGTTCCAAGTTACCGTTCGCCAATCCGCAGACCATCCGATCGAGCCCACGATCCATGGACTCTCAGGCTTCTTGCGTAATATAATGTTTGTTCGGACAAAGCACCAGGCTGCAACATTGGCTTCTTCAAGCCAGCCTTTCCAGAAAGTGGTGGCACGATTCAAGCGATTGGCCGCTCACTCAGTCTATCAACGGGCCAATTCCTTGTTGGATCTCGAGGACGTCATCAATAGCGAAGCGATGATATCTCAGGCCCCAGTTGAATCTCACCCCACTCAGCCACCCACCAAAAAACGCTTGACAGGCGCAGGTCTCTTGTTTCCTCCACCAGATTCAGACAGCGAAGGAGATTCAATAAATCCAACCCAGCAAACACAGCCTGCTCATGAAAGCTCACCATCTTTGCTGCAAATACAAGTACCGCTCGATTCACAACCTGGACGAGCTACCCAAGTGGTACAGTCGCCCGATGACAGCCGCGTCATTCCGTTTACAAGACCCAAAAGGTCCACCACCCAGCCTGTCGATACTCGTGGAGAAACTCCTCCTGCACGGATTGTAGACTCTTTGAACGAGTTCTTGGTGAACAGGTCCAGTATCGGGCACTTGAATGAGATAGTCGACACAATTAAACTCTCGAGCAACAACGTGTTCCAGATTGACGCCTATATCAAGGGAATGGTTCCGTGGACACCCGTAATTATCAAGCCATTTGGGCGTACTCTCAAGACTACGAGCTTCAAGCTACTTCTACAAGATTCTGCAGATCACGCACTAACTGTGGAGTTCCATACTCCTCAAGAAGTCTGTCTGTTCTTAGGGGTACGAGAGGTGGAAGAGTTGTACAAGAATTTGAAAACGATCGAAGCATCCTTCAATAGGTTGATCAACTCTCCGACAAAACTAAGAAAGAACATCAAGTTGAAGAGAAAGTTTGCGCCTTTAGAGTCCAACCCTAAAGTAACCTATCCCTACTGGGCATGCACCACCAGGATTCATGAATTAACATAATATATAGATGATGAACTAGCACAATTCATAAAAGAAATAGGCACAAGCTCGGTATTTGGAACCAGCACAAGTGCCATGGCAAAAATATAATGATAGTCAATGATGCATTGTGTGCTACAGAAATGGAGAATGGAACTACAAGAGTAAGCTGTGCATTCAGCTCGAAGTAAGAAATTAGGGGCTTTCATCGAATAATAGTCTAAACGGCTGCAAATTCCAATATTAGACTACAGAAAAAATGTGGGGCGATTATAGGACTTGGTAATTGTGAGACTAATTTTGGGGTGGAGCACCGTAGACCTGCACGATAAACCTTCTGAGCTCGATTTGACCACCATTTACCGCTACGAATGTATATGAGATAGATAAGAAATGGAATAGTGTATTCGAAATTGAAACCAATTTACGAATATGAGCTTTATATGAAGGCTCCCTTTACTTAAATAGTGTAGTTGGTGAGAATTAGTGGTGAGATTAGTGGTGGGAAAAGGTCGCGGTAAAAAAATTTGTGGAAGTTAGCGAGAGAAAGTATACCGATGGTAAGTTAGAGATTTCAGTATATTTCTGCTTAGTGTTTTCCCGGATTAGTGTTGGTGATTCCTGTGGGTTCTACAATTGTTAACGTAACTTCCATTTTTATTTAGACTAAAAAACCTCCAATAAATGATGGACAGGTAATTAAATTATAAAATACAAATAGAATTTTGTGGATGATGGGATGGTTTATGGTAGGAAATTTAAGCTCAAACTGAATAGTTTAGATGTAACCAATTCTGTTGGCAATGTCTAAAGCATCATGGTCAGCAGTTAATCTGATGTAAGCCTTCTTGGTACCGTTTGGTCTAACCAAAGTGTTAACGTATAAGACATCGACTTCGTATAATTCCTTAACGGCAGCCTTGATTTGGTGCTTGTTGGCTTTTAAGTCAACTTGGAAAACCAAGATGTTACCGTCTTCAACCTTCTTCATGGCAGTTTCAGAGGCAATTGGGGAAACGATAACCTTGTAAGCATCTAATCTGTTGTAGTGTGGAACGGACTTTCTGGCGTATTTTGGAGATCTGGATAATTTCAAGGTCTTTGGTAATCTGAAGGAGGCAGAAGTTCTGACCTTTAAAGCCTTAGATGGGTTGGTACCTTTTAAAGCGGATTTCTTAGCAGCAGAAGCCTTGGTGTTAGCTAAAATGTTAGTAATTAAATCTTATGAAAGGTGGAATATGGCGTATAAATTACATGACACATATGGGAGCATGCTAGCAATATCCATCATAACGATATTTCACTTGACTTCATTCTTTTTGATTACGTTGTTGGTTTGATTAGATGTAGCCTTTGAATTTTGAGTAGGTCCTACTCATCATAAAATTGTAGTGGTTCTTTCGTGAAAAGTCGTCTCATCGCTATTGGATGGGTGTGTCATGTTCTGGTGGTTGACGTTCTATTCATATCATTCTATTCCTTGTGTTATCCCCAAGTAACTTACAAGTTGGAGCCATTTTTGATTAATCCTATGGTATGTATAAAAGTCCAATATAAAACCGCTAGTAAAAATTTTGATATAGTTTGAATCCAGATTCTGCCCTGGGTGGAAAACGAAAAATTTTCGAACCGCAGAGAGGCATTGTATACAGGAGCTAGGTGTGACTGTTAGTAGTGCGGCAAGGATTTTGCCCAGTGGAGGTTTTGTGCTGCGCTCGCAACATGCAAACTGATGTAGCCAAAGTGCAAAAGAAGGGGGAGGAAGTAACGTGCACTCGACGTGTTTCAGGGCGCGAGCCCTAACGATATATTCGGACAATTAATATTACCTACCAATACTAGTGGGTGTTTTGCTAGCGGATGTTTTGTGTATTGAGTATGTACATGATGCAATGCCGCCGTAAGCTCACAAACGACGTAACTTCTTTGGACGAGAACCACCAAATCTGAGCTTGGTATTGTCACTGATTCTTACAATATTTGGTCTGATATGAGTACCTTCCTTACCTTGTAACGCGGCCAAAAACGCTTCTCTTCCTTTTCCGAAGTCTTTCAAGATCAATTCTATTTTGTCGTTGGGGCCAATCATATTCTTTTCTTCTATGGTCTTGAACATTTTGCTGGCCACCTGAAATCCAGCTTCGTATTCTTGTCTTTGAGATTTCCTAAATCCCAACTGACCGGCAGATATGTGAAGTTTGGGATGATGAGGCAATTGGAGATAGTATATCACCTTTTCATTGTATGACATCTCGGGGTTCTTTTCAAGGAAATCCAAATCTTCAACTACAGCTACCATTGTAGTCAAGGTGTTGTGCCTGTGGAAAGTAGCGTATAATTTCCAAAAAACAATCTTTTCATTCTTTCTCTCAGCTTTCTTTTGAGGATTTCCCACTTTTGAAAAGTCAGCATTATTGGTGGTTGTGGTGGTGGTTGTGGTGGTGACGGTAGCGGTGCTGTTGGTTCCGTTTAAGGTGACAGGTGATGCATTGGCACGTATGATAGGGGAAGTATATATCGATCTCATGGGCGATCCGAGCCTGACGGCTGTGGTAGGCATAGTCGCCAATCTAGTTAACCTGGAGAACATATCGTAACTACTAGACTGGTACGCTCAAGGTGGTCTTGATCTTACGTGAAAATTTTAGGGTGACGAGCGCTTATATAAGCATATACAGATACTTACGTAATTTCTCAAGCCACTGTTTACTTTTGCCTCCGACCTATTGTTTGGCACGAGGGATTGTTAGTGGCAGTTTCAGATGCATAGCCTGATAATTTGAGGAGGGCCAAAAGTGTCAGAAGCCAAAAAGGTTTTCAAATGGGTTTAGACTGGTTCTAAAGCGAATTTCAAACAGGGACCAAAAAGGTTGGCTCTGTCGCGGTTAAGTACCCGGGACCTTTTAGTCATAATTATGCGAGTCATGTTGACTACTTTAATACCGCATGATTATTGTTGTAACACTTATCCAACCAGAAGGGATACCTCAAAGTAATGTAGATTATTCTGGGTGCATTCTACCCGCGCTAAACATTCCGCCATGAAAAACCTCTCGTGAGCCACCTCTACTAATGTTGGGCAACGCCTCTTCGGCAAAATTTATTGACTCTCATAAACTTCCTCCCCTCCCTGCATACTGTAAGATCAAAACACCACGAAAATTGAGAAACAAAACCCACAACGAGTCGAACCACCAAACAAGCGATATAGGCACATCCAATCGTCGTGCATTAGAGCAAACACATCAATCGGAAGTCGCGGTAATATCAGTTTGCCAGCTTGCTTTCATTTAATACAGAACTATATATACAACTGGTTCAATTGTTGATACACAAACGTGTCATATTGAATACGTTGAACCCCTGATAGAGGACGCGAAGTTAGTTATTCGGGTACATACATTGAAACATATTTTGAGTAGCTTTATTCATAATCAAAACAAAAGCAGTGTCAAACAAAAATGCAAGAATTCACGGGTCCTGTTAACGAATACACCTTAGATCAGGTGATAAATAATCAGACTTCGACGTCCAGTCGGATGACAGTCAAGGAATATAAGAGAATTGGAGAAGGTGCTTTTGGAACAGTCGTTGAAGCAGTCTTGAAATATACCCCATCTTCGGAATCAGCCAGCTCTAGCTCGTCCCAAAGTGAAGAATGGCTCGGTCCATTTGCCATCAAGAGAGTTCTTGCGCAAACCGAATATAAATCAAGAGAGCTTGAGATTTTAAGGGTTGTCAACCATCCCAATATAGTCAGCTTAAGATTCTTTTTCGATAAAGCCAGTTCCAATTCTAGTGATAAGACTATTTATCAGAATTTGGTAATGGAATGCTTACCATCGAACTTACAAAGTGAAATCAAATATTATAGACAATCAAAGTATACCATACCATATCCCCATATGAAAGCATATACATTCCAACTAGCAAGAGCAATGCTTTATTTACATGGATTTGGAATTTCACATAGAGATATAAAGCCTTCTAACATCTTAGTCGATCCATCCACTGTCAAATTGAAGATTTGTGATTTTGGCAGTGCCAAGCGATTGGAGCCCAACCAAGCATCCGTTAGTTACATTTGTTCCAGATACTACAGAGCACCTGAATTAATAGTGGGCTGTTCTGTTTATACCACCAAGATCGATATTTGGGGATTGGGATGTGTGATTGCCGAGATGTTCTTAGGCAAACCGATTTTTCAGGGCCAGTCACCCGAATTACAATTGAAAGAGATCTCAAAATTATTGGGACCTCCTCCCAATACCTTTTTCTTCAAGAGCAATCCTCAGTACAGAGGTAATATGTTTACCAACAAGTTGTTCAGCTGTACTATAGAGGAAAGATTTAAACAGATCTTCAGTAATTCACCACCTGATGCAATTGATCTTTTGTTGAAAATCTTGGTGTACGATCCAGAGCTAAGAGCAAGTCCTAGAAAGGTTTTAGTGCATCCATTCTTCCATGAGTTAAAGAGTAAAGACTTCCTTGTTTATCCTAGAGGCTCATCCGAACCAATTACATTGAACTTGTTCAACTTCAGTGAATATGAGTTGGAATTACTAGGGGCATTAAAAGACGAATTGCTTTCAACAAACAAATAGACGAGACCCTAACATCAAGACCAATCTACATGACCATGTACCCAACCGCATGTTGTATGCTATTGCTACGAATTATGATTTGCTAGTCTTACATCGTCATATATGTCATCATAGTTTCTCTTTTTCTGTCCAGGGGAATTCTGGACGTTTCCCTGTAACCTAACAAAATATACTCTAATCTCTGCTTTTCTCTCTTCTATCCTGATAATTATTGAGTGTTTTCATGATATTGAGACATGCCATCTCGTTTACTTCCTATTTTTATATTTTCTACTTATGTACTTTATTAATGTTACATTATTATCTGAAGTTATAATGCTAAACTATAGCTGTATTCATCCTCGATGTTCTGAGATAACCACAATGTAATGCAACTCAACATGATACATCCATTACAGACGATATTTGAAACGCCCATTCCTAAAGTTGGGAACGAATAATGCTTCAACAAGAACTTCAATATTAACACCATGAATGAGCCAGCCAATCCTCCGGCCAATAATGAGAATCCAAAGAACAAAATCACTCTGGCTGCCCACGCATTATTGTTACTGCTCAAAAACGAATTGTTGGATTCGTTGAACAAGTTGGCCTTTTCAATCAGATTGACAATCAACATGCCCAAACTTGAGCAGATGAATGGTATCCAATCAACAAAAGTGACATGGACCGAAGATGCATTGACGGTTTTGGAATAAATAGCTGCGTCGATTATCAGCCAGAAACCAATGGCGTACAAGGCGCCAGCCAAGTAGACACCAAAGGCCCTGAGTTTTGCGGACTTGGGTAACTTCAATGAAGAGGCATTGAATCTAAATAAGTGGTTTGTTTGTTCCATGATTAGTCAATTGTGTACAATTAGTCGGAGTAGTGACTGTAGTTTGAGCTCGCTATCAATTTTGATGATCACACGGAGCGCCAAGATAGGTAGCGCCAAAAAAAGGGTGGCCAAAATTAGAGACAGCTTCGCGACCGCGGAGAGAATGCAGTATCCGCTTACTCATGTTGCGTAGGGAGTCTATACAGTCAGGACTTTACGTAGAGCGAGTCTATACAATCAGAACTATACGTGTAGCGAGTCTATACAGTTATGGGACTATTTGTGTTGTAGGTTGATTCGAGGACTTGTGGTGAGTTTGTGCTTGAGTTTGTGGGGGAGTTCAGGGCGTCGGTATCTCTGGCACTTTCGAGCTTGGGCGACGCGCTGGGCTCCATGGGAGTGCTCCCAATTTTTAGGGCGAGGTCTGGCGCTTCTCCAATATACTTTGGATTCAATTCAAATACGTTGACGGTGCCATCCGTAGTACAGGCCACTAACTGCCTGCCGTCGTCATACGTATCGACTTGCAACACACAATCGTTGTTCGTGTTGTGCTGAAACACAATCGACTTTGTCTGCAAGTCCCACACTAGTATGCCACTCGATTGCGACCCCGAAACGATTTTGGGATCAGCAGTGATGGCTATAAACTTGGTACCGCAGTTGTACTTTTCGCTGACCGGTGACGAGTTTACACCATTGTATGTCTTGAGAATCAAGTTGTCCATGTAGTCCCAAAGACGGATTTTTCCGTCCAAACTAGAGCTGAGTATGTACTTACCATTGGGCGAGAGCTCTACGTTGGAGATGGGAAAATTAAGCACGTCTTTGGTTGATGCGGTCGCCGTACCGTGACTGGTACTGTTGTAGGTCAATGTCTTTAAACACTGACCTGTTTCCAAGTCAAATAGCCTCATGAGTCCGTCGTACGACGCACTTACAATGATCGAGTTATCGGGCGTGAGGCTAATCGACACGACGGGGTCCGAGTGAGCAGCCAAGGTCTTCAACACTCTTCCGGACGTCAAATCCCAAATAGTTATGGTTTCGTCTGCAGATCCGCTGATCAACATGTTGCCCTTTGACGTGAATTTGATGGTGGTGATGTGGTAGGTGTGTTTCTTCAAGATAGTGATGCATTTCTGGTTCTTAATGGACCATAGCCGAATGGTGAGATCGTCGGAACACGACGCTATTATGTTGGAGTTGATGGGTGAAAAGTCAATCTCAGAGACCCCACTAGTGTGTCCTCGGAGTTCTGCAATGACTGCTCCGTTGTTTATATCATATATCTTTATGGTTGAGTCTGGTGAACATGTAGCGAACTTTGTGCCGTCAGGAGAGATTTTTATGCTGTTGATGGAGGCGGTGTGTTGTTTTTGAAGTGAGTATTTAAGCCTGTACAAGTCAGGCATCGATGCCGACTCTCCATTTGGTACCTCCTCTGTCATATTCGTAACAACTGGTGCAAGTTTATTTTGGTGCTCGCACTTGGAGTCTCCCAATTCGCATTAACAAAGTGTGATTTCAAAATGCTGCACTGAATAGGCTGCGAAATATTCTAGTGAATGTCTACTTTTTACTTTTGCCTACTCATTGTGCATTTGATTATTGTTTTTGTTATATACATATGCTCATTATACATGGAGAGACCAGCTACTCCCACTTTTTTCATAATCAGCTACTCCCACTTTTTTCATATTCAGCTACTCGCGCTTTTCTTTCATCTTGTCTATCCAGGACTCAAACAAACTGTGCTCTATTTCGTCAAATACCGAGCCAAAACGATCATTGGGAGTGGTCTCCGACACTTGTCGTTGATTTACATAGAAGTTAGATGGAATGATGAGTTTTTGGAGCATGGCTTTGGAGTTGTTGCCATACGACTCCAAGTCTGCGGGCGACTTGCTGATTTCCTTGAGGAAGTACTTCAAGTACTGGAACGCCAATATTTTCTTGTAGTTTGTGTCGTTGGGATCGGATGTCTGGGTAAAGCTGAACAAGTTCAACAAGTCATTGTTGAGCGAAACCAAGAGATCGTACTGTTGGGTATTGAGACTGTTTTTGGTTTCGAGCTTGTGGAATACCTTGTTGAGTATACGATGGAATTCGGGCTTGATATTTTTTTTGAACTGGTCTTGTTTGGTGTTGGTCTTGAGCAAGCTCTGATAGTTTAAAGAAATGTTCTCATGTACTTGCTTTGCTTTCATTCCAGGCGATTCCGAGGACTCTCGTGACGACTTGGGGCTGGGTGGAAACCCGTTGACCAAACTGATATCGAACTGAAACTGGCCCAGTTCATTGGCATCGTCGTCCTCTCCTCGCCACTTTTTCTGGTTTTTGACCATTTCAGTCGGCACGTAGAAATTATGGGTTTTGAGTACATGGTTCTCTTGGTCCCACAACTGTTTCTTGGTAATAAGACTCTTCAACTTTTTGGCCTTATCACTAGATTTTTTGTACTTGGTAATGAACTTGTGGCTGAGAAGTTTTGTGGCCGAATACCTTTCTTTAGGATCTACTATGAAACATTTCTCCAAAAAATCTTTGAGAATAGGCGACATGTCCATGCTGGCAAGACCGATTATGTTGATAAAATCCTGGTTGTTGTGGCACCGACTGATTTGTCTAAGTGCCTTCATGGGTGGAAAATGACTTTGTAGTGGTGGTTTCCCATTAAATATCTCGTATGTGCAACATCCTAATGACCATATATCAGCCTTGAAACTGTGTCCTCCATTGTTATTGAGTATTACTTCGGGGGCCATCCAATAAGGTGTTCCCACAGTAGTGTTTCTTCTTGAAAAATTCGAAGATAGCTGCGTAGATACTCCAAAGTCGGTCAACTTGACTTCTCCCAGTTTACTGAGAAGTATATTTTGCGACTTCAAGTCTCGGTGGATCTTGCCTTGATTATGTAAATACTCCAAAGCCACCAAGATCTCGCCCACTATTATCAGGATCGAGCATTCGTCCACCACAGGCCCCGGCTTGAGCATGTCAAATAGCGATCCTCCATTGACAAATTCCATAATCACCCACAACTTATACTGCTTGACAAAGCACCCCAAGTACCGAGTGATCTGCTCTAAGCGACACTCCGATATTATCTGGATTTCTTTATTGATTTCAAACAAGTCTGTCAGGTCGTTTTCGAGATCAATCTGCTTGATTGCCACCTCTTCGTCGGTGGCTTTTATGATGCCCCGGTAAACCACCCCAAACCCTCCTCGTCCCACTTCCTCACATACCTCGAGCTCATCCGCCGAGTTTACACGGGTCATAGAAAATATATGAAGAATGATATTCTGTGGGTATCTAGTCTCTAGTGTCTAGTGGTTCTAATATCTAGTGGTCTGTAATGTTAAGTGGTCAGTAATCTGGTGCTTTGTTTAGGCGTTGTTGTTCGTCTCGTACTATCAAGATAAAAATAAAAATACAGACAAATGAGATAAAAGAACAAAGATAATTGAATTAGTGATTGTGAGAAGAGAGAAGGTAATAGGTTATGTTTCTAAGAGGAATATGGCCACGGTATACACGACATATATGGCCTAAAACGCCCAAGATTATGACCAAGTCGTATTCCACTGAGTCAGAACTCTTTCTCTTGAAAAGCTTGGGCTCATCCAAGCAAATTGATAATGGCATTTTGAGATGCACCATATTTGACGACCAGGGCAATATGGTCCATCATGGCAAAGATATAAGAAGAATAGACTTTATGAAGGAACACAACCTTGTGCCACGAGACTTTAGAAAGATATCTCGCCACCAGTATTACGCCGCCACTGCCAACTCGGCTGGCCCCGGCGCCACTTCCGCCTTCATCGACATGGTTCCGTCCATTGTGGTTAGAAAAAATTGTATATTACTTAACCTACTCAACATACGAGCCATGATAAAACATGATATGGTCACGATCTTTGATGGCTCTACAGGTGGGAGTGGCAGTCGTCTTAACGAGTCGCATTCGCAATCGATGTTCTTAAAAGACTTGAGTCAGCGACTCAAAATTCAGGGTGATGATTTGCCATACGAATTCAGGGCAGTGGAAGCCATTCTAGTCCATGTAATGTCCAATCTTACCACTGAAATGAATGTCCATACCACGGTGTTGAAAAATATCTTAAACGGGCTTGAAAAGTCCATTGAGCGAGTGCGGCTTCGGTATCTTTTGATCCAGCATAAAAAAATCACCCAGTTTCATCAAAAGGCTTCGTTGATCCGTAACCTTATCAACGACACCCTTGACTATGACGACGAACTCAACGATATGTACCTTACAGATATCAAAAACGGCGTGCCCAGAACTGGCAGCAACCATGCTGAAATCGAAATGCTTTTTGAATCCTACTACAAGACCAGCGACGAAATAGTCCAGACCGTCGAGAATCTTCGGTCCCAGATCAAAACCACAGAAGAAATCATTAATATAGTGCTTGATTCAAACAGAAATGAACTCATGTTGCTAGGACTCAAGTTCTCCACTGGCCTTTTATCGACTTGTATTGCCTTGTTCGTGGCTTCGTTGTACGGTATGAATTTGGAAAACTATATTGAAGAAAATGACGGAGGCTTTGAAGCGGTGGTGGCCGTCAGTTCGCTATTACTAATTGCATTACTATTGTTTAGTGTCAGGCAATTGAAAAAGCTCCAAAAAGTGACCATGACCGGAATAAGTAGAGAAGGAATGAGACTCAGAGTAGAGAGTTGACTCCATATATATATATTTTAATGATTAATGACTATTTTGGCTCAAACTCAACATCGATGTTGGGTGTTAAATACGACGAACTCGTACTTCTTGGCCGGGTGTTTGGTGTAGGGTCCTTTGGAGGCGGCATTGGTGTCTCCCGTTTTCTTATTTTATAGTCACTTATACCACCATTTAAATCCACTGAAGCCAGAGGCGTGTGTCTTGGAGAGCCACTGGGTGAGGGATTGGGCGTGGCTTTGGTCCTGAAAGGTCTTAACGTAAAGTTCTCTCCACTGAGAGGCCTGGGACTCTTGGGAATTGTACCCGTGACAATTGAGCGATTGCTTGAGCTGCTCTTTGATGGAGTAGATGGAACTTCTGTAGATATGGTTGGTGGAGGAATACTGGGCAATTTTTTCAATCCGATCTTTTCGTTTTCTCGTTTAGCCCTATAACCTTTTTCGTTATTCACAAGTATTTTCAACAATCTAATCCTTACATTCAAGTTTAACAAGTCTTCAAGTAAAAGCTGATACAAATCCAACGGTGGTTTAAATCCAGATGAGTTCTTTATTGGTGATGGTCTGAAGATCAAGTGAATTAACGGAACCGAGCCGATTTGTTCCATAGAATTTAAGTTCCTTATGCTTTCATTCAAGTCTATGGCTTCCAATTTGCTCAGCTCAACTTCTTCACTTGAGTCGCCAAAGGTCTCGTAAGACGGTATTTGATCGAGACCGTAAGAGTTGGCAATATGCTCCATGATGAATATCAATGAAGCTAAATTGCTTCTAGGAATCGAGCCGACAAGACGACAAAGCTCATCGACTCTCAGCTCGCGATCCAACTCACTCGATTCTTTGTAAAGATTGATAATTGGATCATAAACCAAGTATGGAATAATAGATTCAGATATTTCCAACAACCAATTTTTTAAGTAGTTGATTGAGCTTGCTGCTGGTACCGTTTTAATTGAGTCGATCACAACGTCAAGCATGTCACCATGTATTATTGTCTCCTGGGATACGTCCAAGTCGCTTGGAGCAACGTAAGCATTGAGTATATTGATAATCTGCTCTTTGACAGACCAGTAATCCTGATGGTTTAATGGAGCATTCCAAAGTTCTGAAGTCTTGCCGCTATTTTTAGATTCGATCGACTTGATCAAGCCATAAAGAAACCGTGGAATAGAGCCAATGGTTGGCTGTTGCGAGTGCTCATCCTCTAAGCTTGACAATTGGATATGAAGTTGTATGTCCTTGTAAAGATTGAATTGACGTTTCAAGTTTTGGTAGTTGTTATTTGACTGGTTGGTACTGAAATGTTTCTTGGTCAAGTTATTAGGCGAAACGAATGACGGAAAATATATACCCGTGGAAAAGTCATCGAGTAATTTCTGAAAGTCTGTATGGTAGTTTTCTGGTTTGCTAACTCTTTCAATGAGATCCTTAGCGTGATCGTGTAATTTGTTGGTGGATGCCAACGAACTGTTATATATGACTTCCAGCAACTTTGCCAAACTCAGATATATGAGTCTAATTTTGGCCTTCTCGAAATTTTCAATGGTCTGGGACTTAGACGAGACTTCCAACTCCAAGAGATATTTGATGTGCTGTAACTCCAAGTAGTTCTCGTTGTACTTTTCTTCGATTTCAACCAATTGCTCGGAGTAGTTGTTTTTCAACAACGACGACCTCATGGATTTGAACATTCCGTTGAACCTTTTGGATGTTTCATTCATAAATTTGGTGGTATTTTCGTCTACGGTGAGTTTGGACATCTTTGACCTGGGCGTGTGTGGACTGTCGGACGGAGGACTGGTAGCATCCTTCAAAACGGTCTTTGTTGGCGTTTCGGGTTGGGTGGAGTGCTCTTTGTATGCAGCTATGTAAAATGCCAAGTCCGACCACTCAAACCACATGCCTTCACTTTTGAATTTGTTGGCACCGAGAAACCCTGTTCCAACTAGGAACTTGTGGTCAATCAAAGACTGGCCAAATCTTTCAAGATTGACTCTGGTGGGATCTACCCCAAACGGTCTATGCTTTGTTATGTAATCACACAACTGATCACTACTGAATATTTCGTTTTTGTATCCTGGAATGGGAATCTTTCTTTTGGTGGTCTGGATAGACGAGGTCAATTTCGCAAAGAAAGAACTTAAGTGAGCGACGTTTCGAACCTTGATACTTCCAAGCACCAATGGAAATTCGAAATCAAAGTCAGATCGCTTGTCGTCGGCATTGGTTTCATCAGTCAGTTCTTCAGTACTTCTATCATATGCAGTATTTGAATCAAAGGAGTGATCACTTTCACCTTTGAGTTCCATGATGTGATGATCCGACGGCGTGGATTGGGAGGTTTCCGAGAGTTCTTGTTGTCTTATCAATTCGTCATATTGGCCCTTGAGTTTCTCTACGGTATTATATGTTTCTTCGTAAGTTCCGAACAAATCGACATAATCGTCCAATATTCTCCTGACTTGAGGTTCGTGAAACTTGATGAAACCCGAGATCTTTTCCAAGACTTCACGATCTATCACAGATGCCAAGAGCAGTAGGTTTTTGGACTCTTTGGCCAAGTTTTGTATGGAAAGTTCCCAAGCACTTCCTATGGTTATGGGACCATCAACAGACGATTGTTTTGGGCTGGGTTTGACGTTTTTGCTGAGAGCTGGAGAAGCCTCGAGACTGACTGATCTGAATGATTCACTAATCTTCTTGAGTGCTTTGTTGCCTTTGGGCTGATAGGCAAATCTTGACTTTAGACTGGAGTCATAGGGCCTGAAAGTGCTATCAAGAGTGAAGGAATCTATGCTAAGCTTGGCCAAGTACTCGCTATTGGAATGGAAGTAGTTCATGTAATTGAACACCAATTGTCGCAACTCATGAGTTTGTTGGATCGATCGGTGAGTTTGTTCATATAAGTGGTCTATGCCACTCTTGTAGTCAGCAGACCAGTAGAAATTGGAGAACTGAGACATCTATACTGGTTGTATACGTACAGATCACGTCACGTCGATTTTAGTTTGAAAGTCTTTTTTCTGTTTACAATTTGCATTTTGAGATTGTTATCTGCGAGTCGTGTTAGCACAACGGCTGATCAATGGTGGGATAAAGGAAGATCCCAAAATGTTAGACCAGTATCAATCCATAAATTGGCCGTTGGCCGGTTATGGGCAATGTTTAAGGCCCGTTGTTTTAGATTCCAAGCTTAAGAAGTGACAGCCAAGATAATGAAAAATGAAAACGGGATTAGGCGAGAGTACACGCAAGTGTGTAAATTAGATCAAGACATCTATTGACATATATTGCCAAGACATAGCAGCGGGTAGTATGGTTGTGGCTTATGCTAGACTATATGTCAATGGTTAGTAATCATTCAATCCCCTGCTCTCAGTTGCGACTCGTGTGCGCTATATCCGGAGATAGCGATGGTGCCATACCCTTAATTAAGCACGAAGACTAATTTTATCGATCTCTAGACCCTTACATTGTGAGCTGCAAAAAGCAAGAATCACCTGTGCTAATCTACTGGCCATGTAATTATTTTCAAGTATTATGCCCAAGATAGCAATTGTGCCCTGTAATCGGAAAAACTGTGGAGTTGGAGAGGCTGAAAAAATGCTGCAAATTATGAATTTTGACGCAATTGCAAATGCGAAATTCTCAATATGCCACATCGATATTATGAGGCTTAATCGCCAGAGATTACGACAGCAATTGTTACGATTGCACATCTAATCTTCGGAAACCGAAATCATGGCACAGTTATGTAGCTTTTGTTGAGAATCTAGGCGGCTTATCCGCAAGGCACTTTTATATATAAGCTGCACAATTCAGCCTTATTGGTAATATCTCTAATGGTATAGGTTGCAAGCATGAGCAAAGAATATCCTGAAGATTCCAAAAATAACGTCGTTCACGATGTGGTGAGCGACCTCGAGTCGTCATCTATCGAAGGTGCCTCCAACTCCTCCCACCATATATTCCAGGATCCAGTGGTGGCTGAACACTATAGGGCCTTGTATGAAAAGACCCAATATGAGTGTCGTGAATACTTCGATCCAGAATTTACTTGGACTGAGCAAGAAGAGAAGAAAGTGGTGTGGAAAAATGAATGGTACGTGACGTTCTGGGCATTTATCATGTTTACTGCCTTGAACTTCGATAGAGGCAATTTGCAGCAGGCGCTCTCAGACAACTTCTTGGAAGATTTGAATATGACCACCAACCAGCTCAATATAGGTAACACCATTAACTTGGTATGTTTTTTAGCCGCCGAATTGCCATCCCAATTGATTTCTAAGAAGTTGGGGGCCGATGTATGGATTCCAACCCAGATCGTGTTGTGGAGTATAGTTTCAATGTCTCAGGCTGCTATCACCAATAGTACAGGCTTCTACATCACCCGGTGCTTGTTGGGTGCGTTGCAAGGGGGTTTTATTTGTGATGTGTGTCTCTGGATAAGTTACTTCTACACGTCATCTGAATTTCCTGTCAGACTCTCACTCTTTTACATCTCGAATCCCATGTCGGCGGTATGGTCGAGTTTGTTGGCTTTTGCAGTGTTGAAAATCAAAACCCATTCCATGCCCGAAGGTTGGAAATGGTTGTTTTTATTGGAAGGCTTGGTTACTCTTCTTGTGGGAATTGCTGCATTCTTTAGGATGCCTGCATCCGCTGTTCAGACTAAGGCTTGGTACAGGCCTAAGGGTTGGTACACCGAAAGAGAAGAGAAAATTGTGGTCAATCGTGTTTTGCGTGACGATCCTACCAAGGGAGATATGCACAATAGACAGCCCGTTGGACCAAAGGAACTCTTCTGGGCTTGTTTGGACTACGACTTGCTACCAGTCTACATCTTCAGATTCTTGTTAGATGTCTCTTCTGCCCCAGTTTCCAACTATTTACAGATTGTGCTTAGAGGAATGGGATTCACTACATTTGTGACCAATGCCTTAACCATTCCTTATAACGTGATTGTGGTCGTCACTATGATCACTCTCAGTTATTTGTCCGAAAAGTTCAACAAGCGAGCATTTGCTCTATGTGTAATTCCAATTTGGGTATTGTCTACATTGATTCCTCTTCGTTTCTGGCATGGTGCTCAGGTGGATAAATGGGGGACATTTGCGTTGTTGACGGTATTGTTGGGACATCCTCCAAGTTGGCCCTTGTCCATTAGTTGGTGTTCTTCCAATTCTAACTCGGTGAGGTCCAGAGCGGTTTCCGCAGCAGTAGTCAATATATTTTCCCAGGCTGGTGGTATAGTGGCTGCGAATATTTATAGAAGGAATGACAGGCCGCTCTATCACAAGGGAAACAATGCTTTGATTGGAGTCTCTTTTGCTTCTTTGGCCGTAGGAATCTTCGCACATTTCTACTACAAGTTCAGAAATTCCCAAAGGGATCGCAAATGGAATGCGCTCACCATTGAACAGCAAGAGGAGTACCACAGGAACCCTACTGAAAAAGGTAATAAGAGATTGGACTTTAGATTTAAGTATTAGGTGACTGGTTTGTTTAATATACAACTTTGATTTTAACTATATATCATTTAGTTCTAGTTGCACATCATTTGACCCACTTGTAACAACCTCGTCTTGTAAAGTTAATGAGCTTGAATAACTCGCTTGATTTATTTCGCGTTTTTATTTTGTTTGTTTTTTCTTATTTTGATTTTTCATAATCAATTCGATCTCTGACGATGGAAACAAGCCAGCTTCAGGAAGAGATAGAGGATGTCAGAAGCGACATAGCGGCTCTTGAACTCGAGGTCTCTGCCATCGAAAAGGAAAAAATAGAATTGCTAGCCAAATTAGAGCAGATCCAAGACGAGGTTGAACATGAAGACTCTGTGGCTGCGATATCAAAGGAACCAGTTAACAATCCCGATATTCCACCTGTCCTTGAACATAGTCATTTTGACCCTTCAATCAGTCGCTTCTTTAGCCAGGAACATTCAAAACCCGATATAGCACCACCTGTCCTGCCGATGGGATACGATCAAGTCAAAGCGTTGGTGGATCTTAAGGTGAACATATTACACGAAAATATATATAGAATAGGAGGAATTACGGCTTTCCCACTCAATAGGCACCTCTTTAGTGAAGATAGTGACATCATGGGACTTCGTTTTGACATTCTTTCCCATACAAAGTGTATCTTTTTGACTCCACACTACACGATACTCCGCAAAGTAGTCACCACTGACAAGCAAGAACAAACCAGGCGACACTGGTCGGTGTACCGTCACACACTCCCAGTATTTGTACCACTAGAAAAGTTCACCCAAGACTTGATACTTGACTCTGAGACTGATGAGCAGCTGGCATTGGCTAATTTTACCGGTAAGATCCGCCAATTTTTAGTGTCAACTCAATACAAACACGACAAGCTAGAGGAAATAAAATCCACGGTCAATTCCACTGTAACTTGCGAAATAGAACAAGATCTTCAGTGCCAGCGGGTTCTTATATCGATGCAAAACAAGAACAGTCTTGAAAAGATCGAACATAAGCTCGAGCTTCATTGTTCAATTGACACTGTTGAATCGGCACACCTCAGTCTTAACGGCAAGGCTAGGTCCAAACAGGCTGAGGCATGCAAGTCATTGCTTCAAGGGTGTCATTTTAATGACTTGATCGCTACATTTTCCAAAGTAGTCAAGCTTCTTCAGTAGTAACAATTTTATTCGGACTAAACAATTTAACATATATAAATGTGAATATATAAAAAGGAAAACAGTTTGATGACTGTCTTATGGTATATATTTTAAAACCCGTTACCAAAACCAGCGCCGGTGGCTTGGTATCCTAATCCATTGGCGACTGGTCCACTAGTGATCATCAATGGTTGGACGGATGGTGATTCTTCTTCCTTCTTTTCGGCTTCTCTTCTCTTCTTCAAGTCTTCATACACTTCATTGAGTTTCTTTTGGTTCTCGTAAGCAATCGAAATCTCGTAGGGTTTGATGAAGTTACCCAAGTTGTGCAACCAGGATAATTCGAGAACGTAATCTGGAGAAATGACATCGTATGAAGTGTACAACAAAGAAACGAAGCATTCGTGATTACCGGTCTCGACGAAGTAGTCTAATAAATCATGGGCAATCGCGGTGGACTTGGAAATAGCAACAGTCTTGATCAAGCTAGCCCACAATTTATCATTCTTTAAAATGGAAATGGCCTTGTTAAACTTCTTCTCCTTGGTGTACAAAGTAGCAGAGATTTGTCTGAAGAAGATAAGTTCATGGCTTTCCAATCTTTCAGCCAAATCCAACTTGTTAAATCTGTCGTTCGATTCGTTTTCAATTGAAGATCTCAAAGACTTGTAATCTTCTTCTTCGATCAATAAATCATGGTAAGCAGAATTGACAACAGAATTGTTCTTTTCCAATACCGAAATCAAAAATGGTTTAATCAATGGTAAATTGTCTGATTTGACGAAAATTCTGACAACTCTTGGCAAGTCTAACTTAGGGGTCAAAACAGTCAACAAATCAACCAATAATGATGGGTTTTCATTCAAGTAGAAGTTGATGGCTTTGTAGTAGATTTCCAAGTTTGGTGCCTTAATGATCATCTCCTTGAACGAGGCGTGGTCAAATGCAACCTCGGATCTTTCAATCATGGTCAAAGCGGCATTGTCCCATTCTTCGTAGTGACAGTGCAAGAAAATCAATTCAGGATACAAGTGTGCTTCCTCACAAGCAGTCAAAACCTTTGGAATGTTGATTCTTGACCAGAATAATTTCAAGTGCTCCATAACCTTTTCTGGGCTGTACTTGGCATATAAGGTAGCCAATTCAGTGAACATACCCATGTGAGCCCTTTCTAAACCAAGACCACTTTCGAAAAGGGCAATCAATTCATTGAAGTAACCATTATATTCGTAGGTCTTGACTAATTCTGGAAGCTCTTCAGCATCAATGATCAAGTTCAAACCACAAATTTGAGCCAATCTGAACTCTTTGTTTTCAATACAGGCACTGTTGACTTGCTTCCAGACATTAGTGTTTGATGCCTTTCTGGCACAGTCAACTGCACCCTGGTAATCTTCCAAGTAGACTAAAGTGGTGGCCAACTTCGAGTATTTCGAGACATTACTATACAAAATCTTGGCAGCTTTGTAGTTCTTGGCTTCGAATAACTTGTCTCCAATCGATTCCAAGTCAGCAACGTTGGAGCCACCAACAAATGTATCAATGTCTGATAATCTGTCCAACGAGGCATAAGCATTAATGAGAGCGCCATCAATGACTGGTTCTCTCAAAGTTTCTCTAGCCATGTCCAAGAATGCAATTAACTCTTCTTCTTTACCAGCATGTTCCGCAATTTCAATAACTTGTTCATAGTTATCAGGGTTCTTGGACTTGACATAAGAGTCAATAGCTTCTGGAATACGCAAACCGTTCAATTGGGCGTTACCTAAAGCGTGCCATAATTCAGATGTATCGTATTTCTCGGCATATTGTTCACCTCTGTCCAAAGACATGATATCCTCAACCAACACTTTGATGGCATCTAATCTTAACTCAAATTTGTCATAGACTTCGAAGGCTTCCTCATATAATTGGTTGTCAATACACAATGGGGCAATTTCTTCAGCATCAAATTTGTCCAACTTCTCGATATAGTTGCTTACTCTTGAAGAATCGGCTTTAATGGCAGTCAAAATCAATAATCCTTGTAATGAAGTATTGTCATTGAATGGAGATGGTTCCAAAATGATCTTCTCCAATAATTCAATCAACTCCTGAGGTAAGTCGTTCTCCATAAAGGCCTTAACGGTGATTGAGATTGGCTCAGGATCAGTCAACTCTGGGATACCAGTTGAAATAACTTGGTCAACCAATTGTCTTCTGTGGATATTGTCTTCACTCAAAACCTTGTTCCATAAATCAAAGTCGGATTTGCTCAACAAGTATCTGGCTTGGTATTTGTACATTTTGTTTTCGTTGGTGATGTTGATCAACTCGTCATCGTTTCCACCTTTAGAGTATGAAATGTAAGCCAAGTATGGATCTCTCTTTTCACAGTATTTACCCACAACCAAAGTGTCATAGTTTTGATTTTCTTGCAAGAACTTTTCGGGTTGGTTGTTGGAGTCAATGTAGATCTTGGCCAAAGTGTTGTAGACTTCTTGATCATTGGAACCGCCCTCTAAAGTCTTTTCTAAAAATGGCAATAAGATCTTCAATCTGTTTCTCTTTTCAACTTCAGCTACCAATTCCTTAACAGGAACACGTCCCAAGACTGAGTCCAATAATCCCTTGATGATAGATTCATCACAGTCAACGTCCAATAAACCAGCAATGACTTGTGGTGTGTTGGCTGGGTTAACAGATTGAACGTAGACTTCGATAAACTTGAAGTATTGATTCTTGTACAAGAACAAGATCAAGTCGTGGACAAAATTGTATCTGTCACAAACAATAATCAATGGCAATTGGTCGTCCAATTTGAATTCTTTCAAGAAGTTCTTGACCTTTTCACCATTATACACATTGTTGTCTCTAACAACTCTTTCAATTTCTTTGGTCTTGTTCAACTTAGCAGCAGACTGGATGTACTTGAATACGACGTCTGGTTCCTGAGTCAAGTTGACAATAGATGATAAGTAGTAGAACAAACCTTCAGTGCACTTGAAGTCTTCAAAGAGTTTGATCAAAGTTAAAGGACCGATCAAGTCAGAATACTTGGTTGCAACTAAAATAACAACTTGCAAGTTTTGCTGCATGTTGTTGCTCAATAATTCCTTCAAACAAGCCACGGACTGTTGAACGTTCAATTGACCAAAGTACCCTACTAACCAATCGACTGGCAAAACATTGGTGTGTACAACAACTCTTTTGATATCCTTCAAATCATCATAATGTTCTAATGCTCTCTGGAATAGTCCTGACTTTTCACACAATTTTCCAATGGTTGGTTTATCATAATGACTGAACATGTTGTTGCCTAAAATGGCATCTGCAACTTGAGGAGCATTCAATAAGTTAACTTCCAAAACCTTGGTTTGCAAGTGTCCTTCTGCTGGTGAATCATTCTTCAATGCATCCAACAAGAAGGCAGTACCTTGTTGGAAATAGTTTTGAGAAAAGAACAAGTCAGCAATGGTTTCAACTTTCAAATTAGCATCCGGGCTCTGCAACAAGGAGGTGGCAAACTCACTTGCCTTATCAGGGTTTACTCTGACCAAGTTTTGGATCAAATTGGAGTAATCTGGATTGTAACCAACCTTTTGACAGTATGGTAAAATCTTGTCAAATTGACCCAATTCTGCCAAACATGAAACAACCTTAATGTTGACATTGGCTCTGACGTAAACAGCCAATGCCAAAGCAGGGTCGTTGTAGCTCTTGACAATATCACCCAATTCTTCCGAAGAGGTTAATTTGTCTTCCTTCAACCACTTCTCGAACAAAGGTTTACGGTCTTGCTGTAATACTGGCTTGGCCAATTCAATAGACTCGTATTTGTTTAAAGTGCCCCTGTCCAACAAGGTTGAAAAGTACTGTAAAATTGGGGAAATTTGACCTGGTTGAGGAGTGATATGTTTCAACTTATTGATGGTATCTTGAGTACGCAATTGTTCAGAAGAAGCAGCCACCTTGGCGGCATTGGCGTAATCACCTTGGTTCAAGTAGTTTTGGAACTGCTGGTTGAATAAGTTTTCGGCACCAGGGAAACCACCACGAGACGATAAAGCCAATGCCAAAGGAACATTGGATAATTTCTCTAAGACGTAAGGTATAATTTTATCCTTTGCGACTTCAACACTCAATACTTGACCGGACTTGTTGATGGTAACGATACCTGTACCATTGTTGTAAGAGGAAGCAGTGAAAACAGGGTCAGCAGTGATTCTGTTGACAAACAAGTTGGCTCCGGTTTCCATGTCGTACAAGTGAATAAAACCGTACTTAGTCAAGACATAAACGATTCCGTATTCGTTAGAGGCTTGTAAACTAATTGGGAAATCATTGGCAGCATCAGGAGGGAAGAAGATATCCACCGATTTCTTTTGGAATGGTGGATTACCATCAACGTGATCAATTTCGATGATATGTAAGTTACCTTGTCCTTGAGCGTTTTTGTTACCAACACAGAATACCTTTGTAGGAGCATTGGCACCAGACAACTTGATAGATGCAAACTTGGAAACATGCCCTTCGATTGCCTGAGAAACGTTACGGGCTTTGGAGAACAATTGAATGTGACCAGCTATACGACCATCTTCCTGGGCAATACCATTGACGGCGAACCAGTTCAATTCCGGTTCAGCAACAATATTTATAATTTGACAGTTGTTCAAAGTATGATGCCTTTCTGTCAATTTGATTGGAGCGTCGTTTGAGCCGTCAAACACATTCCAGTAGTAAATAGCAGATCCAGTTACCAAACCCAAATGGGTGTTGTCTAACCATTTCCAAAAAACAACCGGTTCATCCAACGTAAAAGCCTTTAATCTCTGTTTAGTTCCCAAGTTGAAAATTTGCAAGGTAGTGCCGTTGGCTCTCAAGGAAACAACGAATTGATCTGGATGCATAATAGCGTTATCGGCAGTCATATTTTTTCTGGTGAGTTCGTTATTATTCTTCAAGTCAACAATTGCTACGGTGTTGCCATTAGCTCCTGATTCTCTGATACAGACATAGTGATCCGATTCCAAAGTGGTAGATTTGAAGTCCAATGAGCTTTGCTGGATCCCTAATTGAGTTAACTGGACCAATTCAGTGAAGTCAATCGGGATATCATTCGACATTTTGACTGGCGGGTGGGAATGTTTTTGATGTCAGTAATAAAAAAATGAAGCTCAGGGTAATAGTACAGTTAACAATGGATAATTAACCTGGCTAATTCAATCTATGATTTGGCCCTTGGTTTTAATTGATTGATTATTTCAATTGTTTTTCCGTGGCCCTCTGAATTGTTTGATCGATCTCCAACTGTCGTCCACGCTGTTCACCACTGGGATTTTGTGGAGCTTAGTCACGTGCTGTGTATGCGGAAGGCGGCGAGCTCGGCAGAATTGCTGTCGAACCAGCTCAAGCTGGTTTACGTGAAAGACCAACAACCCGGGTATTTTGTGACGTAACTGTTGAGATCTCTATCGAAATATGGTGCTATGATATTATGTATTTAACTGTATTGTGTGGGCAAACTATCACTAGAGCATATCCCTGCGACACCTGCTTAGATAATCTGTCGGTCACGTGTATCCTTGGCAAATGTTATACACCCCTATTGAAATTTTTAAATTACCAATTGAATACAAATTGATACAGTAGAGAGGGTCAAATATTGAGTTGTGTTAGGGGGTGTTTTAGTTCGTATTTTCTTTTCTACGCAAAAAAAAAAGGTATGTAGATAATTTTTTATATAACTGTAGAATTGGTGCACAGAGTACTGAATACAAAGAGTTGAATTTACATCTACAGTAAATTGGGTATGCAAGTGAATTACCATTGGATATTCAACGTATTTCAGCTTATTTAGCTCAAAATTTTGGGTCATTAGATTTTTGATAATATTTGCAGTTTATTGGCAAGAAACTTGCTTCACATTGCGCTTGCAGCTAATTATGGCAAGGTTCTAGCATAGCATTCTGATACTCTCACATATTAGTATACAGTTAAATGGGAGGTGTCACTTTGTTGATTGCATCCTCAACTATGGTATTAGTAAAACCTGTAGGTGAAGCATCATCTTTCAAAGATTGTGACTTGTGCAAATACTTTTCGACATAGCGGAAATCGCTGCCGTACCAGTCGCCAGCTAATATGTCTATTTCCTGACGTCGTAACTCATTTTTGGCCGCATCATTGGATGAAAAAACCTCGTTACTCTCCCAGTCGACCAACCAATAGCCTACTTTACGTGTTGCCACCTTTACATAATCAGGCGTCACAAAAGTTTGGTCAGGATCACTGCGCCATAAGACAAGTGCGACTGTCAAATCTCTTATTTCGTCTATGGCCCGCGTGGATAATCGGGTCTGTTTGGGAGCTAATGAAGCAAGACGGTGATTTCGCACAAACACTATCAATGAATAGATATACTTTTTTATAGCAGGACTGACATAAATCTTATGCCATTTGTTGCGACACACCACTATAGCGTCTTGGTAAGAGTCCATTGGCATTATATTGGCAGCTTCTTGTATGCAAATGAGTTCTGATTCGTAGACATAATTGAATGAGAACCAAAACTTTTCCTTGAGATATTGGTACATTTTGCGATGATAGTGCTGGTGTTCGAGAACAGCAATGATGGTAAACATAGTAGGAGTTCTTACCAGAAGATCTCGTACTTTCAAAGTGTCTGATGGGCTTAATCGAGCAGCGTTTGTGTCGAACTGATCCAACTCTAGTAGTAGTTGATAGAGCTGTTTCTGTTGAGGCTGGTCTAAAAGCTGAATATTTCGCCAAATGACTATAGTTTTGAGAGTGGGGTGGCTGTTGGAGTAGGTACACATCCGTAGCAATAGTCGATCAAAGTTCTTATCCTGTTTGTATGCATCATATACGTCGATTTCAACGAAATGGCTCGAGTCTATTTGACACGCCTGCGCCACCACAAGCGTCCGGAACTGCTGGATCGTGGAAGCATACAGGTTTGTGGTGAGTGCAAACCTTTTGTTGCGAATAAGCGCTAGCGAGAGTGCCGTATAGAGGCTGTCCATGTGTGGGATGAGTAGTAGGTATGGCAGGTCTAAGTTTAACACGGGTAAGAGCTGTCACGTTTTGAAGCACGAATGTCTCACGTGTCTAACATCACGCTTTAAGCTCGTGTGAGGTGTTGTGTATTTGCTATCAGACACGTGCCAGGCGATATCGGCAGGCGCGCGCAGCGAGTTTCAGTTCGTCAAACACGCAGGGATTAAGAGAAATCTTTATGATCGAATATGTACGAGTGAGCTTGGCACCGTTTATTGTAAGGGAATCTAGAGCCAAGAGTTGTTACCACAACTTTTTGACCGAACCGTAACTACAATACATCTCAAAATAAATGATTAATGATTAACCTTTTTAGAAATACAAGTAAATAAAAAATCATCAAACTAAATCCTTGTTTCTCAATACCTAAATATCAATTCCGCGTTTAAATAAAAGCAAGACAATTCAGACGCGGTTCTTTTCCGGCATACAGTGCCGACAAGCGCTTAAACACGAATGAATCTGACGATTGTTCGCAACAAAATAGCCTAAAGAAAAATAAACACAGGCAATCGAGTAAAATTACACGGTCAAAAAAAAAAAACACTAAAAAATATAGACGATATGTTCGATGTATAAATATTAGAATGTCATACGAATAGTTGTCAACCAGACGGCCACTGTACTCACGATCGAGCATTGTTATGTACTGTCCCAATCTCATTCTGCACTCCGCCTGTAGTAGAGCCAGCGCAGGGCCAGTGTAGGGCCAATGTAAGGCCAGTTTAGGGCCAGTGTAATTGAATAGCCTAGTCCGCGTCTATTCTTCGCCGGGCCTCGCAACCCCTAACCGTACGCACAATCTCTGCACATACACGCTCTGACGTCCTTGGTGTGTATATACATGAAGATTAATTTGCTTGCGTCAAAATACACTCTTCACTTGGCGAGAACTCCACGACCACTTTCTTTAGCGACTAGTGAAGCAGGATTTTTTTTCCTTGTATCGCAGACTATTGTTCTACTTCATCTTGACAACTTTGTTTATTTTCACCAGTCACCAAGATTCTGGACACATTACTAGCTACTAGTAAGTGACAGACTGGTAAAACCATACTACCAAACTACGCGCTTAGTATTCTTTACTAATTGATCGTAGTAATCACCTCCTGAAGATGCAACAGTTCCCGAAGTTTCTCAGGTCAGAGAACCCGACCAAGTTTCATGATTCGCCGTTCCCGCCATTCAAAGTGGAGCACCGCTACAAAGGAGTCTATGAAAGAGCCGGTTTTGAAGTCAACACGGGTTCTTCTGGCTGCAGAAGTAGAGATGATCGGTCAATTCATTCCAAGTCTTCTGGACACAAACACCACAAGTACCCAACTCCTCCCAAATCTACATCGCCCACTTCAACCAGAAGCTCGCCGTTGAGTCCCTTATTCAATCCAAGTAAGGGCGCCTATCAAACTGCAGCCAGTACCCCTAATATCAGTCTTCAACAACAGCCGTTCAACAAGCAAAGGAACAACTCGCTACCACAGCAAGCATACTATCAAGAGCAGCCATATCCTCAGAATCAGCAACCCTCCAAAAACGCATACGCAAATGGATATCCCTCCAATAGAAACCCGTTTCAACATCCTCCCCAATCGGCACCTGCAACTTCCACCACCTATCCTGAGTTTTCCGGGCATACCTATGCTGAAGCCGATCCTTCATATACTTCACGGTCATTGTCTAACGGCACCAATGGTTCGAGTCCTCCGCATCGCCATGTAGATTCCCAGGTGACTTCTCCATCTTCGTATGAACGTGACTCTAGTCAGCATCATGATAATACTCATAAGGTCCCGACTCGTTTGAGTGAAGTTGATGATATGTCTCCTCCTGGTGATGATAACTTCAACTTCAGTCCCAACTCAACTATCCCGCTAAAGAATATTAAGAGTTTGCATCTTGATTTGTCTAAAGAAAATGAAATCGATGGGGTATCGGATTCAGAAAGTGACGCCAACCCGATGTTTTCGAAATCAGACTCGTTCAATGATACCAAAAACACTTCGGTGGAAAAGTTAGACACCAGGCACAATAGTCAAGAGTCGGCTCCGAAATTCGATCCTCGTCAAAAGAGACACCATCAACACCAAAGGTCGGGATCGTCAATGACGAACTCGACTTTGTCATCTCATAATGGAAGCTCTCTTGCGTTCAATGGCTCGAAAAGAGATAAGCCTCCATCGATAAGTGAAACAAAGGAAGCCGATATGCCAAATGCTCAGCCTTCCAACTCAGCACCTTATCCAGTTGAAGCACCTGATTCTACTATTCGATTCTCCTATGGAGCTTCGCCCAATGCAGAACCTTCTCAGCAATTCGATCACTTCAGAAATGAACAGAACACTCCTAGCCAAAGTCTTAATACAGACTATCAGAAGTTCTTAGGAGGTGAAACGGCCAAGATTAATAGAACAAGTCAACTTTCAATGGTAAGTTCGATTATTTCCAAGGACTCAATGTATGAAAATGAGGACGATGAGGTTGAAAAGGAGTTGGAAAGACAACTACAGACTTTGAAGATGGCTGGAAACTCCAGCAATATCGACCTTCACAATAAAACTGACTCTCCCGCTGAACCAGATCAAAGCGACTTTAACTATGGAAAGACGAGTGTCAATCCTGTGCCTGTTTTCAATATTGTTGATGCCGATGACTCTAGCCAGAATATCGCTGCTTCAGTCCCAACTATGACAACTACTGGTCCTGATCACAAATTCCAGATCAACGACAGTCATACTGAGGAACTACCAGCATCAATGCATGGGAGTGTTTCAAGTAATGGTAATTCGGAAGGTACCGACTTGAATGATTCTGCCTCCTCTGGCTCTGTGCAACCGTTCTCAGCTCGTCATTCTCAAACTGCACCATTAAACAAGGCAGAAGACTACGATAATTACACCCAATCAAACGAACACAAGGAACTTGACTTGAACGATTCACCTTCGCTTCAATACGATTTTGCTGAAGGAGTGAAACCGTTGAGCCCAAAAAACCACCAAGTCGAAGAGGAACTCAAAGGTATCAACTTCAGACTTTCCAAGACCAACCCATTGCCACAAGACTTTTCGGTTGAAAACTCTGCGCCTTATCCTACAAGTGAAAAATCTACACCTTATCCTACGAATGATCTTCCTTACCCGATTTCTCATCCAAGATACCTGGCCACTTCTCCTCAGTTCCAGCAGCAAGAGAAATTCAAGTATAATCCTGGTGAAGGTCCGTGTCGCTCGTGTTCCAATGAAGTTTCTCCAGACAGCAGGGGAGCCCAAAGATCCATCTACTCAAAAACGGGTGAATTGTCCGGGCAATGGCATAGAGGATGTTTCTCGTGTGCAAACGATGATTGTAACGTCCAGTTCAACAAGTATGTTCAGTGTTATGCATACAATGATAAGCCATACTGTAACCATCATTATCATCAAATGAACAATACTATTTGTGAACATTGCTCCATTGGAATCGAAGGTGAATGTATTGAGAATGAACTCGAACAGAAATGGCATTTGGCATGTTTGAGATGCCACAAATGTCACAATACCATAAAAAATGATTACTATCTAATCAATGGAACCATCATTTGTGAAAACGATGCCCTCAAGATTATCAATGGTAGTGAGCCATATAGTGATGAAAATGGTAATGTGATTAGTGGCAGATTATCAACTCGCGACAAAATCGAAAAGAGAAGAACTAGACTCTTGTTTGTCGATTAGTCTAGTCTCGTGTTTGTCGATAACATCCTCAATTTGCCACAATTATCTCCTATCTTGTACCATTAATGTATCAACTAAAATATTTTATAGAAAGTTCAGAACTTTATCACTTTTTAATACACTATTAGAATAAATCTTTTAGAACCATTATCTATGCTATATTGTACATAAAATGCTGAGAACTAAGGTCATGGTAATCACTGAACGCCTAGTAATCTCTATTAACTGACGAGTTTTTCATCTTTCCAACATTTAACTCATCGTCTATGTCAAAGTGTTTGGCAGAATCTTTTGATTTGGGAGAGAGTTCACGATTGTTTTGAGAATCTTCATCGTGATCAAAATCGTCATCAATGACAAAATTATCAGCATCAAAATCAGCAGAGTTTAATTCGACATTAGCTCCTGATTCCAAATCATCTTCAAAGTTACCAAATATCATTCTATCGTTGTGCTCCACGCCATTGTCTGCATGATAGCTTTGCAATTTCTTTTGCATCTTATTGTAGATAATATAAGTGACCAAGAATGCTGCGAAACCTGTGATAATTATGCTAATTAAATCAATCAACTTCGTGGACTTTGGCTTGGTCGCATCCCCAAGCTCTTTTATTTTTTTCCCCACAAACACATGGATCATCAACTTAGGACTAGTAATCACAGATGCAAGCAAAAAGGTTCTGGCAGATAATTCGGGAATTGCAGCTAATCCACCATTAGACAATGAATAAGGAAGAGGGCAAAGTCTTATCAATATGAGCAAAAAGAGCGACGAGTCTTCTCTCAAAATCTCGGAAAAAGCTCTGAACTTTTCATTATGATTGATTAACTTGACTGCTTGATCTCTTAAAATATATCTGAATACTAAAAACGAACTGAAGGAACCTGTAATTGTTGCAGTAGCCAACAAAGGCCATCCATATTCGAATCCGTATATCATTCCTGCGAGCATGGAAAGTGCAGAAAACCCTATTAATGGAGGGAATCCCACAAAGAATATCAAGACAAACAAAAGGACCAGTCCATATTTAAGATCTTTCCAGCTATCGGATAATTTGACGAGCTCTTGGATAATAAAGTTGTGGAAAACGAGAACCAATATGGCCGCGATGGCACCAGCCACCACCAATAATTGGATCAAAACTTTTTTAAGGGCCAGTTGCGAATAGTACCAATTCTTGGACTGCTCGCTGAACTCATTTAGTAAACGAAGTTTGTCGCGTATAAACGAATCGGCTTGAGGAATCATATTTTCAAGAAAAGTCTTAACTTAAGATCGAGCTGATGGTATTGATCACAAAAATCTGGAAGTGAGGAATGGAATGGTCTTCAGTATGACCAAATACGACAACCCATTAGCCTACCCAGAGCTACCGAATATTTTTAGACCAGGCGAAATTGTGTGGCACACGCGGGGTGGCACGTGAAGATAGTAAAAGTATTGGCGGGTATACCCACAACGGTATATTCAAGCTGTCATTCTCTAGATTTGTATAGCGTGATTCAACTACCGAAAGGGACGCAAACGACAGAAGTAGTCGCCAATTGGCAGTAGTTATAAACTGGGGCCCTGCGCAAGAGATGTATAATTACGTAAGCAGACGAGCAACTTTTGCAGTAAAATCATTTTGTGATCAATACATAATCCAACAGGGTGTATAACGAGTTTCATTTCAGGCGCACGATTACTTTCTACAATAACCGGGATATCGGTTAATTGATTCAATGGCCTAAAAGCTTACTTTTGGTGGTTTTTCGGTTTTGTTCTATTTTAAATCTATAAATATAACGAACACTAGTATACAAGATTAGAGACTAATTTAATTGCCAGATTCCAATAAAGATGGTAATTCGTTGACGTCGGCGTTTTCGTAGATGACTGCATAGGTAGCTTCGAATAATGGGAATTCTTCCTTCAACTTGAAACTTTCCAATAACTCGTGGACTTCCTTGGCGGTCAAAATACCTTGCGAACTTTGACCGTTCAACAAGACCTTTTCAGCTTCCCAAGCATCGACCTTGTTTTCGACCATGTACTTGGCAACTCTGACGTTTCTACCACCAGAACAAGTGGTGATCAAATCAGCAACACCGGCACTTTCTTCAGTGAAAGTAGTAGGGTTTGGAGCAGACTTGGCCTTGATTCCAAACTTTTGCCAGTAAGAGGCAAAGTGGATAGTTTCCTTCAATCCAATTCTCATGATGGCGGCCTTGGCATTATCACCCCATCCAGCACCTTCGACGAAACCAGCGGCGATGGCGACAACATTCTTCAAGGCACCGGCAATCGAGGCACCAACAACGTCTTCAATGACATTCACGTGGAAGTATGGTCTGTGGAAGGCTTCTTTCAAGATAAATTCATCGATGTCTTTACCTTCACCTTGGAAGTCTTCTGGGATAGTGTAGGCAATAGAAGTTTCAGACCATCTTTGTCTGGCGACTTCGTTGGCGATATTGGCACCTGATAAGACACCACAGTAAATTCCTAAGGTATCGGAGATAGATTGGGATAATAATTTACAGCCTTCTGGGCCAACTTCCAAACCCTTCAAACAAGAGATGGCTCTCACGTTAGGCTTGACTTTGCCGATCAATTGTTTACACACTCTACCCAAGAATTGGTGAGGGATGTTGAAGATAAGTAAGTCAGCGTCTTGAACAGTGTCAACAACGTCTGGCTTAGCAACCAAGTTTTCTGGTAATTTAACTTCTGGCAAGTACTTGACGTTTTCGTGTTCGGTGTTGATAATTTCGGTCAATTTCTTACCGTCAATTTCTTCTTCGAATACCCACATATTCACATCCTTTTCGAAAATCTCTGGCTTTTCTCTGGTGTTTTCAGCTACCAACTTGGCAACGGCGGTTCCCCAGTTACCTGATCCAATGATGGCAATTCTGAAAGGTTTATTAATTTTATATGGAGCAGCGGTAGTCATGATGTTCTTGTGATTGATGATTAGTCTTGATTTGAGTCGGATCCAAGAAAGTGGGATCATCGGTCTATTTATACCAAACCCAATTTTTTCACAGCATTCAATGTCGGAGTGGTTGAATCTGTTGGCGGCCAGTGTGCAGGAGATGGATGCTACTCCGAAGCGGTTGCTTTTCTTTTTTTTTTTCCGATTGTTGATTCATAGTCAAATACGCTATAGTATGGGCTAGATTACGGTGGAAGGGCCGATGACGTCGTTTCTTTTGTGTTGGTTGGATATTTAATATTGATAACAATGTTTTATGATGTCACGATGAAGTCAGATGAACACTACTCCTAGTTAGTTTCGAGGGTATATGTGTAGTGGCATGGAGGTGCATTCCGGGGGTATTCCGGACATCTGTCCGCCTGCGGCGTGTTGTGACCAGTTGCCATAGTAGCCCAACAATTCCAGTGGCACTAACTCCATGTAAAGCGGGGAGCGAAGTGGGTGGGACCTTAAGCCCCACCACCGGCATTAGAACATTTGCCCTCTTCTACAGTCACTAACTCCTTCTGCCCTGCCAATAAGAAATTTCCTCGGGTTATGATGTTTTTTACCTGAAAGTTTTCTCGTCACATATGCACAATTTCATCATCAATCAGTGTAACATTTACTAAGTTAAAAGTCGGACGGGATAGGCCCGGCAGGCGCAGGATACATTTATCCAGATATAAGCACTCAAACTTCTTGGAAAATTCCCAGAATAAACAGATCTACCAAAGTCGTATAAACGTGAAAGCATAAGACACTCTGGCGCATACGATTGTTAGCATGTTTACGGACTTGCTCTAAACTCCGTAGTCGGAAAAACTTGGAGATCTCTCTCTATTCTCCTAACCTTCACAATAGGGCTTGGTGGTACAACCCCATCGGAAATCGCTCGGACAGAAGGAGTATTACGTAACACGGTGTTTGGAATGTCTATGTGGTATTCTCTATAAACTCATATTTAATGGTCGTCATCGTCATGTTTATAATCATCAAACACCTCTTGCCATTCGTCACTAAGTATGGAATTCTTGGTTTTTTTTCCTGGAGCATTAGCTACTGATTGCCCCCAAGAATCAAAGTCTTCCATCCAATCTGCCGATTTCACCTGATTACCACTTACAATTCTTGCTGCAAGTAATGGTTCGTTTACATCTGCGAGTTCCCCGTCATCAATATGGGCTAATGGATCGGGAAGTCGATTAATTTGATCCTGATTAGGTATCAGGCGCGCATTTTCAGCCTGTCGTAAATTTGAAGCTTGGCCTTGGCTGTATGCTTGATTCATACTTATATTACTGGTACTTTCTGGTGAGGTTGTAGACGATAACTCGGGTATATCTCTAACATCCTGACCTGATACTCTATCGACTAGTTTCTCTCCCTCCAATTCCACTTGGCGAGATCCGATAGAATTCATAAGCTTGAGAAACTGCGACTTCTCGATTTTCTCTCTCATATCAGCATTTACAGATTGCGACTCTCTCATTGATCTTTCTACTTCCTGAGCAGTTTTGGCAAATTCGTCTTTTTCCAGATCGGGCGCCATGCCGACGTCTTCTACCGCATGTTCTTGAGGCGTCTGCTGCAGTATCTGCAGCTCCAACTCTTTCTCTATCATATCAAATTGTTCGTCGAAATTCGACTGCTCAAATTGCTTATTCTGCGAAAACTGCAGGTTTAATGGTGTGGATAAGTTTGTGCGCATATTGAGATTGAATGCTGAAGTAGGTGCTCCTACGAATTGTTGTCCCATATCAGACTGACGTTGATTATGTTGCTGGTGTTGCTGCTGGTTGGCATGTATAAACTGTTGATTCCAGTCGTTTTGTTGTGTCTGATGTGCATGTTGAGCCTGAGGGTTTGCTTGGATCGATAAGCTTGAGAAATCCTGAACCCAACTGGCATTTCCTCTCTGTTGGTGAAATTGATCTTGTGAATGCTGCTGTTGTCGTTGGAGCTGGGGTAGCTGAAAGTTGGGACTATTCGTAAATGTCGCGGCGAAGTTGTTTCCACTGTTGAACTGGTTGAATTCCTGGTTTAATCTCATATCGACTTGATGGCCTTGGCTCTTGAAATTTTGAGGTTCATGTGCTTGCTGATTCCTGTTGATGAACTCATTTTGTAAAGAGTTGTCACGTTGCGAATGTTGCGACAACTTGGTCATGGCGTTCGATGGCCCACAGTTCGCTTCCATCTTGTATAGTTACCGTCTTACTAACTCTTCGTGCCAAATGCTTGGTTTATATTTGTCTGGGACTCGCCCGAGGTTAATCTAATCATGCCAGAGGCAATATCGTCACGTGATCCGCCCCGCACTAGCGAGCGTGACTTAGCTCGGTATCGGTGGCCCCATATGGGCCGCAAGGTCCGGGCTGGTAATAAACTGGATGTACAAGATTACATGACTGTGAACCGTCTTGATATAGTTGTGGTACCAGCATTACCGTAAAAATTTTGATTTAGTAATTTAAATTCCAGTTATTAACTTTCACTTTATATTTTTACTGTTTATTGCCCTTTTTTTATATTTTTATTTCGCAGCCAAATTAAAGTTTCAAGAATAAATCGCCCTCAAAGAGATCAGAGTAGGACTCGCCCAAAAACTCATGGACATTCGATGCTTGCATCGATCTGCCATATTTCCTATATGCCTTGTGACTTGCCAACTTCACTAATGAACTGGCAGCAAATACTGCCAAAAGATTGGCCTCGTCGCGATCCAAACGTTGCGACTCGTCGGAATCCCAGAGCTTGTCACTATAATTGTTCGACCAATTCACTATTGTAGCTATGGCACCTATTAGCGTATCACCCTGACCACCTACACGTTTGTTCGAGCCATTCACTTCGTTTATGAGGTACTCATTGCCCTTGGCGATCATGTCTTTCTCTCCCTTGCGAATGATCGTGACATTTCCCAAGCTGCTGGACAACGCAGAGGTTTGCTGCGCTAATCGATCTACACTACGCTCGGTCAAACTTGACTCGACCCCTTGTTTTTTGGCCAAACGATCAAACTCAACCGGATTGGGACTGAGAATCGCCTTGGAATAGTTTTGAATCAACGACGGTTTGACCGAAAGCAAGTAAAGCCCATCTGCATCTACGATAATGGGTTTGTTCAACACTTTGATTTCCTCAATAATGCGCACCAACGATTTCAACATTAACGGGTCGCGACCAAAACCAGGGCCCACGATAACGAGGTCAGAACGATCGAGAACCGGAGTGATTTTGGGCAAGATGACGGAGTCGATGATATCGTCGAGAACAGGGTGCTTTTGGGTGACGAGCTCTTCAACGGGCAACTTGGAGTACTTGGCTACATCCTCCTTGGAGATACTCAAGTCTGAACTATTGAGGTTGTAGAGGTAGGGATGTACCATAAGGTCGGCCGAGTACAGCTTGATTGTTGACGCCGCAGTAACTTCGCACACCACCCTCGCCATATCGGCACCCACCAATGCAGCGGAGTGGGCAGAAAAGTAGGGCGCGCCGGTGTAGTCCTCACTACCGCCTATAACGGTAATTTTCCCAGCCTGGCCCTTGTGGAAGTGAGGAAGCAATGGCTGGATGATGTTTTTGGAAAGCACTAGCAATTCCCTCTGGTTCTTGTTGCGAAGCATGATAAAGACTAGCCTGAAATACCTACCAGCTCTAGCTGGCTCTCCAAGAGTTGCCTCCTAGCCAGTGGGATCTAGTCAGGTGACCTAGTGTTGCTGACGATAACCACAAAACCCTTACAAGGTTCGATCTAGACTGGATTTAGGGGCACCCGCAGCGCCACACAATCCTACTATTACGTCACGCGGCCCCACTCAATCTGGCACAACCATGAGACAGCAACTTGCTCAGCGTGCAATTGACTAATGTGGGTGTCTTTTCTGCAGGAACGACCGGCTCGCTTGGCCTATCGCATTTTTCAGAACTCCACAAGTATAAAACTGAGCAATCACCGCATTGCTTTCTCACTAATCAACCATGTCCTTTGCTCGTCAGATCACTAGATTATCAAACCCAAGAGTCTTGGTGCCAATTGTTGGAGCCGTCTCCTCAATTGGTTTGGCATACCACTATTCCACCTACAACTCGTTTATTGCCAACGAAAGCGGCAAGGCTTTCAAAGGTGGTGACGATTGGATTGACTTGAAATTGGTCAAATCGTGGGATGTTTCGTCAAACACCAGGCACTTCGTTTTCGAATTACCCAACAAGGATGATGTTTCTGGCTTGGTCACTGCTTCATTGTTGTTGACCAAGTTTGTCACTCCAAAGGGCAACAACGTTGTTCGTCCATACACCCCAGTTTCAGACCCAGACCAAAAGGGAACCATTGAGTTTGTCATCAAGAAGTACGACGGTGGTAAGATGACCACCCACTTGCACGATTTGAAAGAAAACGACACCGTGTCTTTCAAAGGACCAGTTGTCAAGTGGAAGTGGGAACCAAACCAGTTCAAGGAAATTGCATTGATTGGCGGTGGTAGTGGTATAACACCATTGTACCAATTGATCCACCAAATCTCTAAAAACCCAGAAGACAAGACCAAGGTTCAATTGTTCTACGGTAGTGTCAGTCCAGACGACATCTTGATTAAAAAGGAACTTGACGCTATTGTCGCAAAGAGCCCAGAACAAATCAAAATCCATTACTTTGTAGACAAGGCTCCAGACGGCTGGAAGGAAGGTATCAAGGGCCATATCGACCACGATTACTTGAAGAAAAACTTATCTGGTCCATCCAAGGACACCAAGGTGTACGTTTGTGGACCACCAGGTTTGTACAAGGCCGTTTCTGGTCCTAAAGTCTCTCCAACCGAGCAAGGTGAAGTCACCGGTATTTTGGCTGACTTAGGCTACACCAAGGACCACGTCTTTAAGTTTTAGATAATACACAATCGTACTTTAAATATCTTTCCACCAGTAGTTTATCTTTCCACCAGTGTTCATGTATTTTTCCGTATATGCTTATCTAGCATTTTTTTCAGTGAGATTGTGAAAATCAATGCATGCAACACTTCGAAACATAGCCGTCCAAGGGTGCTGCCATGGCGAGTTATCCGCCATCTACCGGTCCCTTGAAACCAACGTGGAGCTATTGATTATTTGTGGGGATTTCCAGGCAATAAGAAACGCAACGGACTTTGACACCATTAGTGTACCTAACAAGTATAAAGCTTTCAAAGACTTTCATAGATACTATAAGGGCGAACTAAAAGCACCTGTACTAACGGTCTTCATCGGGGGGAACCATGAGTGCTCGTCGTACTTGAAAGAATTGAAGTTTGGTGGCTGGGCCGCCCCCAACATATACTACTTGGGAGAGTTTGGAAGTGTGTGGTTCAAAGGTCTTCAAATAGGAGGGCTCAGTGGGATCTACAATCGAGAGTCATTTATACACAATACGATAGATGATGAACAGCTTCCATACACACCTCTGACATTACGATCTGTATACCATGTGAAGCCCAAGAATTTCCTCAAAATGTGTCTTATGAATCGTAATATGGATGTATGCTTGAGTCACGATTGGCCGGCCGGTATTGAAAAGTACGGCGATGTTGCCAAATTGTTACGAGAAAAGAAGTTTTTCAAGGAAGACATCAACAAGGGAACACTAGGAAGTCCTTTGAACATGTACTTGCTTCAATATTTACGCCCTAGGCACTGGTTTTCTGCGCACTTACACGTAAGGTTTGCTGCGATGGTGAACCACACCACGATACAAGAGACGTCGGCAAATAAGAATACAGAGACGCCATCTAATAAGAATAATGCGTCTGAAATCGAGCTAGATATGGATGAAATGGATCAACCCTTGAATGACCATGAGATACCACTAGATATGGATAGCGATGGTGAAACTGGGGTGAGAAGAAACAGTAGTGAGAGACCTCGTAAGAAAGCGAAACAAGAATCGAGCACCACCAAGTTCTTGGCACTAGACAAATGCTTGCCTCGAAGAAAATTCTTGGAGAAGAGAAGTGTTGAGGTCAAACCAGAAAACATCCACCATCACTCGATGAACCACCGCGGACTCGTTTATGATGTGCGTGCCATCGCGGTGAATAAAGTGGTGGAGGAGTATATGAAAAATCACCGCGCACAGTTTAAAGCCATTGGGATGCAGGGAGTAGCCAAAGATCCTGGTGCGTTCCCCTTAGTGAGCGAACTAGAGACTTTGGTAAATATAGAAGAGAAAAAACTACGCGAAAGACCCCAAACCGACTTTGTTGTGGCCAAGAACTTCAAGCCATGTGCGCCAGACTCGAGCACCAAGGACCCTATACCATTGCAGTACTGGCCCAGCAACCAGACCATCGAATATTCAACCAAGTTTGGTATCGACTACGTCGAACCAATGACCAAACCAAAGACGGCTGGTCCGGCAGTTGCTACTACTAGCGAGCGCGAACAATAATCAGTAGCGAGTGCGACGTCGCGAGCTCCAGTCTTGTAGAGACCCTGTCAACAAGCGACGCAGGAGAATGTGTCAGGCCGAGGGCCACGGCTCGCTAGGGCACGCTAAGTAATGCCGGAGGTTCCGTAGAAAATGTACGATAATCATAACATCACACAATATTACAATCCATAGCCATAGCCGTGGCTATTGTCCCGAAATGCGGAGCCAGCCGTCAGGGTTCTGCCAGTCACTTCAGCCGCGGTGATCAGTGCACTACACAACAAAAATGGAAATTTATAATGGGGCCACTTACCTTGTCTGCTCAGCAGACCTCGGTGCATTGAATACAATCTTATGTGACTCCTTCTTTGTTTCACCAGCTATCTTGGCAATATGTGTAATTGTTCGCGCATCATCTGCTGCTCTATTGAGGGTAGTTTGGTGCGCTTGGCAGAAGAATAGCTAGTTAGGTGCGCTTGGCAGAAGCTTGGGCTCGTAAATAGTGACCGCCTATGTATGGCTGGTCATCAAAAAACCCCTGACTACATGTGTAACTGGTCATCATCCAGAGCCCCGACTAATTTTATAGACTACATTTATAGCTGGCATCTTCTAGAACCCCACTCGTTTTAAACCAACTAAGCGTAGTAGAGTTGACGGCCGCGACATTTTCCACCACCAAATTTGTTCTGCTCTGTATTGTTAATTCGACATCACATGTTCGTCTATTAGCGCACTTTTCGACATTGTCTTGGAATATTTTACACACACATCTGTTTATCTGTGCCCAGCAGAAGACTTCGTGTTATTAGGCTTCTTCCTTATAATTCATCTAGTTTAAATCATCATGCCGTTCGATCACAACAACCCGTTGCTGGTGTCTCTACCTTACAACTTTCCCAATCCCCAGGACTCTCCCACGGAAGTCATGGCGGCTAGGTTTCAAGCCTGGAGAGTCATCATCAAGGATTTGGTCAATTACTTAAAAGAATGTGCCAGTGTTCAAGAAGAAATCGTCAGACAACAGATGAGACTTCAGCAGGCCGTTGGAGCTCCTAGCGCCGCCGGCGCCAATTCAAGTACGGGCTCTCACAACACGATATCGTCGAGGAACGAGGAAGTAAATGCAATCAACAAATTCTTTTTGCCCATTGGAAACGGTTCTGTTCAAGATATTCCCGGTATCTTGACCAAGTACCATCAACAGAACGTGTCTAATGCTTCTAAAGCCCTTAAAGAGATCAACAACGTGATAATTCCCAAACTTGAAGAGTTGCGCAAAGACTTGCAGGTGAAGATTAAGGAAATCAAGAACCTACAAAACGATTTCAAAACCAACTTGGGCAAGGAAATCGCCGAAACTAGGCATCTCTTGACTCAATACCAGCAGGCTATCGAGTTAGCCAACAAGTTGGACGATGGATCGTCACAACACCACCATTTGCATTCAGAAGGCGGCTCTGAGCACGGCAGACTCGATCCTTACCTCATCAAGATCAAGTTAGACAGACAGTTGAAAAGACAGTTGAGTGAAGAGAACTACTTATACCAGGCTTATGCCAACTTGCAGAACGCCGGAGGAAACTTGGAGTCGATTGTTGTTCTTGAGATACAAAACTACATGTCGCAGTTCCTAAACTTGTTGAGCGCCACAAACTCTCCTTTGGTGGAGATCTTGGTGCCAGGCCTCAACAACGGGTTCTTGGCCAAGGAATCCACCTTCGAATGGAACTCGTTTATCTCTAGAAACTTGCCTTCTCCCACTATTGGCACTGCCATTGGCAATTCGGCTTCGGCCGTAAAGTCAGGTACATTTATCGATACGTCATTCCGGTCTAGAAAATTGGTCGACTTGAATATACCCAACTTTGACTCGAACTTGAATGCACCGGTCAGAGAAGGCATGTTGGAAAGAAGATCCAAGTACTTGAAGAGTTATTCTAGTGGATGGTACGTCTTGACATGCAATTATATCCACGAGTTCAAGACAGCTGATCGTAGAAAGGACCAGCAGCCCGCAATGTCTTTGCCGTTGGATTCGTGCACAGTCACAGAACATTCAAAAGACGATGGAAAATCGGGTGGTGTCTACAAGTTTATCTTGAGTTCGAAGCTGGCCAATGGTCTTATGCATCGTACTCATAATTGGGTTTTTAGAACCGATACCTATAAGAACATGATCAGCTGGTACGATGATATCAAGGCCTTAACTAGCTTGCCTACTCCGGCTTCCAGAGCAAGATTCTTGAGCAAGAAGAAAGGGTTTGTCAACAAGAACGTCAACATCACTTCGTCTACAGGGCTCTCAAGACAATCCAGTATATTATCCAGTGGTACTACCGGAAAGTCGCTCAAATCTAGAGCCACCGTCGATTCTCCTTCCAACCAATACAGTTCAGGATATCTCTCCAATCAAAGAGAAAGGCCGTCTTCCAGAGCAACGTCCGTATTGAACACCAACAGACTCTCATCGACCTTCTCTCAAAAGAACAACCAATCGCCAAGACTAGCCAATATGATTAACAGTGACGGTACCATTATAACTCCAGTGGAAACGTACGAAGAGACAAATAAACACGATCAGCACAACAAAGATGGAGATGAGCCAAACGAGCAAACCAACCAGGAGCAGCAAAACAATCAACATTCGCATATGGCTGTGCAACCTCAAGTTTCTACACCTCAGCAATCAGTAAACTACAAGGGCCTTCAGTACTTGACACCTCAGGCAAGCTATCCGTACTATCTCCCAGCACAACCAAACCAACCACAGCAAGTATATGACCCGGTCCAACAGCAGTACTTCACATTAACCCCTAGTATGCCTGTGCACGGCCCAGGCCAACCACAACCGCAGTACTTCCCAACGTCCCCCCAGCCCACAAACCACTCCCAATTTGTATCAGTACCGCTGCAACCACAGCCACCTAGATCTCCGGTGATTGCAGGTCAGTCCTTTGATATCAACACCGCCAACTACTTCCCACAATATGCCGCTGGTCCCCAATATGCCGAAAGCTTACCTTATCCCACCAGTTTGCAGCCGGTGGTCTCATCCACTGAAAAACTCTCCCTCGATGACGAGAGTAGAAATGTAAGAAGGGAAGAAAACGGTTCAGAGGATGTTCGTGACGAGGTATCAACCTTGCAAACCAATGAAGATACTCAGCTCACAGTCTCCAAAACCAACGAAGAGAAGAAGGAATAGATTGTAGAACAATGCATTATAGTCTAGTCATTCGCATGCTGTAGGCAACTAAAAAAACCCACATCACTACCACTAGTTTCACTAACAGTATACTTTCTTTCATACACAACCACCAATTTACTTCTCTCTTTCTTTTCTGTCAGTTCATTCTGTCGCAGCCATATTCCAAAACCGAAATATCATTGCAATCTCCATCACTCTCTACATACAAATTTGCTGTGATATGATCTAGCTCGATCAACGCTTACTTGTAACTCGTCTCTGCTCAATTTGTTTCTCTTTCGCAGCCAATTTCGAGCTTTACAAAACTCTTCCCATCTCATCCTGCTTAACAATTTTCAAATATTGCTGCTACAGTATTTCAAAGTACAGATTCTACTTAATCTCGAATCGTTTTATACGTTTTCTTTGCTAGTTGTACAGTTATTCAGATGTGTATATGTATTAATATGTAAGACTACCAAGTTTAGACAACGACACCGGAGTTAGAAGCAATACGTGGCCATAAATCAGCACATTCTTTGGCGACAGGACCAGTGATGGCAGAACCCTTCATTTCACCCTTAGGGTTGACAATGACACCGGCGTTGTCTTCAAAGTACAAGAAAACACCATCCTTTCTTCTCCATGGTCTAGATTGTCTGACAACGATGGCTGGCATGACCTTCTTTCTTAATTCAGGCTTACCCTTCTTGACGGTAGCCATGACCATGTCACCAGCAGAGGCAGCTGGCAATCTGTTTAATCTAGCACCAAAACCTTTGACGGCTAAGATGTATAAGTTTCTAGCACCAGAGTTGTCACAACAATTGATGACGGCACCAACTGGTAAACCTAACTATAATATGTTAGTAAGTATTCTACGGTGGTCAAACCAAATCGATTATAAGGCCAACTAATGGTAAACTCAGGGTAATAATGACTCAAGGTAGTGACATCGAGGAGATATTTTGATCTTTTCATGATGCGAGCTAGTTTCCACTTTCTGAATCTTATATTCCTTTGGTGTAATATCACTCTATTGCTGGATTTGACTGACTTTTGTCATCTCTCGTCGATCGATGCTCCTTAAAATCTTGTTGGTTCAACCGTTCTATTCAAACAAATCATGGACACATACAGACATACGGAATTTGTTACCGGAAGCACCAGAACCAGACATTTTGCTATATTATTTGATGTTTCTAAAGTATTAGGTTCTAAAAGAAAGCTCGTTAATATTTATCAACTGAAAATTGTCCTGGTGCGTATACTATTGAAAATTTTTCTGATCCGAATTAGGCAATGCGGCTTGCGGGCGATGGATCCTAGCTGCAGTAGTTGGCGCTTCTTAGAGCAAACAGTCGTGCCCGGAATAAGTTCGAGGGCTATAGCCCTAGAGAAGAAACATATCACGTGCTATTCGGCGCGCCAGAATTTGGTTCGTAAGTCAGAACAGGAACAATTACATGCGAGTGATTAAAGTGCATGCTCAGAGCATAATCAGGGGGATCGTCGCTGATTCTCGGGGTGCTTGTCCGGTATCAGATCGGTATGCTCAGTCAGACGAACGGCCCTGTATTAAAACCGTTCGCCCAGCAATTTAGTTCAGCCTGCTCTGTGTCATCACTGTTCGCCCAGTTCAGCACTTGCTATGTGTTTGATCTCCCATTTTTGGTATCAACATTGTCAAATAGGATCAAACTTTGAGGCGTTCTTGGCGTATTATCCCGATTTATCCTTTGAATACTGAATTGCTTTAGATCTAGCCCCTGTGGTCAAACTGCGATTGTATTGCAGTTGAGATGCACGAAGAATTGCGCGGAGAAATTGCAACCTCTCCATAAACAATAACAATATCACAAAGCTGTTCGAGGCAGTGATTTTTCAGGATTTTTTTTTTTACGCACCCTACAAATACTCAGTGCTCTGATTTAGGGTTAGAACTTGTATTAACGACGGTCTACTAAAACACAGGAGAAAGGAAAATAAGGTAGCAAAATGTACCCAGAACACCAAAGGGCACACATAAGATATGGAAAAGAAAAAGGGTCGTATTTTTAGTATTAAAAGGATGAGTGGTTCGTAAAATACCGCAATTATTTGTAGTTCGTAGGATTAATTATTCACAACCTTTAAGGAGCCAGGTTGTCTGGCAATCATGTCGGGCAAGGAACCGTTACTCAACCTGCGGCGACCAAATTCAGCAGAAGGAGGTCTTTCTAGGCCCTGGCCACTGTTTTCATGGAATATGAAATCTCGTTCGGCATTACTAGAATTGAAAGAGTCTCCATGTGAATTAGTACGCCCGTGGCCAAAGATATGTGAGTTGGTTCTGCTATGACCGGTATGACTGTTTGGATTGGACTCACTGCTCTGTGAGTTGGAGTGGCCTTTAGCATACGCCATTTGGTTATAAGCATGACCACTTTGCAGGCCACTAACGCTTTCAGGCCCGTTCTGCTGATTTTGCTGTGAAGTATCGAAATTGTTGTAGCCGCCTGCAATCAAAAACGGATTGGAATCTAGTGGAGGCTGTGGCTCAGTCTTCTCATTTATTGGTCCCGAAAGTGTAAATTCGTCGTCAAACTCATCATCTCCTCCCTTGGATCTCTTGAACAAAAAGAATGCTAATAAGGAGAGAAGAGCGACACCAGCGACGGAACCTACCACGGCACCGGCTATTCCACCGCCGGAAATAGTCTTTTTGGAATTGTGGGAGTTATCTGGGGTGGCAGAAGCCGACGATGTGGGTGATGCTGAAGGGGTAACTGTCCTGTAGATTATAGACTCCGACACCTGGATGTTTTTTGGGTCGGTGGTAACTGTAGAATAGACAGTCATGGATGCTGAAAGGCTCTCACTTGAGGCGGATTTAGTACTTATAGTAGAAGTTGTTGAAGGTTCTGATGAGGAAGTACTCGAAGGAGGAGTCGAGCTTGTCAGGGGCGCTATTGATGACGACGATGATGCAGGAGATGATGATGAAGAAGAAGTGGTTGAGGGTGATGAAGACGAAAATGTTGATGAAGAAGACGATGATAATGACGATGATGACGATGATGACGATGATGACGATGATGATGATGTGGATGAAGAAGCATCTGCCGTGCTTGATGGACTTACGTCGGAGTTGACATAGACTAAAAAGTAGTCGGATCCTCCACAGTTTTCATAAGGATAACCGGTACAAGGGACATCACACGAATCATCAGATACTTGTTGACTACTAGCCGGAAGCGTATCGCCACAATAACAGTATTCACCATTGAGAAGGCCAATGACGGCTTTGTCTGAACATTGACCTTCACAGTAATCTGAACTCTGCCACTTGTAGGAGTTTTTTAGACTTAATAGCGAGTCGAGGTCTGATTGTTTGTAACAACCAGATTTACTGAAACTGGCCGCCAGAACAAGTCGCTCGAAAAACCCATATAATATAAGGAATGGGAGAACCTTCATTGTGAAAAAAGTTTGACTCACCAAGGGGGTAAGTAGTAACGTATATGCGGAATCAGGCACCTAAATGATAGTGCCAGTAGGTAAGAAATCGAACGTTCTTGAAATGTTTTGGCTAATCAACCTTATAAAGAATGTTGTCAAGGATTCAAATAAAAAAAAAAATATTATCCTTCAAATGCTCATAAATCGCAATCGATTATATACAATCTAAAAATATCGGATCGGATTGGTAAACAAACACTAAGCCTCGCCGGATGAAATAGAGATGGAATGAGGTGCGTCTTATTATTGAAGACCAAGGCGGGGGGCGAGGGGAACCAAAACAACTACAACGGATATTTGAAAAATCGCCGAGATCCAAACTACACACATTCAACTACCATAAGTCTCTGTCTTTGGTCCGTTGAGACAAGTACCAGTCTATGGTTTTTCATGTCGGTTGTTGAGACTGTGAAATATCCCCGGTGCTATTGTGGCCGTTTCAAAAGCTTCTCTGCGTGGCGCTTTAGGTTGGAATGAATCATGCGCAGTGCTTCTATTGGACCAAGCTTGGCTGCCCACTGCAGAATCGGGAGACTGTATTACGTAACATACTACGCAACATCCGGCCGTTTCGGCTCCTGATGTGGACACCTCAGCGGTTAAGGCTTAAACGCGGCTGCCAACTAAGGGCCTAGCATTGCCTTATTCGACACGGGGAAGTTCCTGGAAGTGCTCTAGCCTGAGATGCCATTTGGTATGCGTTGGGACAGATTGTATTCTCCATTTGAACATTTGCTTGGCCCTGCCCGGCGTGTATTTGAGCGGGTGTAGCAATATCAGTACAGGGCTCGACTACCACGAGAAACTAGAGTATTCCGGAACCGTAGACCTTTAAGTCACAGCGGCCGGGTAACATGCTATCACGTGACCATATCACTATATAAGACGATGGCGAGCGGCCCACTTACGATTTCTAGGCAAGGACACAAGGGAAGACTTATAAGAGCAAAATAGAAGAGTTTCTCTTCGATGCAATCTGTTCGACCGGTAGTTTGTACCTAGTCCTAAGAGTACTTCAGCCCTTTTCGCTAACCACGATCATTTTCCTTAGATCGTTGTTTGATAGTAGTAGGGCATACATTTGTAATCTCATTTCTAATGTGAGCACTCAAAGTGCTACTATGTAACTCGGTCTCTTCAAGTTCTGATGTATATATCACATCAAGCTCTGATAGATAAATAGTGCGTGAAAATCTCTGCATTGCACTACAGGCAACTGGAGAGTTAATCTGTCACTCGATTTTCTGGTCGAGTCACTTTGAGAGATACGTTTCTGATTTAGGTAGATATTTTCCTCACGTTTGTCAACCGAGCTTCCTCACCTGTCAAGATGCCTATCCAAAGCATACAGACGATTGAAAAGATACTTTCCCATCACAAAGATGATATAGAACTGCTTGGCATACCGAGCTTAGAACAGCATTCTCAGGAATCAACCTTCTACGTGACCAAATCGCCCTACGTCGATCAATTCAAGTTGAGACAGATCAAGCAAGACTTGACCTTGATTCGTCAGATCCTCCATACTCAATTCAAGTCTAACAAATCATATACAGAGACGATAAGACGAGTCGACTTACTCATAGATACGTTGGATGAAAAAGAGTACGTGAACAAGAAGTTGGAGCTAGTATACAGCAAGCAATACGAACTACAGGTGGAGGAAGAACTTGCAAATGATGAAGAGATGTCCAAAGTACTGAATCATGATTCTAAAGAAACAATTGAAGACGAAGATCTAACGTCCCTCCGAAATAGATTGCTTTCCGGAGGACAGAACACTCAACTTCTTGATGCCAGTGCTCAAGCTACAGATAAGCAAAACGAATACCACGAATCAATACAGGAAAACATACTTTCCGATTTAACGGAGCTTACATCTACACTCAAAAACTCGGCCATGACACTTAGTTCTAAAATACTTAATGACGACTTACAAATATTGAACGACACTAATGAAAACATGATAAAAAATTCTAGCTTGTTCAAAATGATTGATAAAAACTTAAATAGTTATCTTGAAAACAAATCAGGAGGCAAGATCAGTATATTTATGTTATTGAAATTCACGTTTGCATTGGTGTTGGGCTTCTTTTTTATGGTGATGCTAGTCAAAATCATTCCCAAGATTGGCTGAAACAGATTGTATATCGATAAATGCATAAAGTTGCGGTACTTTGAAATATTGAATGATTGAAAGTTAATAATTAATACTGATATATACGAAGTATAATGATAAAGAATATAAATATTTGAAGTATGCTAGTTACGTTTGTATAAGTTTTTTTTGCTGTTGCATTTTGGGTCTGACTCTTCATCAAGCGAATACCACTTTTCTATCCGAAAGTCTTAAGGTCATTTTCAATAAAAATAAATAAAGTCAAAAACAATTGTGAATATCATAAAACATAACCCCTTAATGCCCGTCTAAAATGAGCAGCTCAGCGTGACAACGAAAGTTGGTGCTATTGCTGCTACGATTGATGCTTTTAATGCCGATGTTGGTGCTGTTGTTGTTGTTGTTGTTGTTGTTGGTGGTGGTGTTGATGGTGATGTTGTTGCTGTTGTTGGATGTTTTGCTGTTGTTGATGTTGTTGGTGTTGGTTTTGGTGATGGTGTTGTTGATGTTGGTGCTGCTGCTGCTGCTGCTGCTGCTGATGGTGGTGGTGGTGGTGGTGGTGATGTTGTTGATGATGCTGTGACTGCTGAGCATCGTCATTCATAAACTCGCTGTCTGAAAACGAATGGTTAGAGCCATTATCCAATCCGTTTAATTGGGCTGATGCATTCTGTGTCTGAAATTGTCTTGGTAAATTTCCACATCTGTCTTTACCAAAGTTAATCTTCAAAGTCTTGTAATCATTGAATGATTTGATGCCATCTATAGCCTTGATTGCGTTAGCAATATTGACAAAGTTGATGAATGCACAATTCTTTTCTTCTAAGTAATTGATTTGTTCAATGTCACCGAATTTGGAAAAGTCATCTCTCAATTTTTGAGGATTGTAGTATTCAAAATCGACAATGTTACCAATATAGATGTTTCTTGATGCACCATTTGAAACAGCCAAAGATAAAGCATTGGACAATGGACCAGAATGTTTTCCCCAGCCAACCTTAATTCTACGGTTGTGAATAGTCAATCCATGTAATTGACACATGGCAAAGAATTGGGCAGCAGCTATCGGATCGATGAAAGTAATAAAACAAACATGTCTTTCCTTCAAAAATCTAATACTCTGCAACAACCCACCTCTAACAACATTACAGATTTCTTCAACAGACGAGTCTTGGTGTAAGTTACCCAAATAAACCGTTCTATTGCCCAAGTTGTTGGCACCACCAGCTTGAGTAGCGATCTGAGCAGCAGCAGCAGATTGTTGAACCAAAGCCGAAGAAATAAATTCACGATCTGCAGCAGTAACAATGTGTTCCATACCAGGAGCCAAACCCAAATATTGAGCAGCATTGTGCTGTTGAGTTTTGGTGATAAATGCGCATCTATCTTTACCATAAAAACACTTTTTATCCAAGTATTTTTCCTTTAATGGTAAGTTGGCCACACATCTAATAGCACTCAAGATTGATAAGAAATGAATGAATGCAATTCCCTTTTCCGGAATGATTTTTATACAGTCAATAACTCCGTAACAGGACAAGTCTTCTCTTAATTCCTGTTCGGTTATGACTTCTCCATTGACTGGATTGTTCAAGTTACCCAAATAAACATTTCTGGTGGCACCATCTCTTTGGATTGAATCCATGACAGCTGGTAATATAGGACTATTTTTACCCCAGCCGATTCTAATGTCGTGTCCCTTGATACTCAACTTTTTCAAAATACAATCAGAATGGAATAATAAAGCTGATTGGTGGTCAATGAATGAGATGAAAGCACAGTTTTTGGCCGGTAATATCTTGACGCTTTCCAATATACCTGATCTGACATAGTCCAACAATTCATTAGGTTGAATGTCAGATGGAATATTGCCCAAATAAACGGTTCTTGAAGGGGCAGCTGAAGAGTTTTCTCCGCCGTTCGATTGGTTGTAAACAATGTCTTGGTGAGCCTGGGGTGGCTGATTACCCGGAGTTAACATCATAGAAATGTTGGGCTGATTCATGCCACCATTCATAGAGGAGTATTCGCTAGCCTGTCCATGAGGTTGGTTAATCAAGTTATTGTTAGCTTGCTGCAAATTTGTTCCACCTGAGTTGCCGTTTATAAAGACTCCGTCTTCGTTGTAGAACTCATTGCCGGAGCTAACTTTGGCCACTTCACCAAAGTTGTAAGGTGCATCTGTTTGGTACTGAGGAAACTGTTCGTGCAAGTTTGGTCTTGAATCAGCGTTCAATGGCAAGCCGCCCTCCTGAAGTGGGAACTGTTCATCATGAGGTTGTTGATAGTATTGAGGATAATATGGCTGAGCCATGTACTGCTGAGCCATACCCTGATATGGGTCGTAGTAAGACATGGAAAGGTTTTTTTCGATGATTTTTTGGGATTTTTTTGAATTTTTATGTTTGATTTTCAAATTTGCTTCAAAGTTTTGAAGTTTTTCCAAATCTTATGAATGTTGAAACTTTTGAATGTAAAAACGAACTTGCAAGGAAGAATTAGATTTCAATATTGACAATGAAGTGAAAGAAGAAAATCAGCAAATGGAGACAACGAATTGAAAGGAACAAAAATGATGGATATGATTTGCCGCAGATATGCAGTGTTTTGCACAGATGATATGTAGTAATGTATGTGGGATGTATCGAATCAATTAATCAATAAATCAATGAATACGTAGCGATGCTATGGATTGATTCCTGCCAAACTTATAAGATAACCAACAGAATAAGATCAGTGAATAAATGAGGTATAGAAAAGTTGAGTTTCACACCAGAAATCAAACAAGTCTAAACGATTGGCTGTGATTGTATATAGTGGGAAAGCTATTGAATGTATCAGGACGATAGGCACAATAGATAATACCGAGATATCGTGAAATGAAGATATATGTAGATCAACAGGAAAAAATTTTGGTAGTAAGATTTTTGAACGACGTCTCACTAAGCTACAATGAGAAGCACAAACCAAACACGGTTTGATCTCAGCACGAAAAAAAATTCGGTGAACTTGAAAAATTTTCCCCTGTGATCTGCGCAGAAGCACAAGTATGCTTCATAGGCTTGGAGCGAGAGGACGACCGAGACACCAAACTAAAAAAATTTTATTGGGCCAAGGACGTGTCACAAATAGATTGGGGTTAGGTATCGTTGGGGACAGCTGTAATCAAACAATTAATAATTCCCCAACCTTAATGTCTCGATACCATAGTTGGGTGTGAATACTTGATATTTTTAGCAGCTTATTGTTGTGCGTCGCAGGAGAATTTTCAAGTGACGACTGCGTCAACGGTTGCCGCGGCAGGATCTGAAGGGGATACTATACATTTTGTCGACTCGATATATAATTTTGTACCAATTATATAGGCGTGGCGAGGGTCAGAGCTTGCAAATTACAACCTACAACACAAGAGATGTCTGGTATGTTATCCCTACATGGGAAGTTCCATAGCAAGAATCAGTATTTATTTTTTGCATCTAGATTCTTTCTTTTCTTTTCTTCTCGGTAAAACTAAACTCTATCTCGTTTCTTTTTTCGCGATCCATATTCTTTACGTGGTTTGGTGTTTTTTGATTCCATAACTGGAGTGATCCAAGGGTTGATGTGGTAATACTTTTGTCTGACCATTTTTGTCTTTCAATATTAGACTTCATCTGAAGAGGATCCGTAATCCGTTTCTACTCCACCCGTTGCCGTAGTGCCCAACGGCTTAGCTGCAGAATCTGAACCGTTTTCCCGATCGTCCGACGAATAATCGGTCTCAACGTCTTCGCGTGTCTTCGGACTGTTATGTTGTGCATCGCTACCAAGACTGTCTCCCACGACAGACACCAGATCACTAGCTTGATCTGCAAAATTGCCGTCTCTGCATTTCTGTTCTTGACCATTTAATTGCTCATCCTTCCCTTCCTCTTCTGACACCTGCTCGTCTTCGTCGTTGTCTTCGTTATCTTCCTCGTCGTCTTCATAATGCGTACCCTCTTGTTCTTCACTACTGGAGCCTCCCCGCGACCTCGAATAACCCAAAACAGAAGAAACAATATCTTCGTCTTTGAACAGGAACGATGACAAATGCGAGCTTTCTTTCTTAGGATGGGCAGTATTAGGCGAGTCCCCTATGTCGACAGACTCATCGTGTTCCTTTTTGATTGGACCCTTTCTCCTCTTCAAACTGGGCACAGCTTCTGGCTTGTTGCGTTTGCGTGAATATTTTGTATCTAAAGTGTCGGATATCTCATCCTTATTGATATTATTTAGTTTGGATTCTCGTTTCACATACTCTTCGTTAAGTCCCTCCAAGCGATTTTGAGGCATCTGGTCCTTGGTCAATTGCCATATTTTGTCTTTTTTGGATTCTAGCAATTGGTAGAACTTCTGCTCTAAATCCTCCACAATGAGCTTATTTTCAGCGACATTAGACTCGTAGCTTTGTTTGATCATGTAATTCTCTGCTTCTAGTACTTGGACTCGTTCACGTAGACGTCTCACCTCGTCAAGAGTATGCTTGTTCTGACCAAGTACCGATTCAAGCCAGTTGAAAAGATTGGATTGGTCTTTGAGTCTTGGATCGGTTTCCAAATCAACAGCCTCAAGAGTTATGGAACCGATGGTGATGGGGATTTTGGCATCGGTCTTGATAGACATAACCACGGGACCTTCGTTGGGATCGTCTTGCAATTCCAAAAGCTCGCCCGTCAGAGGGTCATAGCTTGATTTCAGGCCCATTAATCTTGCTGAGACCACCAAGTTGCCATATTCCGTTTCCTCTGCATCTTCGATTATCAGCTCATCGATGGGAAAGAGTCGATTGATAATGTCAAATGCTTGATTTTTGTTTATATTTTCTCGAAAACTTGATGAAAGGGACTTCGATGTGACCAAAGCGTGGAAACCTCCATCTTGATATACCCCAGTAATTGATATATTCACAAACTTGGGCTCATCACTAGGTGTATCACGAGCTCCAGTTATACAGAGATATAGTGTGGATGTTTTTATGACGTCATTCGTGGTTTTGTCTTCTATTATTAGCGGAATTGATAAAACATTTCTGTTGGCATGGGTTTGATCATCATCCCGGCTCGACATCTCATTCCTCTTGTATTGTCTCTCCCGATAGCGCTTCATTTTTATCGCGCGGGGTTCCAAACTCGTCATGAAAACTCCGAACGTCAAATGCTCCGAAGGATGATGAAGATACAAACTGAGCTGGTTCAAGTATTCTGATGCATATCTCCCATCACCTCTGCAGAAATTATGGTTGCGTTTCGTATATTGGCTCTACAGGGCTAATGTTTCTAAGATTTGTCTAAATTTTGCTGAAATCTGTTGATAAACTAGAAAAATGGGCACCATCCAAAGTATATCATGGCTAGATTATTGGAGCTGGTGGCTTCTTGAATCAATTCTCTTACAGCTGCCTCTACGCTGAGCCCACCAGCTATTAGTTTGTCGGAAACCATCAGCACGGCCCGCCCAGCTTCAGAACCGTCTTCTTGTGGCTGCAAATTTGCCCATCCACCTGCCGTTTCGTCTTGAAGTTTTTTTTTACGAATCGGTGACAATGCCCATGAGTACAATGGATCCCATCTTAATACGTCCAATATGGATATGATGTGATCCTTGTTGACCCGTAGAACTCTAAAGGTATGCTCACATGACTTTTTGAACACTCCTTCCACACCCGAAACCCCGAACCCATCCACGAGATCTCTAGTTAATCTGAACGGCACTGTTTCAGGGATCGGTAACCGCTTGCCCTGATCAAAAGCTACCCCAAGATCAATGTGTATGGGCTCTCCAGAATTCTTGTCTAGTAATATGTTGTTGCAATGGCGGTCTCCAAGGCCAAGCATATGCCCCACCATTGAGTTAGTGGCTACCCCACGGGTGTAGGCTGTCTTTCCCTGGAACCAGGCATCGGGCGTGACAAAGTTCTCGAACATAAATAAGTGCAATACCGGATGAATGCTGGCTGTGATTTTCTCATAAGCTTTAATTCGTTCGATTTTATCTCCGCCTTGGACCTCTTTCATCAATTGTCTGGCTTTATCTAATTTCATATCATCATACTTGGTGTGATACGGCCGTACTATGTCTATCAATGCTACTGAATTGGGCACAAACTCTATGATCCCCGATTGTGGCCCAAGCGGTACTGGTTTATACGTTCGAATCTTTAACCTTCTTTTCCTCGTTTCTTTGTCTTTAACGAAAGTATGGTTGACTTTTTCAAACACTTGCTCCATGATAGAATCTTGTCTCAAGTCATCGGTACCATGCTTCAATAAAATCTTGTGTTGTGACCCATCGGAAAGCTTAAATGTAGCGATCTTTGGCAAACTTATTCCCGAATTAGCAATGGTGACCTTATTATCAATGGCCTCAAGTCTCGAAACATTCAAGTACTTTGTAGTATGATCAATAGGCAAAGTCTTGGTCGGAGGAGGAATATTAGGCAACTTTTTGAGCCAGTATTCCCCTATATTCAATTTATCCAATGCAAGACTTCTACCTTTCGACACTTTATACTCAGCTAGCTTAATCGACTCCATGCAGAACTTTTCAATGGATTGGAGTTCTTCACTGAGTCGTTTGACATGACCTTTTCCATAAATTCTGTCGCCAATATTTTCTAGTTCTTGCCATAGCTTATTGGCGGCCATGTACTTGGACACAATGATAGGGTTGGTATTTTCATGTGAATGGTTTTCATGAATTCTTAAAGACATCAACTGATATAATGTGTGGTAAGGATGTTTGATTGATAAGTTGACTATCAATTTCTGGAGTAAAATTTGGAACTTGCTAGTCTCACTAGAAAGTCTTGAAATCAACTGCATACACCAACTGATCAATTTATAAGACGGTAAGTTGAGAACATCTTCATTGATCAAATCATTCAAATCTTCTTCATTTGAATGCTCTAACCATAGACTGAAAAATTTATCGAGATTTTCATCGTTGCTATCCAGAATCGAAATGCTTTTCAAATAAAACTCCACGGCTTTATTTAAAAATCCTTCTTTACTGGATCTAACCATCTTAAGATCAATTGATTCAATCTTTAATTGATGTTTTAATTTCACATAAAATCGTTGAACAACCTTTTTTTCATCACTAGGAACAGACGTTTTGCCATAGTGTGACTTCAACTCATCTATCTCTTGCGATTTATCCTTGACTCTTTTCTCTAGTTTCAGGATTTCTTCATTGAGGCTTCTGGACTTGTACTGTATCTCACAAAAACTAGCTAGGGATTGATATATGGTGGCTTGTTGATCGAAGTTGTCCAAGAATTTGACCGTCTTTGAAGTAGGCAATACATAATTCTCCATAATATTGGAAGCTAAATCCTGACGCGAGTCTGCCATCCATCCGACTAGTTTGGAATTAATAAAACTAGCATGTATGTTCAAATTTGTAATCGGCAAGTTGATTCCGTCCCGATAATTTTCTTGTGAGCTTCCTGAGTCTAATTTTTGGTCTATACAAACAATATCTTTCAACATTAGGACAGGGATGCCAGTTTGGCCCTGGTGCCATAATGAACATGCCGCGTGATATTTTGAAAGGTTAACAACATTGCGACACAATGTTTCATCCCTTTCTTCTTTTACAAGCATATTCGAAATCTCGTCAAGCAAAACCGTGGAGTTAATCATCTTTTGAGTTTCTTTACATGCTCTGGTAATATTATTAATTCGGGATAGCTCGTTGATTATTGCCAACCATTTATCTCTCGAATTGAACAAGCCTTGCTGTTCATTCAATATTTGGAACAGAACTTGTCTTGCAACTAAAATACTCTCAGACAAAGAAATATCCAGATCCTCAAACCAGCGGGTTCTTAAATTAAACGAATTGACTAGATTCGTTAATTGTTTTTCTGCCATACTGCTATATTTATTAGTTGCTTTATTATCTGCTGCACAAGCAACAATGCTTTCAATACTGGAGATAGTGGCTAGTGTTTTGATCCAATCAATAGTATTGTTTTTAAATTCTTTTGAGCTAAGGTTATCATTAACAAGCCTGTTTTTGTTATACAACGTTTCCAAAATTATGTTTTCACAAATAGTTTGTGATTTGGTTGGATAATCGTGTATGCTTTTCAAGGTTTTATAAATTACCTCGTTATTATTCAAGGCTTCTCGAGGTACAGGTAGTTCCCAGCAATTAAGCTTCCACGCCCATTCATAATTGTCATCCCCTCTTTCCTCATTGCTATTTATCAATTTTGAGACCCCCATAAACCCGTTTTTTAACATCGACAATAATATATTGTTGTTCTTGGCACTTTTGTGTTGACTTAAAGAAGTACTTGAGTCAAATAATGCGCTGTTGTACGTCAACAAAGAGTTGTCATCTCCACGATTGATCAAGCTTAATGCATAATCTAGGGTAGTTCTAGTAGGTAGCCCATATATCAAATCATCATCATCGATAGATTTGTATATGGAGGAAAGCTCATTGAAATCATCATCGTCGATTGTCACTTTTGCTTCTCCGACACTTTGATTGAACGACGACCTTGTCGGTATTCTCTCATCGGATGCAACAGAGTCTTGCACCAGTTTTGGTTTTCTCAGAAAGTTGAATTTCCTGTCTTCAAATAACATGATGGCAGTATGGTACAATTTGTTTCGAGAGGCTATCTTATAAACGCATTCGAGATCAACTAATTGCATTATTTGCACAAATCTTCTGACATCCTTCATAGCTTGCATTCTGACCAAAATCATGGTGTCTATGAATAACTTATCAATCTCCGAAAATGCATTTTCGTTGAGATGTTCTTTTCTTAGCTTACAGTAATTCATCACCAATTTACCAACAATATCAACGCTTCTCTCTCTTGATTGAGTCAAAACGTAAAAGCAAATAAAGTTGGGCAATGCTTTCTTCGCAAATCCAGAAACTTTGATAATAAAGCTCGAAAAAAGTGGAGCAATGCTGGTAATGGCAGACAAGTCCTTTATCAAAGTCAAGAATAGTTTACTTGACCAGATCTCGAAGTTGTCGGAAGAGAGAAATTCGTCAAACTTTACTATAATGTCATCAATGGTATCGTCGGAAAGACCCATCTCTGAATCAGAACCCTCATCATTAAGCAATATACATGTATGAAAATCCAAAGGCAAAATATACCTTGAAAATCTCGAGCTGACATCGGTAAGATCTAGATATTTCATTGCTTTCCTATTATTGGTGTTCACGTTATGCACAAGCACACCCAAAATTGTCTCTGCACAAGCCACAATGCTATCATCGAAATGATTTAAGTATGTGATGATTAAGTCTAAGGTGTTATTCACAGTGTTGAGGTCGCTCTCTACACCACCGGTAGATGCTTTGGATGAGACGTATTCGAGATTGAACTCACTAAGAGATGTGACCAAGTCATTGTTTTCCTCTTTGAACCCCCCTTTTAAGTAAAAAGCTCCTAGATAACTTGCTATCCAATAGTTGAATTCTTTGGACTGGTTGAGATAATTTCGAGTGCCTGACTTCAAAAATATCTTTACAAGATTTGAGCTATTCTGATTTACCAGAGTAATGTTGTCCTTCAAAAATGGGAAAACTATGGAGATTAGACCTATTACTTTAGCAATATCGTCACTAGACTTGCATATATTTAGCTCGTCCTCATCGTTGAATAATTCCTCGATCAAGTCTGTCGACATACGAGTTTTGGAGGAGGATAATATTTCACTTGCGGAAAATAAAAGTTGGTATATCGCTCTCTCTGGTGCCAAGGTAGATATTAGACTCTTGATATTCTCTAATATATCGGATGGCAAAGTAAATTGCTCCTTCGACTTAAGCAACGTGCCGAGCAAGGTTATCATCAAAGGTATAATGCGTTTCTCATCAATAGTTGAAAAATTATCTATCTCGAGCACTCTCAAAATTAATATTATATCTTGATGCAAAGAAGCCTGAGGAATGAGTCGACACAATAGTTTCAAAGTAAGTTCGATTATATTGAAGTCGGATAATGCCTTTTCCCCTCCAAATAAAAGGACAAATTTCACTTGTCTGAGTAATATAATACATCGTCTATCATTCAAAAATGAAGTAAATGATAGCGAGATTCTTCGAATAAGAAAATAGATTTGGCTCGTTGACCAAAATGATTCTGGATCTGAGTACTTCTCGATTAGCTTGACCAACAAATCATGACAAGAATTTACGGATATAGATGTGTCGCTGACTCGTTCAAGTTGGACGGATGAACTCTCGATCAATAGGTTCAGGAAAATGCTACCGTGAAACAAGTTTTTCATTTCATTCTCCCTTGAAATTTCGGTGAACTTCATAATTTCTAGCACGATTATGCTGATTTTAGATTTGATTTCTTGCTTGAATCCTCCAATCGATTGTAAGACATTGAAGACTTCATTCCGAATTCCTTCTTTGGTATACGCCATTGCAATCATCTGGGGAAGACTGTCATTTACTAAGGACTCAGCTGTAGAGTCCTTTGATACCGAAATTTTCTTAAGAAACGCAATCGATTGCTTATTCTTTGCATTATGATTCAAAGACAACGATACCGCAATCAATTCTTTGTAGTTGGAGTTTAGGAATGTTTTTTTATCGTCGTAACCAAATAATTCATACGGGAATATCTCAATGTCTTCAAACTTCCACCAGAATCTCAAAATTTCAAATTTGAAGCAGTTGAATAATTTCTTTGTATTAGAGACTTCCACTACTTCACAATATTTGCTCATAGTTATGCTCAAATATGGCAACAAAATGTCATATTTTGTTAGCTCAAGTACATTGAAGAGCGAAGCTATCAAAATCTGAGATGAGCTTCTGGACAAGATTCCGAAAAAGGTCATAAAGGCGGCTGATTCTTCAATAGAAGTACCCAATTTATTAAACTTTTCAAAAAACTGCTTGTAAAGTACCAATTGCTTTGACGGTTTGACAGATGCAATAAGGTTGGTTAAAGGCTTGTGATTAGCCATTTCTATTTTGACAATATTAGGAGCCATATAGAAGCCGCTTAAAAGCAAATCATATAAATGAATATTGTTGATTGTCGTTTGTTCATTTGTGATAATGAATTCGGCCAAGAACTTGATATATTCAAGCAATGAATTCAGAGTCAAAATTAGATTCTGTTCCCCACACTGGACTAACCAGATACACATATCATAGCAATCTTTTTTGAAGTTACTGTCAAATTTGATCAAACTTGGTAATAGTATAGTTAGCAATTTGGATACAGTCATTATAGTCAATTCACTTCTTTCAAACTGATGATTTGGTAGGAGTCTTTCACCGATCAACCTAACTATAATTGATAGGGTGAATTGGGGAATAGCATCAATATTAGCGATGTTTTCCTCCATATATGTGATCAAATAGTATATGGCATGCAAAAATCCCACAAGATTGTTATTCAACTTTTCGAAATACACCACTAAGGAAGACAAAGTAACTGAAAATCTAACATTTCGAAGTGAGTCGTATAGAATAACCATCTTTACACTTTCTACGCATGGGACCGAAGTATAGATTAGTTGGTACTGAGTATTGTGAGCTCCTTCGCAAGGACTGGACAGGATTGTAGGGTTCAGCTGGTTAGTTTGGTTGAATTCACCTTCAAAGTCGCCAAATGCTAATGCTGGAGGTGACTCCGATACCTGATTTTCCTCAATGAACAAGAATTTTTCGAATGGAAAGTTTTCCACTAAAGCCGATTTTGTATCAGTATCTAAACCCTCTAACGAGAGTTCGTTTAGTAAGCATATGATTTTAGATTTAGTATCCGACGATAGGATGACATCACGAAATGATTCAAACGTCGCTGTTGATTGGTAGTCCAATGCAGTTGCGATTTGCTTTAGCGATGTTTTATCCTTCAACCTATAACTAATTCTTCGGATTGAAATTGACAATTGCAAACTAATCAGCGGGTCTAGATCTTGCCGATCGAACGATTTCAAACTGTCCAAAATTTTTAGAAGGAGTTCTTCAGTTTGCTCGTTATCATTCAAGGAATCGATGGATATCGACGGAGTTGGGGTGCAAACCCCGGCAGGTTCTTTCAATACGATAAAGTCGCTTAGCCCTTTAAAGCTATTTTGAAAGTAGTATGCTTCATTGAGAGATCCAGAGTATAAGCCATGACACAGACTCAGTATCAAATCAATTTCAGAAGGAACTCCACATAACCAGGCAATGAAATCTGGCAAACCACTATTGGAAAAAATTAAATTGCCAGTAGAATTATAAGAAACGTCCCATTTCGAAATCATCCAGCTTTGAATCCTGGAACTCAAATTGTGTTTTTTATTTGAACTAATAGCTGTGATAACTTTATGAATTGAGTACCATAATTGAAAACTCTCGTTACAGATAGTGCTTGGCCCATTGATCTCACACAAGTCTATCAAGTTATCTAGTTGAGTGAAAATAGACTTATCTATGAGGTTGCCAAAAGTCAGGGGGGAATGACACTTTATGATATCATAGATCAAGGAGCATGAAATTTGACTCAAGTCTTTTCTTTTTAGCAACTGGAGTGCTATTTTCAATAATTGGGAAAAGTGCTCAATTCTAATTTGATTGAAGCCAGGTTTCTGACCACACTTGATAATGCTTTTACAAGCGTAAAGCGACCAAATGTGTAAATTTGTTTGCTCAAAAGAACCAAGTACGGACTTGAAAACAGCATTGATATCAAACACTTTCCGAGATTGTGCCGTCTCGATGGGAATATCAAATGTAGTTTCATCTACATCCGAACAATCATGGGCAAGACTTTGGGTAGGCTTTTCCTGAGTCAGGTCAGGTGAAATCTGGCCCAGTTCCAAGAGAAACACGACCAACTGTAACCCGACTTGTTTGATTTTAATATTACTGTCATTGAGGATAAGTCGATTACAAAACTCCAAAGAATTGTGAGATTGGTGCAATGAGTCACTGACATAGTCCAATTTCTGTCGTTTTCTCGCATTGGAACTGTCCAAAATTGATCCTGCCAAAGGCCCTAATATTTCTTGTGTCTTGTAGCTACTGACCATACTTTTGGAGGTAATTTGTGATTCTGACTCGAAATACGAGACGATTAATTTGCTTATGCCCAACATGAGAAGCCACGGCTTGAAATTATCAGATTTGAGGTATAAATTGCATAGTTTGAACCAGGTTATATCATGCCCTAAAGAGTGAATTATACCAAAGTCTTCGGAGCCAAATTTATAGTCAGTAGAGTTGACACGGGTTATGAGGTTTTCAATGAATGTTTTGACACTGTATAAGTTTACCTCAAATGAATCAGAGGACTCTTTATCGGTAGATCGTATGAATTCTTCTTCGTCGATATCACCATCGTCAGTACATGGTAACAACTTCAAGCTCATGCAATTATGGGTTGCAGAAAGATTCAAAAAGATCAATAACTGTATTTGTAATGAGCTCCATGGAGTCAGATAGAAAGTCAAAAAGATATTCTTGATAGCTAGCTGTACCAACTTATGTACAAAGCTAATATTTTGCGTGGACATTACTATGATAAGCTTATTGATGATTTTCGTTATGAACACTATGAGTGAAATGTCGGTTTTGTAATGGGGGATAGTATTTTCCATCAAGGACGATAAGTCACGATAGTTTGCGGCATCTATGGCCTGCAAGAAACTGATTGAGAAGTTATTTGAGCATTGAAGTAAGCTCAGGAGTGCTTCAAACAGCTGAACCAATAACTTTTCTGTTGCCACCCCCTTTGTTTGGTATTTTTCATCAAGCAAATGCCGTATCACCCGCTTGAGAAAATCGAGAATTCGATTCCATTCAGTAACTTTAAGATGAAGCTTGAATGATTCTTGCGATAGTATTTTCACTACTGTAGACAAAAAGCTCATGGCGGTTGCTTCGAGAATGGTATGAGAATCAACAAAGAAATGGGCCATTATGCTCTCTATGCTTCTGTAGTACGGCTTGTAGGTCAATTGAATATTCTTGTCATCTATGGACTTTTCAATGAAAAATTTGAGAAATTGACTGCCATTGGCGAGCCTTGACTCCACTGGAGCTGAAGCATTGAACTTGTATACGTGTACTTCATGCTGGATCAAATCGAAAATGGCACTAATCATGCTCTTGATCTGCTTGGTGGTGAGCTTGAACCTTGCATTAAAGAGAGTTTCTAAAAGACTAAGCCCATCATTTCGGTCTTTGATTTTGGTCGAGCCAAGGGAGGTGATGATTTTGTTGATATCAAGCGTTGACATGATTCATGGCTCCTCTCTATACTGTTAATATCTCACGATAATCATCGCGAATTTCGCATAGCGCGCTCTGATCGTAAATTTGAAACAAACTAGTAAAGAATATCGACGCATGTTTAGGTGACTGGCAGCCAAATAATCTTTCAGTGTAGCGTCATTTACATACAGGAGTATTACATTTGATATACCGAATTAAGTCATGTCATACATAATTTAATGATTGTATGCCTGCAGGACGTGGCTAAATCATGATGTATTGCAATGGTAGAAAACGATCTGTAATGTATGCGTTTATAAGTTGGTTTAGCGAGACCGGTAAATCCACATTAACTAATGTCACCGATCGCCGCCATATTTGAGAATATTCAGGGCAATGTGAGTGTATACAACTTGCATAGAATAGAGATCATTGTAGAGGACTAAAAGGGAAGGCATGCTAAAACCCGATAACGCGTAGGTGCTGCAAATGCGCCCTATAAAGGATTGCGGTCTGCAATGTAAAAATGGCTGTAAAAACACATCAAATGGTATTTTCCAAGCCCACAGTTTACCTTGAGGTACTGAGCCGCCAGCTCAGTGATGAAGAGCCACACAAGCGCGAGGAATACTGCGTATGTACATGCTGTGACTATGTAAACCAATGGAGGCGTACGCTACACAGGCTCCTATGGTACGGTATAGTGTTTCCCGGGTGCTGGATAGTGGTATTGGCAACAGCCTCGTACGGGTTGACTCGGTATAGATACTACCGCCCCGCCGGGTCCGATTCGTTTATCAATATTGTTCGGTGCAGGATACCCCAGACAAACGGCGCGATCGATACTGACGACTATCAGTACTTAAGCCACTTGAATCTGCGCTACAGCTTGCTTCAGCTTGCCGGATATGCATGTTTGGGTACAATCTTCTACCTACTAGCTATCGCCTACGTCTATTGGGGTATCAATTACGTACTCTAGCCAGTGCCGTACATACTGCACTTCTGCCCTTCGCGGCCGAGTCAATGCACCCTGAAGTCAGCTGCACCCGAGTCAGCCCTCGCACAATCAGTATAAGAATGCAGCCATACCACTTAAATCAAATCCGACAGCAACGTGCACTATGTTTAAAAGAGTGCAACAGAAATTCTATTCTACCAGTTCAGGGAGCGGGGCTCTCTTGAAGACTCCTTTACATGAGGCACATATAGAGTTTGGGGGTAAAATGGTCCCATATGCTGGATTTGAAATGCCGGTCTTGTACAAGAACCAATCACATATTGATAGTCACAATTGGGTCAGATCGAAGGCTGGCTTGTTTGATGTCAGTCACATGTTGCAGCACAAGGTCAATGGACCCGAGTCCAAAGTATTTCTTGAAAAAATTACTCCCATCGACATATCTTCATTACCAGTCAACCTGCTGAGTTTATCAGTGTTGTTGAATAAAGAGGGTGGGGTTATTGACGATTGTATCATCACCAAGCATGGAGAAGAAGATTTTTATATTGTTACCAATGCTGGATGCAGAGATAAAGATCTCAAGTTTATCAAAGACGAAGTATCAGCTTTCAATGCTGAACACTCGACATTTGAAGGAACCTTATTGGCAATCCAAGGACCCGAAGCAGCCTCAATTCTTCAAAAGTTTACCAAGGACGATTTATCGACGCTTCACTTTGGACAAGTCAAATTTGTGGAATTATCCACTGGAGGGGTTAATACCACTGTTCATGTAGCCAGATCTGGCTATACTGGGGAAGATGGATTTGAATTATCGATTCCTTCCGGTAACCCGACCGAAAAAGCCAACGCATTGGCATTTTTCCAGATCTTGGTCAATGAATTTCCTGAAGTAGTCAGGCCTATTGGGTTGGCTGCAAGAGACTCGTTGAGGTTGGAGGCCGGCATGTGTCTTTATGGACATGAATTGACCGAAGAAATCACTCCTATTGAGGCATCGTTGGCGTGGTTGGTTCCAAAGTCTAGACGCGAGAGTGGTGGGTTCAATGGGGCTTCGAAAATTTTGCATCAACTAGCCGATAAGTCCAGTTTCACTCACCGTCGTATAGGTGTAAAATCGAAAGGGCCATCTCCGAGAGATGGGAACAAAATATTTAATGATGAAGGTCAAGAAATTGGTTACATTACATCAGGATCGCCTTCCCCAACATTGGGCGGAAATGTGGCCCAGGCGTACATCGATAAGAAAGCCAAGATTGGTTCCCCAATCCAGATTGAAATTCGTGGTAAATTGAGATCCGGGGAAGTGGCCAAATTGCCTTTCGTGGCCAGTAAGTTCTATAGAGGATAATTTTCATTATAGTATACGTCTCACTGCACATATTCAGTTCGTCTTATAATAGCTCTATAAAAACTCGCGTATACACCTGGCCAGGCTCAGAGTAGTTGGATGTAGACAGAAAACGACCAACAAAGATAATTGTTTGGTGCAGAACAATTACACCTAAAGGAGAACACAATCGCCATAAGACAAAAAACAGTTTTACCGATTAGGGGCATATAATAGGGTTCCACAAAAATTTGAACCTGCGGGTCTAAAACTACATAATATTCCAAATTTATAGCAGAGCACGACAGAAGGAGGTGGGGACGCGGCAGAAGCAAATACGCATTCGGACGAGAGTGAGGAAAATACGACTGCGAAAATCCGAATGGGAAGGTAGACTAGAAAGCAGGGTCGTAAGCAGGGTTAGCGGGGCCCACTGGGTAAATGTTGTGGCACTCCATTATGATTACATCGTAGCATTGATTGTAAAGCTGACAAGATGCGAGTCTTAATCACGGAATCCGCGCATGCTACATCTATCTGCTTTGTCATTGGTCGTCTGACTGCTTGGCCATGTAATTTTCGTCAAGAAGCTGCGCTAGTGCTTCCGCACGCATCGGCCCATATTGTGCTACAAGCTGCGAACGCTAGGTAAAAGCGCGCCAACAACTTTTCAGTTTCTGGGGAACTCAACGCGTTTGTGGTTTCATGAGAAAGATTGCGAATAGGGGCCACAGGGGGAAGAAACCTTCGGACGAGAGAAGTAGATTCAATTGTGTATGAGGAGAGCAACCTGAGTAGAAAGAAGCTTAGCAGGGGAAGAGATGGAACTATAGCCCTATGAACTAAAGTGCAAGTAGACTATTGTAATTGTAGTATGGTCAATGTTTTTGACGGGATGCGTCAATCGAAACAAAGCGACTACGGTCACGCGTAGGTACGCAAAAGAAATTTTATTATCACTCAAAAATGACATCAACAAATCGCACCTCGCGAGCAAAAGGGCGAATCGCTGCAAACATTCACGTTCCTATACATTCACGTAAAACTCCAATTCACGCCCGCAGATTCACGCCTTAGCGTGTACTATAATTAATATTAATCGTCGATCATATATATAAAAGTAGTTGATTTCCAACTGATCAGCTTGTCTCGTAGTTGCAAATTGTCTGGTGCTGGTACTTGGGTGATAGTCTACAGTATATAAAGTACACATAATATGTCTTCAACTCCCTCGCCTTCCAAGAGATCGGTTTTATCGCCAAAGCCAGCAAACATTTCCTCACCGTTCAAAAAGTCCACTCCTTTCAGTAAGACGGTACCTTTTACCCACAATAAACCGGCTACTGCCACTGTAGCTACACCATCCAAAAAGCCAAAACTCAACTTCACTATATACGAAGACCAACCAGCTTTCTCTAATTCCAACGCATCTGCATCTTCAAACGACAACGACAATCATTATGAACAAGAAAACATTTTACAACCAAAACAATTAGCATCCCCACCCAATAGATCTCAAGCTAGAAAACCTTTAGGAAACTTGAGTATCAACCAATTTCCTGGCTACATCCAATATCCATCGGCAGGTACTCGTCAATTGACCGAGCTTTATCAGCCAATCAACTACGATAACGATTTCAATTCTTTGCATAAACAAACCAACATTCCTAGCTACTTGACTCCTTCTAGAAACTCAAAGGACAAGTACTTGTTTAGATCCACAAACTACCAATTCGAGGTGGATCCAGTTCTAGACAACTGTGTGGACGAAACCGACGACACCGAATTGATGTTGATGAAAAAACACTTGAAGCGTGTTGGCGCTCTGCCTGCTACAACCCCTGATATGGTTAGAAAGCACAGACGCTCAATGTCGGTCGGGAAAAACGATTCCAAGTTGAGACTTATCAAAAAGAACCATTTCACTATTTTATCTAACTAACCGCACACTCGCACTTATAATACCCGTAACCAATGCATCTAATGAATATCCTAATATAACCAAGTAGTGTAATCTACATTCGTTCTTGAGTGAGTTTGTATGTAGCAATCGGAAACTTTATTTTTTCCGACCACAATTCGCAGCCAAAACTACCCCAGAGGTTATACCGAATGTATAAGAAAACATCGTTATGCTCGCATTCTCATTACTCTATATATCTAGTTACCAAAACACTTGTCAAAGTCGGTGAAGACGAATCTGTATCTAACGTCACCTTTGTCACATCTACTCAATGCGATGTTGACGTTTTCTTCACTGATTGGGATTTCTTCGACCCATGGCTTGACACCCTTTTCACCGGCAAGGCGCAACATTTCCAAGGCTTCCTTCTTTGAACCCAACAATGATGAGCCGAATGAGCCAGCATTACCGAGGAAACTGAACGGAGAAACTTGAAAAGTGGCGTTACCGTCTGGTAAACCAGCGGAAACGAATTTACCGTTGACCTTCAAGACCGACAAGTAATCGTCCAAAGACAAACCATCGACACCAGAAGCACAGTTCAACACGAGGTCGAAAGTGTCAGGGTAGTTCTTGGCCCAGTCCTTCTCTTCACCAGTAGCAACAAAAGCAGTGGATCCCATGGTCATGGCTTGGTCTTTCTTAGCAGATGATCTGGAGAAAGTGACAACCTTGGCACCAATTGCGTGAGCAAATTGAATGGCCAAGTGACCCAAACCACCAATACCAATAATACCAATGGTCTTGCCCTTAGCATCGTAACCCAAGTTTCTGACAATAGGGGAAAAGACAGTCAAACCTGCACACATCAATGGAGCTGCGACAGAGGTTGACAAATTGTCTGGAATTGGGAAAACGAACTGTTCATCGGCAATAGAGTGCGAAGAGTAACCACCTTGGGTGATGTAACCGCCGGAACGAGGGTCGACGGAGTTGTAGGTTGCGGCGATATGTTTACAGTATTGCTCATCGTCGGATTTACAACGAGCACAATCTCTGCAGGCGCTGTCGGCGGCACCGAGACCAACTCTTTGGCCAACCTTGACGTCGGTAACCTTGTCACCAACTGCAATCACGTGGCCGATGATTTCGTGTCCGACAACCAAGTCGTTTCTCTTCAATGGGCCCCAATCACCTTTGGCTGTGTGGATGTCACTACCGCAAAGACCACATGCGATGTTCTTGATCACAACGTCGTGAGGATTGATTTGTTTGTGTTCGTACTCAACCAATGTTGGCTTGTTCCAGTTCTCGGATTTGTCGACACCGAATCCTTTAAATGTTTGTGGTACAGTAGCAGACATTGTAGTGGTTCTATTAATTATTCTTACTCAATTGAATATATTGCGCTTTATCACTCGCCTTTTATAAGATTGTGAGTGTCACATTTGCACCTCGACTAGCAATTTCATATTAATAATAGAGAATGTTCCAGCTTGATCTAAGCAAGGTAAGATTACAAGAAAAAAGAAATTTGCCGGTGTCTAATAAAAACTGTTTTGTGCCCGTTGCCCCTGTCATACCGCAAACATAAATTATTAACTATGAGCGCCGTTGATAACCGGTCGCTCGGCGGAGTATTAATCGAGTCGATAGGTCCGACTTATTCCCGCATCCAGTATCGACCAACTTAAATACCAGGGATGGCTTAGTTCACCTTTACTATTAGCTGAAGCAATTGAATACTTATGGGCGCTGTTAATCAATCGGATTCTCTGACCCCCTACCTTTATTAAGCTACATTGCCAAATCGACCAACTCCGGATGATGACAGCCCGAACTGATTACTATTTTCACGCGCAGACTTGAAAATCTTTCAAAATACATCAAATTACGTAAGACAAGTTTTTTGATTGCAATACATCGCACACAATAGCTTACTAAACTATTTTCTACCCTTCTTCTTTTTCTTCTTATCCGCACCGGAGGCTGCAGGGACTGGAGCAGGCGTAGGCACCGGGGGGTTACTGCCAATTCCCGATGACCCTTGATGCCCCCCGCCGATTTTTTTCTTGTCCTTTTTGGTTGGCTTATAGTACGATCTCAATTTCATAGGCAACCATCTTTCAGGATCTAACTCAAACCCGCCTTCTGGCTTGACCACCTTACCTTGCGAAAACTTGGGGATTCTCTTGACCTTGATTTTCTTGATGGTAGTCTTTGGTTTGGTAACCTGGCCCGTGAAAGCGCTACCTAATCTGTCCTCAAGCAACTCATCAATGGATTCATGCGCCACTAACCTTTCTATTGAAATTAAGTCCTTATCGGAATTGTTCAAAACAGCGCTTATCAAAGTATCGGGCTTGATCAGGTTCAAGTACCTCAACCATTGCAAAACAGTCTCACTTCCATTAAGGGGATCGTACAACTTCAATGCTCTACTCTTGGCAAACTCAAAGTATGCGGGATCCTCAACAAACACTTGTTTATCGGTAGAGTAAAGGTATTGGTAAGCTTCTTGGAGGGTTTGATCAATGCTGTTGTAGTTGGATCTTTTGTGATACTCTGAATTGTTCAGCTTGTTTTTGAGGTCTCTCTTTTTGGTCTCTTCTTCCAAAATGTCCAACACTCCCACTAAACTTGGTGAGAGCTTTGATGCACTTTCAATATCGTGCTTAATACATGATTTTATCTCATGTTTGGCTTTGATGAGATAATTTTTATCTTCGTGACTGAAGTGTATCAATAACATAAGCGCCACTCTATATTCGTCGCCTCTTTGTTCTCTAACACTGTTGATGAATTTCCAGAGCTTGCGAATGCTGTATTTGAAAGTGGCTATTTCTTGGAAATCATCGTAACTTATTCCGGTCTTCAACAAGACTTTGTAGGCAATTGGCATATAGTCGCCAGGAAAATCCTCTTTGAACTTGCTTAAAAACTCATTTCTGACCTGACCTTGACTCAAGGTATCGGTGGAATATCTCAATAACAAGCTATTCTTTTTTATGGTTTGATACTGGAGCTTTGTAAGTTTCTGGCCAAATTTGTGTAATGCTTCTTGATAATTCAAGTCTCTTTCAATCAGATTGAAGTTTATTTTGGTATTTGCGTCTTGGAAAACGTATTTGTTGTTCTTGATGATAAGTTTAAGAATCGAATCTCCAATCAATTCAGGCTCAACATTTTTGAAAAGCTCCAAATTGGATTCAGTTTTTCCTTGCAAGAAATTGACATACGCTTCGGTGAGTTGAATCGGTAACAATTCCGACAACACGTAGCTTTGGGCAAAGTCTTTGTTTTGTTCTGAGCAAATTTCCTGAGCCTTGGCCAACAATTCTAAGGCTCGTGGCAAGTTTTTGATGGAAATCTGAACCAAGGCCTCATTGAAGAGCAAGTCGTAGTTATCACCATGCTCATCAATACTATATTTCGAAGTGATATTTTGTTGGAGGGAGAAGTTTAATTGTGATATCACCGAGCGTTCGTTGACCACAAGATCCAATTTGTTGTCGAACTTGTTGTTCTCGATCAAATCGTGATACAACTCCAAGGCCTTAGAATACTCTCCAGATTTGTAGTAGTTCTGGGCGACTATATGTTTCAAACCCACCTGCACTCCTTCACTGTGGTCTGAGCTCAGCTTGTAAAGTTCGATCAATGCATCGGATCTACCTAGTTTGTAGTAGATGTAACTGATTTCTAAAACCACAGAGCTTTTAATGTCCGAGGATGATGGAATCTTGTTGACGATTTCTAACGCCTTGGCATATTTATCCAAATTAATCAACGAAGTCAAACAGTTTTTGAAAGCCTTCGCATCGTTGAAATTCTTTACCTTGGACAAATATTCGTACGAGACTGTGAAAATTTTCTCGTGGTCTGATTTCTCTTCTCCAGGAGCTACATTCAACTTCTTGAATGCCTCAGCTATAGACGTACTCATGATTTGTTAGCCGCTACTCTTACACCGATCTGCTCGTCACCTTTTTTTCCACTATTCGTTGACTACCTATATTGGGTGTCGCACGATAATTATCCCCATCATTTGGGCTAGTGGACTATTCAGGCAATAGGATATTACCTTCCGGTGAATTACATAACGTATATGACTTATATTAGTGCTCCACGGGATTGTAGCGAGTAAGGCAACTAAAAGAAGTTGATGGCTAAGGCTCAACCCAAGCTGCGAGCGAGCTACCTAAAAAGTTAATTTATAGGGTGATCTCGTACAAAATTCATTACATGGCTTAGTTGACTCGAAATTTATACTCTCAGAAAGAAGCTCTTAGATGTTGAAACTATTCTAGAACACAAGCTGATCAATATGTATTTGCGCACCCCAATAATAGATATTTAAGATGATAAATTTTACTCATGCTTTAGATGAATTGCACTACGTCAGTCGTGCGATTTTAGACTAGATTTTGATAACTGATTGTCATGAAATCGTTTTTACTTGGTATATTTGGTTATCATAAAATCGTATTTTACTTGGTATATATATATCTATGGTACATGTTAGTGACTATAATTAGACATGTTCGTTAGTTGGCTTGGCTTCAGCAGCAAAACCGGTGGTGTGAGCCATGTCTTCTTCCGAAGGAGGAACCCAGCCGGAAGAATTCCATGGTTTGACATCGGAAGCATATAATTCATCGACTTCTTCTAATGATAAACCTTTGGTTTCATAGACAAAGAAGTAGACAAAGAAGAATGAAAAGATTAAACAACCGGTGAAAACGAAACCATAGTAGAAATGGATATCACTGGTGATGAATGGTGTGAAGAATGAAATAAGGAAACCCCAAAGCCAGTTACCAGCAGAAGCGATACCCATAGCCTTACTTCTGATACGAAGTGGATAGATTTCAGAAATAATACTGTAGACACCACCAGCCCAAGTAGATGCAAAGAAGAAAATGAACAAACACGTAATGAAAATCAATGCATTACCAGTTGGCTTGTTAGTTGGACCATCGTAACCATCGGTGTACAAGTTGACTGAACCCAATACCGAGTAGATAATGAAACACACGGACATACAAGCAGAACCTACTAACAAACAATGTCTTCTACCGAATCTTTCAATAGCCCAGATACCCACAAAGGTGGAGGCAAAGTTAACAATACCTAAAATGATGGAGGTTTGGAAAGAATCGTTTAATCCGACAGCTTGGAAAATAGTAGTACCATAGTAGAAAAAGTAGTTGTCACCTGTCAATTGTTGTAAACATTGCAACATAAGACCAACAAGGACTCTGTTAAGAATTCTTGGTTTTCCAGTGATTAATTGAGACCAAGAAGCGGAACCAGCTAACTTTTCTCTATCAATACCAGCTTGAATCAATTGAATTTCGGTGTAGACACCTGGACTTTCAGGGGAGACCTTGTTGGTTCTGGAGATAGATTTCTTGGCTCCTTCGATATTCTGCTTTTCAATTAAGTAACGAGGAGATTCTGGCATACAGACCATACCGAGAACCATCAAGATGGCCCATGCAAAACACAAACCTAATGGGATTCTCCATTGTCTGGAGTCATCGTAAGTCTTGGTACCATATGTGGTACAGTAACCCAAGAAAATACCCAAGGTAATGTTCAACTGGAAACAGCAGACCAAGGTACCTCTAAGTTGTTTAGGAGCCGACTCACCGATGAATAATGGGGATAAGACGGATAAAGTACCAACAGCTAAACCGGCAATGGCTCTGCCGATAACAATTTGGAACCATTTCGATGAAGAGGCGATTTGAATAATGATTCCGACGACGTAAATGACCATAGCGCACATAATACCAACACGACGACCGTACATATCACCCAATTTAGACAAGAAGATACATCCAATGGCACAACCGATGTTGAAAATACCGACAATAACACCAGTTCTCACGTTTGATAAATAGTATTCGCCTTCTCCGTTGAGTTGGCCGAATCTTTTCTTAAAATCAGGCATGTTCACGAAACCAGAAATGGTACCGGTATCGAAACCGAAAACGAAACCACCAAAGGCAACTAATAAACAGAACAATGAAATTAATATATAGTCCTTCTTTTTCTTCTCTGGTAAAGTTTCCAGGTTTTCTACTATTTCTTTACTGGATGGGATTTGATCTTTGGCTTGAGGAGTATCAAGCTTCTCCTCGTTTTCGAATAATGAGCCTTGAGGAGTGTCGCTTCCAGATCTGGTTTCATTTTCAGAACCGTACTGCTGCGAAAGCATATTCAGTGCTTGAGGATTTGATTCTTGAGCACTCATATCTATGGTTATTTATGAATGAAACGGTTAAGGATATACCCCAGACTGAGTTTACGGGGCGAGTGCTTTATATTTATACGGAGCAAGATAAAAAAACAGGCGCTCGAATGCAATCAGAAATTAACAGGTTTGCATCTCAAACAGCCGAAAAGAAGACCATTTCTAATAAATGATTGTTGGCCCGTAGCAAGCTACAATAGTTTATGCTACAAAAAAAAAAATAATAGCATCACCTGTACCGGATAAATTTCT